>CM059196.1:65696598-66087975 GCA_030323885.1 Branchipolynoe longqiensis | reverse complement strand
AATATAACTCAAATAATAATATACCCATAACAATATGTAAAATAAAAAATAAAAAATAGAATACAAAATATAATAACTCTAGGCCAGGGGGAAATGAGGGATCATTATTATAAAAACCATATTCCAAATTACTTATGTCGAGAATATCGCTGAAATACGTTCCAAATTGCTCGCGAAATTAATTCCTTGGTTCCTTGAATAAAAAGTCAAGTAAAAATTTAACTAAAATAAAAAAAAAAACATCCTGCCTCCTCACAGGAAACGTTCCCCCAGGCCAGGAAGAGAAAGAATAATACCCCACTATTTCAAATTTGCACACGTGCAGCCAATTCAACTATTTCATCTAAATTAAAACAAAGCAGGTAACACCTGCAGAATACATGCCATAATAATAAAATTATATATATATCCTTGTGCGGCCTGCTTTCGAAAAACACTCATGGCCACACTAATTGTAACTAACCCAATGTAATATATTGTACATATGTGTAGACTTAGCATATTATCCAAGAAATAATAGTAGTTTACACACCGTCCCCAAGGGACGCGAATTGCGCGCCAATTTGATGCGCATTTCGCGCACGAGGATACCGTGTTGGCTGTCATGCCGGAGTATGGTTCCCCATCGCGGGGAAGTATTAATAATTCGCATATAACATCAACAATTTCCCTCTGAGGGCACCAGCATGTGAGTTGCCATAGCGTAATATAAGTTAGTCCTTTTTATAGTATCTCTTCCAAATTTGCGTAAACGTTCTCACTATATTCGATAAGGGTTTAAATACTTTTCAAAATTTCAGAATAAACAAATACCCTGTGCTGCGGAACATACTCCCGCAATTAAAAATAATATTAAAAGAGATAACATAAATATGGATAGACGGGATAAATTCTAATGTAGCGTGAACATGGACATTGTATTATTCCACTTAGCGACTTGTGAAAGCTATCCCGATCAAAGAAGTCATACAGCTTTGACGGTTTTACATGTTATATTAGCATTGAAGCTATGTTATGTCCATGCGAGACCTCTGCGAGGCCTCGGATGGTCACATTTCCTATAAAAAAAAACACAGTATTTTCAGACATATAACGGTAGTGCCTTGTGGCTAATAAAAAACGCGTACGGTCATGAGCCGATGCGCATTTCTGTAAACGTCGAAATAAACTCTGTTAAAATAGTAAATAAAAACACTGTCAACGCATATCGCGCGTACGGCGAGCGGTTACTTAAACGCGCGCCTGCGCCGCCGTGATGTCAACCTTGTCGGGCGGTTGCCCATAATGTACTGCATACTTAGTCTGGCTGTCGGATTGTCATTTAGGTCTATGCCATAGCTGAAACAACGAAAGCTGGCCTGGCCCACATTTCTTAAAAGTAACTGGTATACATATGTAGAAATCAACCGAGCAGACGCAAATTGCGCGCTCGCAGTTAATTGCACGGCTCAGGAACGCCCCTTAAGTCCTAGGGACTACGGCCTACAGCCTGCTCTCTGCATAAGGCAAGCAGTTTTGCTGTTTATTTATTAAATCTGGTGGTGGTCCAACAATAGGGTTGCTATGAGGTAACCTTTTTCATTCGGGCATATGCCATAGCTGATACATCGATAGCTGGCATGGCCCACCCATTTTAAAGTAACTGTGTAAACCTAGGTACATATTGACTGAGCAGACGCAAATTGCGCGCTCGAAGATACAGTGCCCGCATTTAATTGCGCGGCTCATAAACGCCCCTTGAGTCCTGAGGACTACGGCCTACAGCCTGCTCTCTGCATAAGGCACGCAGTTTTGCTGGTTATTTAGTAGACTAAACTGGTTGCGAGTGATGATCCCATTACCTGGTCGGGAGTAAGCGTGGTGCGGTGCCCCAATTGGGAAAATGCGCCGGGAGTATTTAATTATGCGGAGCCCACATGTGTTTTCCCATCGGGAGTACCACAGCTTACGGTGCCCACAATTGACTTTACGGTCGGGAGTACAATCTAACTGTACGGTGCCCAAATAGTAAGATCCGGTCGGGAGTATTTTATATATATACGGGGCCCGCCGGTCGCCAGTAATGCGCCCTCACATTTTTGTCTCACCAAATACTAAGCTATGTGATAGGCACATATAAGCAAGGAAGGAAATCCACCTATGATTTTGGCCGGGGTCGAGTACGCATTGCGCACGCACATATTAATGCAGTATATATGCTAAATAAATAATCTAAATAAGGAAGGAAATACCCCCACGGACTCGGCATTCTGCGGTCGGCGGGTTTTTGTCCCCTTCGAGAGTAATCCTACAGCCAGGTCTATGTATATGTAATAACCCATTATATTGCAGATGCAGCATCGTCTAATCTTATCTGGGTTCCCTCCACTGTAATTTTATCATTAGGACAACCCACAGCCTCGTAGAATTCGCCGTGAACTGGACCGACAAATCTCTTCATGATTAATCGCCCAGTTCAGTACGTGGTTGCGGGGTGTGATTAAATTTTTCGGCAGTTCAATATTTTCTTGTGCTTCCATTTTTATATTCTCCCCATTTTTCTAGCCCACGATCTGGTCACGAGTGATACACGAGTAAAATGCGCAGAGGTGTTCAGTAATTTAAACATTATAACTCTATTCATATAAAATTCTGTCTGGCGCAAGTAAAATGCGCGTCTGTTTATGTGTATGCCACTGTACAGCCACCACTGGTCCATTGTATTTTCACTATACTACAGTGAGTGGTTAAATTTCTATAATATTATAATGGGCTATTAATTTCTAGTAATAAATTCTCTCTGAGGGCATCAGCTTGGTAGTAGATAATAATAATAATATTTTCACATATTACATTATATAAATAAATATAAAAACACAAAACATTAATATCTTAATAATAATTACAGTATATAAATAAATATAAAAACACAAAACATAAATATCTTAATAATATTTTTCACATATTACAGTATATAAGTAAATATAAAATCACAAAACATTAATATTTTAATAATAATATTTTTCACATATTACGTTATATATATATATATAAAAAAAAACACGACACAACAACACGGGAACGCAATTTAGTAGGATCGTACAGTTTAGCTGGTGAGCGTCGTTCGCATTCACGGTGTGGTGGTGCAAAAGGTGTTGTGGGTGGGTTGTCTGGAAGCTAGCTGTTCGTGGAAAGGAACGTTGGGTCCTCGTGGGGTCATATTATAATAATAGTATCTTTTACATATTAAACTTTAATATAAAATAATGGATTTTTTACAATAAAACAATATCACAAACGGATAAGTTGTCTGGAGGCTAGCTGTTCGTGGAAAGGGGCTTTGGGTCCTCGTGGGGCCATGTTATAATAATGGTGTTTTTTGCGTGTTGAACTTTAATATAAAATAATGGATTTTTTTACAATAAAACAAAAACACGAACGGATGAGTTGTCTGCAAGGTAGCTGTTCGTGTGGAGGAACTTTGGGTCCTCGTGGGGTCATATTATAATAATAGTATCTTTTACATATTAAACTTTAATATAAAATAATGGATTTTTTTACAATAAAACAATATCACAAACGGATAAGTTGTCTGGAAGCTAGCTGTTCGTGAAAAGGAACTTTGGGTCCTCGTGGGGTCATATTATAATAATAGTATCTTTTACATATTAAACTTTAATATAAAATAATGGATTTTTTACAATAAAACAATATCACAAACGGATAAGTTGTCTGGAAGCTAGCTGTTCGTGGAAAGGAACTTTGGGTCCTCGTGGGGCCATATTATAATAATAATATTTTTTACATATTATAACTTAAAATATAAAATAAGGGACGGTTTTTAATATACTCCATAACAAATTCCTCAGCGTCTACTTCTCTGTGCATAAGTGTATGTACACCAGGTTTGCGCACAACGTGTAACGCTCTTCAATGGCCCATGTTGACGGTACTCGCAAACTCCATATAAAATTCCTCAGCATCTAGTTCTCTGTTCGCGTGTGTGCGCGGAGTGTGCGCAGAGTTCCATCTCTTTCGCCGTAGTAAACGCAATTCGGTGATCCATGTACTCAAAACTGACGTATGTACAGTCCTAGCGACTGGGGTTAATTCACCCCTTTTGTATACGTTTTATACGGAATATATTTTCCGCCCAAATTGGATATACATAAGCGACGTTCCACCTTGTGGTTGTCGGCTATGGATATCCCCTATTGCAGTTAATGTTAAAGTTGGTATTCAGGCTACGAATGAACAGAAGAAGAGTTTTCCGGACAGCAGCAACATCCCCAAGTACGTTCGCATATCGAGAAGTCCGCCCAGGAGTCTTTTTGTGGGGCTTGATCCAGATAGGTCGGTGGTGTAAACAGAGCAGTGTGTGTATTAGTTTGATCATGACACCTCCGACATTTCATTGTTATACGTGGAAGCGTCGGTCCCGAGCGACCGACTACAGCGCCACATATGTTAATGTTAAGCAGGCTCACGGCTGACCTCCTATATGCCTTTATTAGGAGGATTGTTGCATTTTATTTTAATTTGGGGTTTTGCCATAGCTGAAACATCGATAGCTGGCATAACCCACCCATATACAAGTGAAGTGGGCGTGTCTACTCGCCTTGAGCAATTTGCGCACTCGTCCAACGGGCGCGCAAATTGCTTCCGCATGTGCACGCGATGGTTCGCGGGGGTAAAGCGTTGCTTAGCGCCTAGCTAAGCAACGGAGGGGGGTCGGGCGTGAGTAAATATTGTATGTTACATCAATATTGTGCGGTACGTATTATAATAAAATACATTATTTAGTATAGGCCGAGCCTATTTATGGTGGGGATCTCTCTTCCCTAATTTTGCGAATCGTCAGGAAGCGTTCCCTGGGGTTGGAACGCGTCGGGCTCGTAGGCAGGGGGATGCTCGGTATCTGGAGCCAGAACGTCGTCGCGATCCATTTGCGCCGAGCAAACGGTTATATCGGAAATCGCATCCGAATATTCTCCCTCCTCGTCGGAGGTGAAAACCAGCGGCGTTTCGCTGAGAGGGACGGCCCCCCCAGGAGTTACCGGCAAGGAAAACGGTGACGACTGATCGAGGTCGTCGTGCGTTGGTGCTACCAACGGCGTCATGGTACGTGATGCCGACGGTACAGGCGCGCAATCACGTTTGACCTCCTCGTTAAAAACTTTGCAGACATCTGCAAAATTACTTAACGACGACTCGACATTAACGGGGGATACAATGGGATCCCTCGGAGGTGGACGCGGCGGTGCGGTAATGATTTCCACCTTAGGAGGTGGAGGTGGCTCCGTGGCCACGATTTCCGCCTTAGTAGGTGGAAGCGGTACGATTTCCGCCCTCGCAGGTGGAAGCGGAACGATTTCCTCACTCATAGGTGGGGGCGGTACGATATCCACACTCATAGGTGGGTGCGGACTCAGGGTAGGCGGAAGCAAATTTGGGCTTGCCACAACTGACCTACCTTTCGGCGTGTTGGTTTTCCCCTTATTCGAAACCATGGGGGGCGCATTTTGCGTACGCGGAACGTAGGGTCCCAAGGGCTTGACTGTGGCGCTCCCCGGGATCCATTTTACTTGAGCAGCTGGCGCAGCAGAGGAAGTAGATTCCTCTGCCACATTCGCTGAATGGTCTCCAGAAGCAGAGACCCGCGCGGTTTCCGTACTGCCAGTGAAGTACGGACGGAGGACAGACTGTGGGACGCCGGAATAATCCCAAAGTCTCAAAAGTGCCATCCCACTGCAGGGCGGATACGCCGAACCTGAAGTTGAACTTCATGTTCATTTCCTCCCATTGGTGGAGCTGCCGATCATAATGATCCATCATAAAGCGGTAACGATCGTCGGCCGCCTTGACTTGGGCTTTCGCCTCCGCCTTAGTCTCCTCAATCTCTTTTTGAGAAGTTTCCCACATCGTCTGCGCGCAAGTCACTTTGACTGCGTCCAGACGATTTACCCAGAAAGTGGACATGGAACTTACCATATTCATGTAAAAGTCCATTGTCTCAATGGATTCCGGCCCTGCGTCCCGTGCGAGGACCTCATGGACCGAAGGCGGTAAGCAATTATAACGCTCTATAAGGCGCTTCTTTGCAGCCGGGGACAAATCCGGCTGGAATGGAGCGTCTCTACTAGTGGATGGCTGCGCGTCGGTTGAAGCCGCGGTGGCCATCTCGGAAGCTCGTCGCTTTAAGTCGCGACGGAGCGAGGCGGGAATGGGTCCCACTGTCGGCAGTGTAGGATCCAAGGGTTTAGTGCCCTGGCGTTTCGCAGGTTGGGTGGGCGCTGATATCGGGTTAGGGGCTGTCGCGGCCTTGGGTCGAAGGGCGGCCAAGCGCGCGCTTTCCTTCTCTCCAAACTGTTTAAGCTCCTCGCCGCGCGCAATTTGCGCCGCGGTTTTCTCGAGAGGCGGATCCTCTGTGGGGAGATCCACCACCGCTGAGGCATAAGAAATACCTGACTCTACTTTTTCCGCCCTAAAGGGGCGGGGTTCCGGGGCCTCGGGTCGGCCTCTGCGGGACCTGCGGCCGCGGCCCACGGTTTGGATAGGACGCGTAACAATACCGTCCTCTCTATCTAACTTTTCTTGAAGACGGCGTCTGCCTGCGGAAAAATAAGCTTTTTCGCCTAAGGTGACGCCTCCGTATATGCACACTGCTACAGTGTGCGCAGATATCGGCAATCGCAAAGTCTCGGCGAGAATTTGGCGGCCGCGTTCGGCATTGAACTCCGGAATGAAAGTATACCGACAATTATCCGACAAGGCCGGATCCTGAGCTACATGCGCCAATTTCCTTATGGTGGATTGCGGGCTTGACGAGCCAATACATCCCAACGCCTATAGCGGCGGTTAGGTTGTTTTAAGTTTTCTGGTAATGCCCTGGCGCGTTCCAGGAAATATTTACAAAACAGACACTTGTCTTTTGGGCGGAAAGTATGCCTAACAAATTTCAAGTGGGCAATATCTTGCGGCCGATAAGGCGACTTAGCTAAACCACGCACCGCAGTGATGATACTGTGGATACGCTGCACATAGGGCTGAAGGCCGGATTGATGATCATCTACCCAGTCCTCTACATCTGAATCCTCCCCATTTTCCCGTTGGACAGGGGGGAGGCGCAATTTGCATCGGCCAGTAGGTGTTGGGGGCAACATATACATAGCTAATGTCCGGTTTGGGCGTGGGGGGTCGAAATATCTCTCCCCCAGTACAGATTCCTGCAACATACCCAATTCAGCTGCCTTCCTTATAGGGACAGAACCAAGAGTGCGTTTATTGTAACCGCAATTTACTAAGTGGGGATACTTCTCGGGGATAGTAGCAACTGGGATATCGCTATCCCATTTTAACTCACCGAGCTCCAGTCGTTCGAGACGAAGTGCCATCGTCCCGTAATTTGGATCCAAAGTTGGGTCAGCAGGAGGTAAATCCTCCTCTTCTGACACGTAATCCTTTGTCACAGCCTTTGTCGCTGTGGCAGGAATTTTTCCTTCCGCCTCCCGTGGGGAAGGGTTTCGCGCAGCTACACGTTCCGACGACCGTTTTCGTGGTGAACGTCTCGCTGCCTCTGCTTTAGAAAGTCGAACATTAGACGACTTACCTGAAGATGAGGCGGTAGGCTCATCTTCTTGCACATTATCCTTCGGGCGCCGATTGGTGACCAAAGTAAATTCCTCATCAGTCACCATGGGGCTGACGTGAGGAGCGGTTGTCTCGCTGTCAGCCCACTGTGTGGGCACAGACTGACTACAGGATGCTTCCGTGGGGGAAGCGTCGTCTATCACCAGTGACAGACCTTCGGCCAGTCTCACCTCAGGTGTGAGGAGATTCCAGTCGCGAACTGTAAACACCGATATCCTACCGGTGCTCTTTTGCAACACGTTGCATGTGATCAGGCCTGTCCCCCGGCCGATAATCAGTACCACTGATTTGTTAGTGACTTGTAGTGTAAATAACCGATTAGCTCAAAACGCGCACTCACAGTCCCCCTCACTAAGGTAGCTGCCTACCCGTGAGAGTACCCAGCCTATTAGAAAATAGACTGGCAAAACCGACGAGTGTGCCGAGAAGGTTGGTGGAGTCTGCACTCAGTGGAAGCCGAGTGAAGACTGAAGTTCCGTACGGCCTTGCTAGCCACAAGTGCGCGGCCGCGCGTTCCTGTTAGCCGTTGACCAATGACAGACTCGCGTCTTGGCGGGAAACTCCGCGTTGACCCGGTTCGCGCGCAAATTAGGTCACGGAGGGCCTTGGTTTTCCATGGCAACGGGGTCGCCTGCACCAGGCTCACCCACCTTAGAACGAATTCATTCGATCTACAGAAGTCGTGTATTGTGCTGACATTTACCCTAATACCTTGTTTACAATTTATAAAAGGGGCGATTAGGGGCTCTAATCGTTAGTCAGCGCATTTACGAACTTCTATATTTTTTTTCCGACAAATTTAATACGAATTTAATCGATAAGGGTTTACTTATATAATTTTTACGTAGCCGAAAGGGTGTCAACAACTCGACCCGTTCGTAACATCACCAACACGGGTTTAGTTTCGTTTAGAATTAATCCGGTTGATCATAGTACGAATAAGGGTGTTGGGGAGCTGAAACCCAGATTACCTTGAGTACATATCAACCGTATATCCATTTTAATTTGTTAAGATATAATGTTGATACGTAAATAATATCATTTTATTTACGGGTTGTTTTTATCACCCGCTGTTTCCGCCGGGCTTGTTTACATTCCCGTATCACCTCTATCGCTAGTGGAGCGATTATTTTCGTATTAAGATAGGACACGTATAGTGTATGTAATGTAATACTCCGTTTATTTATTTATTTTATCACGCATTTCCGGCTAGTTATATTTATATTTTGGAATGTTCGTCAAAATAAACGCCGTACCATGACGTCACACGCAGATAGTCCCCTGTGACAGTTCCGAGGGATTTATACGCCACCCTGAACTTTGCGCAAAACGGGTATGTCCCCATCACTATATACCAATGCGCCGTGCGCAAATTGCGTGCTGGACTTTACAATAAAATTTCCTGAACTGACAGAAATGGCTTCCAGTATTTATTTTCTCCCGTTCTCCTCAATCTGCTAAATGCTGTACACTCACTCCCTTTTGGAAATAAATACAATATAACAAACGTAAAGGTTACGACGTACCGCGGCACTGGTACCAGCTGACTATTGCAGAGACTGGGTGCACGGGCGCGTTGGCTTGGGCACAGTGTAACTGCTGCCACTGACACGACAACACGCCCAAACTACACAGCGATATCGTTTTAACCCAAGCACCAAAAAGAAAAAATGCGCGTCGCAGTTATCTGCGATTCTCGGGGGTCTGGACTACAAAGGCTGCTCGACCGGCTCGTGGAGGAGCATGATATTTGTGTCCTCACCAACCCTGGAAAGGGGTATATGGACGCTATGCGCCAGTCGCTGTCGCGGATACGGTAAGTGAAATCCTAAGCAAGTGGCTTGTTAGAACGCAATTTTCTTATCAGAGACCGCCTCCACGCGCAAATTGCTCACCTGTAGACTCTGTAAAATATATGTGGCTGCGCGCAAATTGAAGGGCTGTCTCTCATTTTAGGGACTTCCAACCGGAATACGTGGTCCTCGCTGCCGGTATATGCGATGTGACGGCCCGGAATCGGCGTACCCGGGCGACCATTGTGCGTTCCCCAGACTTCTTGGAGATCCTCGGCGGACTGGGGGTGCGGAGGGAAGAGTCCCTGTCCCTACTCCGGTCTGTATATACCGGAAGGGTGAGCGTGGCGACCGTAGCAGGGGTCAATCTGATCGACGCGAATCACCCGGCCCGGCGGAGGTGGACGGGCACCCAATACGCGGCCTACCATCGGGCGCATCCCCGCCCTCACGCGGATCAGGTGAGGCTGCAATTTGTCGTGATGGAAAGGGAACTCTTTTAAGTACGACTTTAACTAAGCTAATCATCTTAGATTGCCGTGTTTAATCCTGATGGGAAAGGAAACCCTGATACGCAATGGTTTATCTAGCACGATAATGCTGATGGTATTACCGATGTATTCCCTTCAATTTAGTTATATTATTATATTTTACTCTCCGCAGGAGGCCATTGACAGCGCGCTGGAGCTTTACAATGACATTCTCCGGCGGCTGAATGCCGAGGCCGGTCAGCCTACCCCCGATCTCGCCGCCACCATCACGTTTCGGGGGGCCACGTACTACGAGAGGCTGGTGGACGGCGTGCACGCGACGGGCGGCACGAAGAAGAGGTGGGCCCGGTGTATCGCCTCTTGCGTGCGGGCCGCCCACCAGGAAACCTGAGTAATCTTTCTCTTTTTTTTTTTTTTAGTTAACTTTTTTTTTACTTGGCTTTTTAATTTAAATAAATTTTTGGAAAATTACCATTTATTGTCGTTGTTATGTTGTGTATGTACAGTACTTTTTAATTTTGGATGTACATATTCGGTAATTCTTTGATTTGGGTCTATGTCATAGCTGAACCATCGATAGCTGGCATAGCCCACGATTTAAGTAACATGTCGCAAAATTACAACCTACGTACGCATTTTACTGACGGTGTTCTTATGGCGTATGGGTACGCATTTTTGGTTGGTCTATACCCTAGCTGTGCCATCGACAGCTAGCCCAAACTTTTATCAACGTACGCATTTTACTATTGGTGTTTCTATTGTATACGCATGCTGATGTTGCACCTCTTGGGGGGGCCGGTGGTATGTATTATATAATTTCGCCTCCCCAGTCAACAACTGGTACGGAATTGTCTCTCAAGTAAGTTAATGAGCCTTATAGGAGGGGTCCTATAACTTAAATGTGTATCGTAAGTAAAAGTCATGAGAGGGCGGCGTTTTCCTTACTCTGGTATTATAAATATGGCATAAACTGGTATATAAAATTTAACATAAACCGATGCCATTCGTAATTTGATCCACCCCGAGTTCTGACTACTAAATGTTAACGGTTGCTCGACCCGGCGCTTGGTTCACCGCGGGTGGTGGAAACCAACAGCTGTGTCTCTTCCGGAGATTGCGCCGTATCGGGTTTCCGCGCCGAGTCGGCGTTAATTAATTTATCGCCGTCTTGGCTATCTGGCCTCACAAATAGGCCAGGGGCGGATTAGGCCGAACGGTTAAACTGCAGACGGGAGGAGGAGCCGCAGCAGCCCGCGGCAGGCCCAGGAATTTCACATGGAAATTATTACACAATATTACATAACATTAACACGTTAGGCTCGCCTTAGGCGGGGGCAGATTAGTCGAACGGTTAAATAAGCAACGGAAGGAGGTCGGGCGTTCGGGGCCTGACCCGGCAGACGTGTTTATTCACGCTGTCATTTCAGCCGATATTTGGTCTTTTTCTCATCTAAATTCTAAAAGTAATGTAATCAAACCACACGGGAGGGAAAGGGAGTTATTTACGCCTTTAATAGGTATACATATTTCGCTGGTATCCTTGTTAGTTATGGTAAGAATAAAGTCGTGAGCTCTTGTGAAGGTGGACTGAGACGTTCCTTGCATTCTTTACTATCCTCCAGTATTGTTTTAGATTAACCGCTATGGAAAACCTGATATTCGATTGCTTTATATGTAATTACGGGCCTTAAGCCTAAGCAGGCCTTATGCAGTTACTTAACCCATCTGCGGGAATATAATGACAAACTATAACCGAATCTAACGTAGTGTTACTTTATGGCGGAAATTGACGACATTAACTTAGAACTGATTATCAGTGACAGCGGCGGCATCCCTAGCCGTATGCGTACTTCTGGAATTATTCAGTAACACAATTAATATACCGAAATGCGAAGGGGACAGCCAGCTAGTTGAAATAACCTAACTTATGGAAGTAGGGAAACTTTAGGCCTATAAACGCGCTCGAAGGCGAATTGCGTATGTAGATGAAACTCTGGCTGCCCGCCTTTAGCGCGGAGAGGACACCGACGGCGACGGACTAACTGCAGACGGGAGGAGGAGCCGCAGCAGCCCGCGGCAGGCCCAGGAATTTCACATGGAAATTATTACATAATATTACATAAAATTAACACGTTAGGCTCGCCTTAAGCGGGGGCAGATTAGCCGAACGGTTAAACTAATTTAATTTCAGCGGTTGGATGGCTGTGGCAGAATATTAGTATGTCCTCTCGTAAGAGGAAAGGTATAACGAGTTGTTGATGAGTTATGAGAGAATGGGGGTCGAGCGCATTCCTGCATAACACACCATTCAATACGGTTAACTGTTCCCATTGGTTTAACAATTTAATAGTTTCTGTATTTTCCGCACTCACGAGATCCTTAGGAGGTCTCACCGTATGCGCATTTAACAAAGAAATAACGGTGGAGCATGTCACGTCTGCTGCCTGAGCCTGACGCAATTCATCTTGTGTCCAGAAATGGAAGCTACTTTCCTCATCAGGATCCCGACGTAAGGATGCAACCACCGCTGTATGAGCCCCACAATCGTCACATTCCGGTATGCCACAACGACGTACAGGAATGCGACTAAGCGTGTCCGCGTTAATATGTTGAGGGCCGGGTCGATAAGTAATTTGCGTATTGGTGAGGCCAAATTCTGACAACCAAGCCAACCAACGCCCTATCATACCCTCAGCCTCCTTAAAATTGAGTAACCATTTTAATGAATGATGGTCAGTACGGTTCTGGAATTCAGAATCCCAAAAATAATGACGCCATTTTTTAGTGTATACGACTATCGCCATTAATTCCCTTTTTGTCGTACAATAACGGCGTTGACAGGCATTTAGCCTATTGCTGGCAAAGGTAATGGGTACTTCAACCTCGTCTTGCACCTGACTTAATGCGCCTGCTATGGCAAATGCGCTAGCGTCAGTGTCCAAGATAAATTGTCCACTCGGCCGTGGGTACCCTAGTACTGGTGTATCGGCGAAAAGCCGTTTTAGGTCAGTGAACGCAGTTTCCTGTGGTATACCCCATGCAAAGATTTGCGTGCTAACATTAGCCACATCTTGTATGGGAGCGACTACATCGGCAAAATGGGGAATGAAATCTCGATAATAGGAAGCAAATCCCAGCAAACTTTTCGTCTCTTTAGGAGACTTAGGCGCTGGCCAATTGGTTATAGCCTCAATCTTTTTAGGATCAGCTTTTATACCTTCACTAGAAACAATTCTACCCAAATATTCAGTTTCCTTACGGAATAGATGACATTTGGACGGTTTAAGTTTTAATTTAAATTTGCGAAGTCTTAGAAAAACTTCTCGTAAATGCGAACGACATGTGGAAACGGTGTCACCGAATATTATAATGTCGTCTAAGTATACTAAACAGTGAGTAAACAGCAGACCATTTAACATCTCCGCCATCATTTTCTCAAAGGTGGCGGGAGCATTACATAGACCAAAGGGCATTACCTTCCACTCATATAGACCTATATGAGTCGTGAAAGCAGTTTTCTCGCGGTCATCGTGTTGCATCGCGACTTGATGGTATCCAGATTGAAGATCCAAAGTGCAGAACCACTTATTTCCTCCCAGACTATCCAAGCTCTCATCTATCCGCGGTAATGGGTACGCATTTTTCCGCGTCATAGCATTTAACTTGCGATAATCTATACAAAATCGCCACGTCCCATCCTTTTTGGTAACAAGGTGGACGGGCGAACTATAAGGACTTGTACTATCCGTAATGATCCCTGCCGCCAACATCTTGGCAACCTCGTCCTCCAGGGCTTGTTTCTTGGAGTCCATTAGCCTACGGTAGGGTATCCTAAAGGGGGCGTTGTCTCCGACATCTATATGGTGTTGTACGACATCCGTCCACCCCAGTTTAGCATCCGGTTTTGCGAATATATCGCAAAATTCAAAGAGAAATTGTGTGATCCTCTTTTTATCTTCCGCGTGCTCTAAATGCGTGGCCTCCGCCATCGCTAGTATGAAGTCCGGAATTTGCGGCAGGCCCGCAAATTGCGTCCTGTCAACGGGAAAAACCGGTTCTGGGGATCCTCCAAATCCCTCCACGCCGCGCTCTCTTTTGAGTAAGTCAAACACCATGGCGGCCGTAGGACTATTTATGGAACCATGTGATCTGGCTTCAGAGGCGTTGCCAATGACCTGGCCTCGGCGCAAATGGACGCAATCATCTGTAGTGTTACAGAGTGGTAGCACAGCACCTTCTGCACCACAAATTAACGAGGGAGCCGCTGTGACTCCCATACAACTGAGCACTTCAGGGTCGGGTTCAATTAAGCACTGACCCTTCCCTTCTAAAGTTCTATATGTCTGGTTGAAATTAATGCCGCCACCGTTTGGTGCGCATTTAATGTAACATCTTCTGCCAGGCACGCAAGACCGCAGTCTGTTCGTAGCTGACAGTGTGTGACCAAGTTATAAGGTTGCAGAATTTCCAGCAGTCCACTATTAACACTGATGAGTAAAATATCTGATTGGCGATACCCAGCGGGATATCCGTACAACCAAATTGTGGGATTACTAGTCCAGTCACACTTAAAGGCCTCACGTCGGAGACCAAATTACGCGTATTCACGTTGAGATTATCAAAGAATCCTTTTCCTATCACGGACATGGCCGCCCCGGTATCAATAAGGAAGAATCCATTGGATCCTCTAATGTTGATGGGGACATACCATCTTTTCCCATTCAGTGGGAAAATGTTCATGGCGAACTGGTCTCTTTCATCCACGTTGTGTAGGTTTAGACCAGTTCTCTCTCAAATATAGTCCATACACGGATCAGACTCAGGGCTGCGCGCATTTTGCGCGCACATTGAACGCATCCCAGCCAAGAAAACCTGGCGGACGCCGATAGTACATGTAGACGGTGTAGGCACACTGTGCACATGGCACGAATCTGATGGGAGATTGTGCGCAAGGGGTTTAGCACAACTCTCAACAGATGCGCTGGGAAGGTTCCCCCGTACAATAATAGCTGACAACACTTCCGGCGTTGCAGCTGGCACTAATTTTAAAAAATCAGTATCGGACAAGAACTCGGGAGATCCCGATCCATGGTGAACGGCAGCAACAGCGCTATGGTTAGGCGCGAATTGCTTGCCTGCGGGCGCAATTTGCTTGCTCCCATGCACATTGTTCGTGACAGGGCGCGCGATTCGTGTATTGTCGCGCGCATTATCTTTGCCGCTGGCTGCTTGTAGCCTGGCTAATAGTTCCGGAACATGGCGCGAATTATCGCACCCCTTACGGACTCCATCCACCATAGCCTGCTCTAAGGAACGAGGCTGTGACAAAGGACACTCATACGCCATGTGACCAAAGTCCCTGCATCTAAAACACTCGATCCTCCCGGAATTCCGAGAGCGATTCGGGCGGTTCGTTTGAAACGCCCTTTGCGGTCTACCCTGCAGATCAGGATTATAGTGTGAACGCCTACTGGGCCATTCGCGCTTGTTAGCGTTACCCTGTTGGGTATTCTGTGAAGTCTGCCCGTTATAGGCGCAAATTCCTGTATCCACTGTATCATATGGATTGTCGTACGGCAAGTCTGTCACGGCGGAAGTAATTTCCGCCACCGTGCAGTTACGTGGGGTCATACGCGCTTTTGCCGCGTGATCCCTTAACATTTGATAAATATCCTCCATGGTGTGTCTACCCGGGGACCATTGCTTTAAAATCATGTCGCGTTCCTCCCGGTCGCGCAACCCATGAATGAACACTGCCACTGTTTTGCGCGCGATTAAATCGCGCGACATTCCACATCCTTGTCCAGCTTTTCTGGCCTCAGACTCTAGCATCATCCCGTAGTAGACGGAATTGGCCGAGTCTGACGAACGTTGGAATCTCTTCTCAAAGAGTTCCCATTTCGATAAGGGATCCATTCCCTGGAATTGCCAAGCCAACGCTTCCACCAATTCATCTAAGGTGGCGCAATTATCTTGCTCCCACCTATCCACAGCCAACTGACCTGGACCATCTTGTAACAAGTGGATCAGGCGCGTAAGCGCAGTGGTCTCATTCCACCGGTTCACGGACATCGCCTTACTGAACTTTTCCCACCAAGTCTCCCAGTCTTGGTTTATTCCGTCAAACGGGGGAACTTCGACAGCCCTCACCCTTGCGGGCTGGTACTGCTCTTGCACGCTGATGTTTCGGTCGCGCAAATACAGAGATCGGTATACCGCTGAGGCACCGATGCCAGGGGTGATAGTGGATGCCTCCATTACCGCCCGGCGAATGGCTGGGTTCGTCTTTATGAGTTCCCGTTCTGCACCGGTGTAGCGGTATGCAGCAAAAGAGTCGGCGCTCGCGTTTTGCGCGCAGCCGTCGACGGGCGTATTCTGCCCCGCTGGAGGTGAGGGAGCCGTGGGCGCACAGCCTCCCGCGTTAGACGCGTTTACATTGGCGCTGCTAGGAGGGCCAAGCTTTGCTTGCCGTTGGATTGCTTTTAACACTCCATCAGAACCGGGGTTTTGCTGCGCATTTATATCGCCCCCGGCTAATTGTTGCCATTTGGCATTCAGCTCATTTTCGCGCGTGAGGATTTCCCTTTCACGCTTTTCTAACGCATTTAGTTGCTCCCGTTGCACGGAATGTTGCGCGGCAGGTATCATGTACGACAAGTCCATGACTGGGGGCGGAAGAGACAGGGTCGGAGTAGCAACCGTCCTCTCTTTCGGAAGGAAAGAGAAGAGGCTGCCTTCCTCACGAGTGACCTGTAAGGACATTTGCGCGCCTTTGGCGGCTTCAGGATTTTGCGCGGGCGCAAATTGCGTATCAACCACAGCTTTACCAGGAGTTCCTGGATTAGCCGTTACAGTAAGGGGCGAAACCCCGGCAGGTCGGACTGGGTCCGCCATCACAGTAAGGGGGGATACCCCGGTACTTCGAACACTGTCCGAATCTATTATGGAGACGCCATCCAAGGATTGCGCCTCCCCATCGCCCTTTTCCTCCCCCCCAGATGCTGCGGAGCGCAAGCAACTGCGGCGGGCGGAAATAGGGCCCTCGCTGGGTTCCTTCCGCCTTGCCAGCTCGCGAGCCTAGTAGACTGCGAGCTGACTTGTCTGGCTTCTTGAACCCCTAAAACCAACAGAAATGCCAAATTTCACTGATATCAAAAAGTAATAAACAATTTATCTGAAATTTTGAATTTTACCTTGTTGTTACCCTGAATTAATGTTGAAACGAAGGTACGTGTAGAAAAGAAGTTACAGAATTACGGTATTAAGTTTGTAAAAAGAAACCCGAAACAATGTACTAAGATTTATGAAAAATGCTCCGAAAATTGTCCGAATAAAATGATAAAGAATAAAATTGAGCAGCTGAAAGAAATTAACCGCTCTATGCCCAGATAGAACAGCTCCTTGATTTCAGTTATTTTCTCACTATCACCAACGGTTAATTATAGAAATATGCGAAATTTAGAAGGTTCTTATATAAAAATTTGAGTAAAAGAAAGATGCCGAACACGAAGGAGATAAAGAAATAAATGCTACTGAAAGAATTATTAGACGTAACTACAGGAAAAAGAGTGAAAAACTAGCACGTAACGAAAACCGACCAAACAGTCTGGCAGACGTTGACACACTGCCCTAATGTTCCAATAACGCTTTCTGACGTCGTCTCCTGTGCCAGCGACGCGCGATGTCGCTAGGTAACGATGGAACTAAGAAAAACATGCGGCTAGCGCAAGCAAACTGCGAAGATTCACTAAAAATAGGCCGGCATTTAATGTCGGAGAACCGCAGCAGCAATTTTAATTAAAAACTCTAACCAAATATAATGCACGTATAGCCTAGTATCGGGATAGCTAGTCCACGTCCTGTACGCCTCCTCCAGTCGGAGCGACACAAGGGTACGCCATTATTGTGCATCTAACGCTCCTCGGGCCACGATTTGCGCAGATGTTTTAACCGCGGATTCAAGGCTCGCCCCTCGCTGGTTGTTTAAACTACTAATTAATTAAGGCTAGCCGCAAAATATAACAAGTATACCACGTGGGTGAAGTCATCATTCGCAATAATGCTACCCCGGTACGCCGTAAACTGTCAATATCACGTAATGGAACATGAAGACAGTGACCGTGTGTCGCTGTCACAATGCGTCACTTCTGACAACACGCCGTTATTTTTATAAGATTCGCGTATCGAAAGTGAACTAAAAGGTATTACACTCCTTACTAATCCTGGTCACGGCACCAGTTTAACCGTTCGGCCTAATCCGCCCCCGCCTAAGGCGAGCCTAACGTGTTAATGTTATGTAGTATTATGTAATAATTTCCATGTGAAATTCCTGGGCCTGCCGCGGGCTGCTGCGGCTCCTCCTCCCGTATGCAGTTAGTCCGTCGCCGTCGGTGTCCTCTCCGCGCTAAAGGCGGCCAGCCAGAGTTTCATCTACATATGCAATTCGCCGACGAGCGCGTTTATAGGCCTAAAGTTTCCCTACTTCCATAAGTTAGGTTCTTTCAACTAGCTGGCTGTCCCCTTCGCATTTCGGTATATTAATTGTGTTACTGAATAATTCCAGAAGTACGCGTACGGCTAGGGATGCCGCCGCTGTCACTGATAATCAGTTCTAAGTTAATGTCGTTTATTTCCGCCATAAAGTAACACTACGTTAAATTCTGTTATAGTTTTGTCATTATATTCCCGCAGATGGGTTAAGTAACTGCATAAGGCCTGCTTAGGCTTAAGGCCCCTAATTACATATGAAACAATCGAATATCAGGTTTTCCATAGCGGTTAATCTATAATAATACTGGAGGATAGTAAAGAATGCAAGGAACGTCTCAGTCCACCTTCACAAGAGCTCACGACTTTATTCTTACTGTAACTAACAAGGATACCAGCGAAATATGCATACCTATCAAAGGCGCTAATAACTCCCTTTCCCTCCCGTGTGGTTTGATTACATTAGTTTTAGAATTTAGATAAGAAAAAGACCAAATATCGGCTGAAATGACAGAGCGCGAATAAACACGTCTGCCGGGTCAGGCCCCGAACGCTCGACCCCCCTCCGTTGCTTAGCTAGGCGCTAAGCAACGCTTTACCCCCGCGAACCATCGCGTGCACATGCGGAAGCAATTTGCGCGCCCGTTGGACGAGTGCGCAAATTGCTCAAGGCGAGTAGACACGCCCACTTCACTATCATGAATCGGACAAGGAGACAAATATGTTGAAAATAAAGTTAAGTCCTTACCAGTTGCCATGAATCGCAGCGTGACGGCCAACCTCTCCGCAGCCGATATCGACGCTCGATATCGGGTGCGATACGATCCTCTACCAGGCGCAACAACTCGTCGAACTGATCCGACGGTATACGGCTGAAGTTGGTGAAGGCCTGTGGCTCGTCCCTGCGTAGACCAGCCATCAGGGCATTGAATGCTCCTAGCTCCGATCTTTGAGCGATGTGTGGCCGAACCCACACATTTCGAGCAATCTTCCGACGTTGGCGTGCGATGGCGTATGACAAGCAAAGCAAGCCCAATAGCCACGGCTCTCTTTTGAGCAGTTGAACGCGGCGCCATGTTGCTGCTCAGTTTAAACGGCTCAACATGGTTCGCGGCCCCGACGCCAGTCGTAGCGATAAAAAACAACTTGGCGCCATCTAGCGTTGCTGACCGGCGGCCGATCAACAACTGCTAGGAGGCGCTGATGCGAGTGTAGTTCGCGCTAAATACACCAGGTTCGTGGAACGGAGTCGCGAAACGGACGGTATATGTGCGCACACCCGATCGGTATATGTGAGCACCCCCTGTCGTCAGTTTTAAGTCGCAAACGGGATGGACCGAGTCGTGACGCGTTGCGTCGGCCATCCAGTTTTAGTGCGCGAATCGTATACGGTAGGTGTGTACCGGGCATTACTTTCCTTCTTTGTCGCGCATCGGTCGTAATGCTTGCATTGCGGTTGATGCGAGACAGGGAAGGAGACCCCCCCCCTCTTTTCTCCGACTGTTGCTTCTTACATAATCTCCCGCGCTTCTTCCCTTATAACCAGCCCACCTGGCTGCTTCAAGCCACTCGCCATCTGACCTCCCCACGCTGCCTCTCTTCGGTATTTTTCCCCACCCACCATCCCTCGCCACTCGCCTCCACCTCACGGACTCACCTCATAGGCTCCCTCTGAGCTCTTCTCTTATTGATTTTTATTATCCTGACATTGTACATTTTTGCTTATCTCCTTGCATAACATTATCTTGACATTACCTGACATTATCCCGATTGTCCTTATTTACTCATGACCTGCACTATCCTGTACATATTATATAATGGCATTTCTCAATAAAGTGCCTTTTCTCCACCCACGCCTTACTTTCCTTCTTTGTCGCGCATCATCCTGACACTGCGCCTGGCTAGGAAGCGACAAGTATCAATTTTTAAGTCATTGGTTTGATTCGACCAGGGTTCGAACCCACGATCTACCAACACGGAAGATGCTCTAACTCATTCGACCATCCCGTCTGGTCCTAGGCAGATGTCCCATGAAGTACGGGCGGCGGCGAGGAAGCGGGTAAGGCAGCGGGCGCCACAGGCATAAGCCCGAGACGCGGGGGCGGGGCAAGGGAGGATCTTAGGAGGTAGAGGGAGGGGGGGGTGAACTCTCCCCTTATCATAAATCAAATACAATGCAAGCATTACGGCCAATGTTGCATGTTTTCACTTTAACTTTAAATATCTTCAAAGTTAGCCATATATATTAAAAAATTAGTTCAAACTTAAAGTAAGGTAGACTGAAATGATCAAGGTGATATATTATTATAACAAATATCGGGTGGTTTATGCAAACTTTTCCGGTTGTTCTGGCAAGTGCCACACCGACTGACTTTTTCCTCAATTTGTTTGTTTATGTTAGGCCAGAACATGCAGTCTCACGCCAGCTGCTTGGATTTTGTTACACCCAAGTGCGTTTCATGTAACGCCTCAATCATTTCACCCCGGAGACCCGGAGGGACCACCACCCGATTGCCTTTCATGACTAGATTGTTTTCTACCGTTAACTCGTCTTTGTGTGGGATGTACTGTCTGAGACACGGCGGTGTCAGTATGCGTGTAGTGTCCCACCCATCCTCAATGTGGGTGATCAACATGGACATCGATACATCTTTTTCATACTCTCTGACAATTTTACTTAACAAACTTGACGATTGCATGTCCACTGCGGCAACGCTGAACGTGTTATCGAACAGAGTCTCATGACCTACACTGGCACTATGTATCTGCAAAAAACATCACAGAACCCTTCACATGACACAGTTGAATATTGTAGTTTTGCAAACGCATTCACATTCTCTGCATTTTGGCCGAAAGTTTGTGAATCGGTTTTTGCATTATCGGCACCAACGGCTTGTGGTCCGTTTGAATTTGAACCTCCTTACAAAGATATAGTCATGAAATCTCTGGCATCCAAAACATATGGCGAGCATTTCTTTTTCTATCGCGGCGTAACCACACTGCGCTGAATTGAGCGCACGAGATGCGAGTGCGATTGGCTTGTTTTCTTGCATTAACGCAGCACCTAGATCTGACTGATATGCATCTACCTGAATGACAATAGGCTTGTTTACATTGTAATATGACAACACAGGAGCAGTTCTCAACTTTTCCTTCAACTTATCGAAAGCACACTGCTGTGTGTTTTGCCAGTATCCTTAGCAAGGAGCGTGCGCAGTGGTTTGGCAATCTCGGACATGTTAGGTATGAACTTGTGCACATACCCAACCATGCCCAGGAACCATTGGACATCTTGTTTGTCGCGTGGCTGTGGCAGGTCTACGATTGCTTATATTCTGTCTGGATCAGGCTTGACACCCTGTTGGGTAAGTTGATCACCTACATACTTTACTGTAGTTTTGCATAACAAAGATTTTGCCTCGTTTAATTTGAAATTTACTGACCTAGCTCGGTCCAACATGGCCTTGAGCCTCTCGTTGTGCTCCTCCACTGTTGACCCATATACCAAAATGTTGTCTGTGACTATCCCAATACTGGGTAGGTCGCCCCTGACACGGTGTATTTCCTGAATAAAAATGTCACTGGCTGTTTTGATGCCAAAAGGCAGGTGGATGTACCTGTATCAGCCCCACAGAGTGTTAAATGTGCACAGGTGCGAACTTTCTTCATCTAACTCTATTTGCCAATACCCTGTCATTGCATCCAAAACTGAGAAATATTTTGCATCTGCCATCTTGGCAATAATTTTGTCAATTGTTTTGGTAGGGAAAGGTCCTGTCTTTATAGCTTTGTTCAACTTAGTCGGATCCAGACAAATCCTTATCTTATTTGTTTTTTTTACGATAGTTTTAGAATTAACCCACTAGGTAGGTTCATCCTGCTCAACTATTACACCCATTTCTACCATGCGATCAATTTCACTACATACTTTACTTTGAATTGCATATGGGATTCTTCTAGGCGGATCTATAACAGGTTGTACAGATTTATCAACATGAATGACAGCCTTTGCTTTGATCAGACCTAAACCCTGAAAAAAGTCTTTATATTCGCTTACCAGCTGTTCAGCCTGCGTGCTGGGCCTGTCGTGTGGCTTGGAAATGTTCGTCGGCATGGCAGAGCAGACCTCATCGACACGCGCCAACAAGTTCAATGCCACACAAGCCTGTTTCCCCAAAATAGGCTGACAGTTCCGTACCACTTGGAACGTGAAGTCTCTGCCATTCACGTCGACCGACGCCTCACCGTCAGGAGTGATCCAATGCCCGGAGAACATGACCAACGAACACTGGGTGTTTGTCAGCCGCCCTGGCGCGACTCTGTCGAAAACGGACCTGGGAAGCACGTTCGCCTCCGACCTGGTGTCAAGCTTGAACTTGACAGGGCAACCATTCACCTGGACGGTCGCGTACCACATCTCGGTGTCTTGCTCGGCACAGTGGTCAAAGGCACAGATGAACAGATCCATTGTCAAAACATTGACCTCTGCCGGATCCGGGTCTTGCTCAGCATTGTGAGGGTCGGGCTCTTCAACGGTCAACTCGTTGACCCTGCCCAGTCGGCTCCAGCAGACCTTACCGAAGTGCCCGATCTTCTTGCAGGCTATGCAAGCTTTAGCTTTCGCTGGGCAGACTCCCCGGCGGTGTTCATATCCGCAGTTTTGACAGAGTGTAAAGTCGACGGCTGGTGGTGTGAGTGGTGTGGACAGGCTAATGAGAAATCAATACAGGTAATGAAGGAAATTAGATAAAGAGTGAAAGATAGGAGAGCTAGACTCTTGGTTTATTATCTTATATAGTTTTCTAGAATCCAAGATGGTGGTGGTCACATGGGTTGATCTCCCAATCCCTAACAAGTATTCATCTACCCACCAATCAGAGTTCAATCTCTTTTATCCAAGGCCTTGTCATGCTGGCCACAGTGCCTCGTGGTGTGTAGTGATCCATAAATAACACCTGGGGGGAGGGGGTATGTGAGGCAACTCCTCCAAAGACTGTATCTAAGAAGTGACACTCCTCCTCTATACTATTTTACTATACAATTTCTATACTTAATGAGTA
This sequence comes from Branchipolynoe longqiensis, assembly GCA_030323885.1. Classification (NCBI taxonomy): domain Eukaryota; kingdom Metazoa; phylum Annelida; class Polychaeta; order Phyllodocida; family Polynoidae; genus Branchipolynoe; species Branchipolynoe longqiensis. The sequence continues at coordinate 66,064,515 of CM059196.1, read as the reverse complement.
ATAGTTTACCAACTCCACATATCCCTCATATGCCTTTGGGTTTTATATATTACCATTTACCATTATATAGACAAGTTGCAATTTATTATAGTAGAGTTCATATATCCTCATATGTCATCATATCGGAAAATTTTACAACGTACTCCGCCCCTCCACTTCTTACCACCTGCCCAGCAGCGTAGAAAGAAGTGCACAGTACTATGTTGTAGTTATATCATCTTTACATCTCTTCTATCAACCAAAATATTAAATTGAGTCTAAGTAGTCGCGTTAATGGATAAGGTATATCTGACTTCGAGAGAAAAAAAAAAGATTTTGAATAAAAATAAACTTTTATTTTATTTTTATAATCTTAATTGTTACTATGTTTTGAATATCATATCATTCTTCTGATATCTCATATGATGTTCTAAGAAGCATTTGATTCATTTGCCATTATTTTTACCTTATTCCGAGCATTTCTTAGATTTGTAACGGTTTAGAGGTCGTTTTGCAACGATTCAAAGGTACACTCCAGTCACATAGCATCGATCATACATTAGTGCTTAATCGGATTTGGTATGTGCTGTCATTTAGTCCCACATTGACACGCTTTTACAAGGTTTTTGTTTTACCGACTGTCAAACAGAAGAAACCTGGGACGTCGATGGTAGACGCGCAGTTGCTCGACAGGTCTTCATAGGATTAACATTATCCAATGAGAAAACAAGGCCTAAGCGGTTTGAATCGATGACGTAGTTTCAGGAACTATTTTCTTGCAAATCAAGACCAAAATCTTCGATTTCACCAATTTTAAGTCGTTTTGTGTCGAAATAATGGCAAAAGATTAATCAATATGTCTTTTTGTACCTCCTGTACAAAGATAAAGCATCAAATATCAGTATTAACAAATATAATCATGGCAATAGAAATTCATATACGACAGCGTTAACTTGGCAGCATAATGTAAACAAAGCAATGACAGTGGTTCTTTTTTAACTTCAAAATCATAATACTTATATCTATATTATTAAATAATAATAGATTTACATGCTCTTGCTCAAGCTTAACCATAGTGTAGCAGTATTAGAATGTTCTGTCTTTGTTGATGTCGATTTATGATGTTTAAGCGTTCCTCTGGCAAAACGGCAAATTTTATTGAATAAAAGTGTCTCTGCGCTAGTCCTCCTTGAACTACGCCAGTCTCCGCTCTTGATATCGCTGACACAATCCAATGATCATCAGCATATGCGTTAGTTCTCCGTGAACTCAGCATTGTCCATCACACTGCCGAAGTGAAATCATTGACTCAGTCATCTATGCTAAAGTTCCTCGTGAACCTTATTGCGAACATAGTGACCATCAGCATATGCTGCAGTTCTCCATGAACTGAGCTTCGTGTTGATATTGCTGATATCGCGAAGTCAATTTAATGTCAATGTTAAAGCTGCATACTTCTATAACATCATCGATCCAAGCACCCGTCAGCATATCCTTTAGTTCCTCGTGAACTTAGCATTGTCCATTACACTGCTGCTATGAAATCATTGACTCAGTCACATATGCGAAAGTTCATCGTGAACCTTATCAGTCCAACACAGTGACCATCAGCATATGCTGCATTTCCTCGTGAACTGAGCATTGTCCATTGTTATTATTGATGTGATCTCAATGTTCAAGGTCTTGTGATCCTGTGATGTAGTGTTCGTAGAAGGCAACCGATGACTCCTTCTTACACAGAAATTATCGATGTAACATCAATTATTATGTTTATATTCAATACAAATTATTTTAGAATAATAATATTCTCCAAGCATTTATTAATTTAAATTTTAAATCTATAACCCTATATATTATATAACTAGATGCTTTTGCTATATAATGATCATTAATATGTTCCTATAACATGAATAATGTCAATAATATACATCTCTAGTACCAAGATCATTATTATGTTCTCATAACACTAATAATGTTAATGATAAATATCTCTAGTATCAAAAGATCATTAATATGTCCCTATAACACAAATAATGTCAATGATAGTTTTAGCTAGTTAATCTTTGATAATACATGCAATGTTCAACCATATGTCTATGTCAATGGAACAAATTAATACTGAAATAAATGATAACATTCATCAATTATGCAATGAATTTTCAATGAATCTTTCATGCAACATTCAACATCCCATGTGTACATGATTTTTCAAATGAATACCCTTTATGGACAACCCTATGTCTAGGATAATTTCAATATGAAAGACATCTCATGACAATAATGTTAATAATGTACTTTCATGAATTTCAATGAACACATCTCCATGCAATACTGATAACATTCAACCATACTCATGCATTATAAATGAACCATTTATCAACCTCTGACTATGACATTTAATGACCATTATGATAACATCCTACATTATATTATTTATTTTCAAATGAATTTACTATGAACCATGCAACATTTAACATCTCATTTGTCAATGAATTTCAAGTGAATAAATAAGAACACATGCAACATTGAACACCTCATCTGTCAATGACTTCCAAATGAATAACTATGAACACATGCACACCCAACATTTACACAAATTTACAAATGAATAAATAATCAAGCTAACTTATGTCCATGATATTTTCAAATATGAAAGACATCTCATGACAATGATGTTAATAATCTATCCCGTGCATTTCAATAAGTAGTTCATGACAACCTATGGCTATGATATTTCATGACAATAATGATAATATTCACATGCTCTGTTCATTCATGATCAACAAATCGAAAATTATCAGATTTTACCATAGAAATTGTACTATGTGTTTAGATCTTCCTCAAGCAAAAGAACTTAGGTGTATTCCATCCCTATGGAACAAGAATTGGATAGTGTCATCCCCTATGACAACATGAGAACATGTAACATCATGAGTTTATTCTATCCCTATGGAACAAGAACTGGACAGTGTCGTGTCTTATGACAAGAAAGAAAATGCTGTACTATATTATGCAGCAAATTGGGTGACATTATTACAGCCCACTCCAGAAAGCAACAGTTTCATCTCCCTCATGAGTTTAATTCATCCCCATGGGCAAAAATAGTTAAGAGTCGTCCTATGACAAACTTCAACATGTTGCATATTGGGCGACATTACTACAAACTACTACGGTGCCATCTCACATCAGAAGATGTGGAATGCCACTGCCTTACAAGAAGAAGAAGATAATACACCTAGTATCATCAAGAAAAGAATCCTCCTATGTAACCAGAGTTTTAAGCAGAGTCCATGTGACTGTACGATCAAACACAAGTTTTATGTGGCCTATCCACCAGGTAAGTTTCATTCATTTGAATAAATTTAAACAAAATTTAACATTTAAGGAACTCTCAGTCAAACCTCCAAGAATTTTTGTTTTTAGTCATCTCTTGCATCATTTTATATTATCAATAGCAAAACATTTATGCAGTGTAATATAGTATAATGTATATACAGCTTTAGCAATATTAATTAATTAATAATAATAGTATGATATATTGCAAAAAGTTGCTTATGATCTCAAAAAAAATATATATGTTAATTTTACTCTTCAGCCCTGCTGAGTTACAGTTGCACTCCCTCAAGTTAAAGAAACATATACAAAATATATTTAACTCTTCAGTCCTACTGATTTCAAAATAACAAATGAACATAAATGCATCTATCTGTCCTGTAATGGAGTTACAGAGTAATCAGTTCATGCCATTTTTAGTGATCAGAAAGTCATTCCCCAATAGTTCAGAGTTGTCTTCTTACTGCCATCAGTTACTTCCCTTCACTGTCCAGCCTGCTGAAAACCAATTACACTTCCTCAAGCTAGATATGTGAATCATCATACATAATGATAATCATAGGTCCAACTATGCCTACTATGCCTCTAGATAATTCAATAAGTATATGATAAAAAAATAATAATCACATTTTTAAGACCAACTGTGCCCAGTTCACCTAAAAAATAATGATCATTTTGACAAAAACAAATGTTTGAAGATCATATCAAAAATATATATATATATTAGTTCAACTCATAGCTTTAGATCTGATCATCTTGCTCTTGTAAAGTTAACATAACATATTTATTAAAAAAATTGTGAAATCCCTATAATTTACTAAGGCGGAGTCATAGAGTGAATAGTGGTTAAAATTCTTTAATCAGCAGGGGGCAGGGGTAGCTCTTAATTCTATAAGGACAGATCAGACAGTTTACAAACCAAACACTATGCTCATGTCCACATGCAGTTGGGGCAATGTTATTCAATTTCCAGTTCACAAGTGGGCGTAACCCGACCCTCAACCCTATCATGTTATCTAATGCATAAGTGGTGTGGGCGGGTGGGAAAACTGAATACGTGTAGCATTGAATGCAGCCAGGCGAGTTGTGGTGGTTTGAACGAGACAGGATTTGAACTCGTGACCGATTTGGCGGGAAACAAGCCGGTCGAGTCGGGTCGGATCGCCCCTAGAGTTAGTGGTGGAGTTACTGGTGGCGCCGCCTATCGTCTTGTTATGCAGGGTTCTCCACCGCGTAAATTAGTCATGTTACGAGTAACATGCACAATTTACTAAGGCGGATTCATAGAGTGAATAGTGGTTAAAATTCTTTAATCAGCAGGGGGCGGGGGTAGCTCTTAATTCTATAAGGACAGATCAGACAGTTTACGAACCAAACACTATGCTCATGTCCACATGCAGTTGGGGCAATGTTATTCAATTTCCAGTTCACAAGTGGGCGGAATCCGACCCTCAACCAGTTATATGAGGGGAGGGGGGCCGCCCACAAGAAGGTTTTTTGGTACATAGTGATGGACCGTGGCTGATGTCCAGGCGCCGAGCTGCATGATCTCCGCAAGCGAGCTGCCTGCCGCTGCACAGGCCTGTGCCCCGCCCCTCCATAGGCTATGGAGCGTGTATTCGGTGGGTGCCTTTACACCGATGGCTGCGAGACCCATGCGGAGGGCAGCGAGCATCACTTGTGCCCGGAGGGGGACGTTTCCAAGTAATAGGAAGGCTGGATCGCTTGGGCGAGGGTGCTGGAATGCGACGTACCGATCCCAGGCCGCCACGGGGCAGCATTGCGACTCTGGTTAGCTTTGGATGATGATACGGTATGCCTGGTCCGGCCTCCACGTGGTCTTGGTGGTGCGGACTAGTACTGAGAGCCCTTCCTTTGTTCTGGCAATCTCTGACCGCCTCAGGTAGTGGCCTGGGTCATGAGTGGAGCCGCTTGCAAGTAGGTTACCCTGGCAGAGTAGTGTTGCGTAGCCGATTAGGAGCGCCGCCACAAGTACTCCGGCTGTTGGACCCACTGCTGTCAGGTAGCAGGTTAGTGCTCTGACGTGCTGCGGAGTCAATGGCGGGGCCGGTCTGGGGATGTGATTCGCTAAGCGTGCCACACCTTTTTTCATCAGGGCGACCGGGTATGTGTCGAAAGGTGTCGGGGACCCTCCGAACATAAGTACCCATGTCCTGGCCCCACTGATGTAGTTCATGGCGGCTCCCGGGGATGCGAGGGTCTCTTTTAGGTGAAGTATATACGCCATCACGTCATACTGCGTCGGGGCGAGTGGGTCGATACGATGGCGGGCTGCAAACGTGATATATTTCTTCGCCTGTACCGCCTTATTCTTCCAGGTCCCACTCACCAGGCCCGCAAAGTATACGTCCAGGATTCGTTTGTGTGTTTGGTTGGGGTAGCCTGTGAATAGAGGAGCAATTAGTACGATATTCACAGGCTTATCTAGAGTCCGTGGGTAAAAACGTTCTCAAAAGAGACTTCAATTTCAGAAATATTCATATCTCTAGTGAGGCGACCTGCCCTGACTCTAGCGTCCATGTCAAATGCCCTCCTGCTCAGGGCATCCGCTAGGACGAGGTCTTTCCCGGGTTTGTGTCGCATTTCGATGTCGCATCCATTGGTTGCCGCGAAGAGCCATATCTCCCTGGCGCATGCGGTTAATGTGTGGTCTCTGCCTGCGCCGGACTCGAGTACCTGTTGGCTGGCAGCGTTATCTGTGTTTATGATTATGAGATATTCGTCAGGGTGGGGGGGGGACAGTGCCCTCATGGTGACCACCAAGTGTATCGCCTCTAAGTGTGCGATGTTGCTATATTTGGCCCTGATGCTGTCTGGGTAGGATCTTCCATAGAAATGCATCTGGGAGAAGGCTCCACCCGCTATGAGGGATGAATCGCATTCTATCGTCCATTGTGTCTTGGGTTCCGTCTTAGTAGGACCAGGCCGTTTGTCCGTGTGGCGAAGTCGAGGAACCATCTCACATCGTTCTTTAGTCCATCTCTGACTGGGTGCCTTCCAGTGGTCGGGGTTTGTCGCAAGGTTTCAAATATTCGTGACATGAAACGCCTAGCCGGGACAACACATATGGCGATGTGATGTAGTCTACCGGCCAAACGTTGTATGTCCCTTCTGGAAGCGGTGTTCTTGTGTGTCCATTTCTTGCATTCAGCGAGTGTGTCTTCGAGCTTCTCATGAGGGATAGTGACTCTCATGTCATCAGCCGATATTTGGAAACCAAGCCAGACCACTGACTTCGCGGGTGGGTGGCATTTCTTGCGGGAGAGTGTAAGGCCAAGCTGTTCAGTAACGCAAATTAGGTCTCTGTATGCTGCCTCTGCTTCCTTCCGGTTGGGGGCCACACCCACAAAATCATCTAAGTAGCAGTGCACATGGTGGCCCTTTTTTCTCAGGAGGTAGACCACTGCATTCGTTGTCCTAGCACAGGCTATTGATGAGGTGCGGCATCCGAAAGGTGGTGCAATGTCTGTGTAGTAGGCACCGTCTAGAGTTATGCCGAATAGTGGTGCTGAGAAGGCACAGGTGCGAAGCTCGCGATAGGCACGTTCGAGGTCCGCGCACCATAGGTAGCAGCCTGTGCCTAGTCGGGCTACCTCATCCGCCGCATCCATGACATTCGGAAGGCTATATGTGCTCGGGTTTCCTTGGTAGTAGGCCCTGGCGATGCCGTCGTTGACACTGGCACCGTGTGGCCAGCTGAGATCCATTATGACACGCCTGCTGGTGGAGTTCTTCTTAGGGTGTGTCATCAAGGGGCTCGTCTGGCACCATGGGTGGAAGGGGGGTTCCTTAAAGGGGCCAAGCATAGCACCGTGGTCCATTTCTGTTGCTATGTACCGCCGTATGTCGTCGATCTGGTCGGGATCGTCCGTGTGGTTGGCGATGCAGGTGACAGGGGGCTCCGGAGCTGCATAGTCAGCGAACCATCCATATTCCAGAAACTGAACCACCTGGCTATCATGATAGCCTATTAGTAGTTCCCTCCAGGCCTTGATGATGAGGCCGGAGGGAATGGGTATCCAGGCCCTCATGTAGTTTGGTAATGCGGTAGCCCGTACTCGCTGATAAATGTTGAGGTAGTCGTGGTGTTTTTCCCATAGGTATATATGGGGGTGTGGCCATATGTCGCTTAGTATGGCCTATATTCGAAGGGAGTTATGGGTGGGCGTGAGTCTAGGCTTGCAGCGTCCGCCCCAGGGTCGTATATTGTTGGATCATCACTGTCTGCATTACCATTGTTTCTGCTTCCGAGGATTGTGACGTATGTGTCATGGCTGCCGCCATAGACTATGCCATCCTTGACTTCAGTGTCATCGTCACCGGTGCGGTCCTCTTGTATGGTAGCGGTTGGTGGTTTGGTCCCAACGGCGGGTTCTGTTGGCGGTGGTGGCGCCACTTGTCGTAACTTCCAGGAAGCTGTGGTCTTTATGTGAGGAATGCGAGGCATCGGAGATGCCGAGTTTTCTTTCATGTTTGAGTGCCCGATCGCGTCTGCTTCTTAGTACATCACAGGCCTGAACTGCCTGTTCTGCCGGTGGCTTACCGTTATCAGTAGGTACCTGTGTGGCAGTGTACCTGCCCCAGAGTTCATCTACACTTGCCGTGTGTGGGCTGGTGAAGTCGATGTTGCAGCGTTCGATCTCGACAGGCTCCTCGTCTGTTAGGTTGGTGAGGCACGGGGAGCCCCATCTCAAAAAACCTGGGTGGCCTGTTGCGCGGATGATGAGGCTGTTGCCTTCTTCTCGAGGAACCGCTTTTTGTTCATGCAGTCCTTCTCTTTATGGTTATTCGCGCGGCGGTAATTATTCGCGCACCATGCGCACACGTGGACCTTCCTGACTGGCATCTGTCCATGTGTCGCCGTGAACCCACAATCGTTTCCCCAGTTCCGCGATTAAATTCGTGTCGGATCTCCGTCGCTCTGCCTGCGCCACTAGCTGCCTGGGTGGTGTTATAGTTGAGGTGAGTGTTCTTGTTCAGAGCTGTGTTGTTGACACGCACTCCCAAGGCAAATACGTCTCGTTGTACGTCTTTTACCGAGTACTGATCCAGCCATCCGTTCGGCAGCCGCCCATCGTCTATCATTGAGAAGACACGCTCGGACCATAGGCGGCATGTTTCCCACTGCCAGTCCTTCGCCATGGTCGCTAGTTGATGGATGTGATCTATTATTGGGTCTGTCCAGGAGTCAGGGCTCTCGGGTGCCCTGAGCATAGTGCACAGCGCTTCCAGATACTCAGGCCAGGTCGCCTCACTGAGGCCAATCCTCTCCCTCTTATCTCCACGAATTACATAATGGTGTGGAAGCCGAGATATTTTACCTTTTTTCCTCCTGAGTGCTGCGCCGGCTGCCACCAGGAGTTCGGATATGTTGCCCGGGCCGTCATCATCCTCCAGTTGATCCCAGTTATGGTGTGGATTTAACCTCATATGTTCGTCACTGTCTGCAGCGTCCCTATAGGCTGTTTTGCTTTTTTGTTTTTTATACTTGGTGCCAGTGGCCATCCTCGGTGCGGTGAAGTCCTTTCTCACTCGAGTACGATGTCGGGTTGATTTATCCGGCATGTGTTGTGCTTGGTCAGCACTGTCACTGTCACCATCCGATTCCCCCGACGAGGTGTTTTCCTCCTCCTGCGGAGCCTTCCTCCTTGATCGTGACTTATGGTTAAATGCGTCCATCCTACCAGCTATCTCCGACCTGATGGTCGACATCTGAGCCTCCATGGCATGGCTAACGGCTGAGTTTACAGCCTGGATGATCGTGTCTGTAGTTGTTGCCTGTGTCGATGTTGACGCTTCCTGTATCGACGACGCTGGTTTACTGGCCGGCGGGCGATCCGGAGATACATCTGTGGTGTCGCCATGGAGGTCCGGTACCGCCTGGGCCTTCCTTGTTCGCCCCCGCGGCTTCGGGGTATCGTTTTTTCGTGCCTTCCTCGATGTTTTCGTTGTGTTCGGCATCTTGGGTGATAATAACTGTAGCTATGTAAGGGACTGTGACCCAGACACTTAATGTCAAATGTAGAAAAAATTATATAGGTATGTTGTGACTCGTTTATGGATTGAATAGCCCCGGTATATGAAGTAGTAAAATGATGTAGTAAAATTGTGGGGTAACTTGGTGAATTGTCGTTGACAATATATTTGGTGTAGATAGATACCGGTAAATGGCATGGAGTAAAATGTAAATGTCTATAATGTCAATGGTGAAATAGTGCTAAAAAGTCAGTAGTATAAATTAAAGTATAATAAATAGAATAAATAAATAAGTGTAAAATAAGGCTATAAATAGCCGGGTCAGTCTTTTAAAACCGACAAAAATGTTGAATAAACATCAGGTCCTAATCAACAAAAATCGTCCAGACTCATTCGTGGTCGTTATCTGGTCCAAATAAGGCTTCAAAGTCAGTAGTATAACAGAGTTAGTATAAATAAATAGTATCAATAAATAAATAGTGTAAAATAAGGCTATAACAAGTCGAATCTGACGATGCTCTCAGTGCTCCTTGCCGATCTCGAAGCTCTTTTATACGCTTTAGCTGCTGGGTTATGGCGGCCACGTAGAACCCTGGGCCTGGTTCTAGCGTCCCTAGGACCGTAGTTCGCCGTGTCAGCCAGTCGGTAATTCCGGTCAATAATAATAAAATTTAAATGAGATACCGAGGTCCCGAGGACCATACCTCGCCATGCCACACCAATCAGTAATTCTGTCGAGAATTATATAAAAAATAAAGGCTTATAACAAGTCGAATCTGAAGTTGAGATTGACAAAATTGACGAATAAAAGGATGAATTGTCTATTTGTGAATAGTGGAAGCGATCGTCGACACACAAGTCGGCTGATTGTCGATTTTTTTTCAACTTCTTTAGGTGAACGACATCTGTCCCTATACCACGTCGACACACAGGCCGTCGACCTGTCGACACACTGGATGACACAATAAGAGGTTTACTTCGCCAATTCCGTCGAATCTATAGTGAAATATTTTTTGTTTTCTACGATACCGCTAGTCGAGACGTCGACCATGAATCCTCGACACACTCGCGCGGCGAGGCGATAAGACGGGAGCAACACAGGTAGCATGAATTCCTCGACACACTTGCACGGCTAGCGAGACGATAGGAGTAACACAGGTAGCATGTAGACTGTGTAGCATGTAGACAGGCTGTGTAGCATGTAGCCGGTAGCATGTAGCAGGTAGCATGTAACTATTCAAAAACTGAATACGTGTAGCATTGAATGCAGCCAGGCGGGTTGTGGTGGTTTGAACGAGACAGGATTTGAACTCGTGACCGATTTGGCGGGAAACAAGCCGGTTGAGTTGGGTCGGATCGCCCCTAGCGTTAGTGGTGGAGTTACTGGTAGTGCCGCCTATCGTCTCGTTATGCAGGGTTCTCCACCCTGTAAATTAGTCATGTTACGAGTAACATGCACAATTATTTTAGCTGACCTCCCAACGAATTTGTAAAAATAATTTAGTTCATTCAATACCCTAGGCATTTCTGTTACCTCACCAGGTATCTTCTCCACTTGATAAGTAGTAGAAAGCAATCATGTCTCGCTCAGCAAACAATAGGAAGAAAAAATTGGAAGAATCTTACAGAACACTCGATCAGAATGAAGAAGATCTTCACGTCAGATATTACTCAAAATCTCCCAACGTTCAACTAATGTTTTTGCTTAGCGGAATATTTTTGAAGAGTTTAATATAGAATTGAACCTCCACAAGAGTACCTATACGCCCAACTTCACAATTGAAATTAAATGCAACGATCTGTCCTGAACCTGGGGTCAGAAAATCCCATGACTACCAGTTACTTCCCTTCACTGTGCAGTTATGCAGTTACCTCCCTTCACTGTAAAGGTTTCTACCTGGAAAATACGGATCAGAAAGTCATTCATATCAAATTGTAGTCTACAAGTACCAACTCTCTGCTTAGATTTTTCATCCATATGAATCACAATCAAGAACATTATTTATTTTTATTTTTAAATAAATAATTTCTTTTATAATATATATCACATTATTAAGTAATATGAACATATAGAATAAATTTCTTACTAGAAAATAAATTTAAAATAAAAAGTTAATTTGAATGTCTTATTTCATAATGTTATATCCATTTATATGTATTGTAATACACATAATAACAGAATAGATACTTTGGATGTCTTAACTAGGTTAGTTCATGCTTCTAAGTATCATAGTTATTTAGTTATGCATTTATTAGCACAAAAACATAATACCAGGACTTTACCAAAGTTCCAGTCAATGACCAAATGCTTCCGCCGAATCTCGTTAACCATCACAAAGATTAGCGACATTTTAAGACAAATCGATCATGTTAATCATGTTATGTCCAATTACGCTTCACGCCTCAGTGAATTATCTGTAACTACTGCTTCATACTCGCCAAATAAATTTGTTTCATCGCTTCACGCATGTTGCTCGTCGACACCCGATAAGAAATTGACTCCCGGCTCGCGCCTTAGAATTCTTATCGGCCTTACCGTTTACTCGCGAAAAGATTACACTCGTCGAATAGAATTGCTCTATCGACCCTATGCATCCGTCTTTTCTCCCACTCGAGTGGTACAGGTTTGATGAAAATGCCTATATTCCTACTTTAGAATAGAATTTTAGCCTGCAAAATCAATGTGCTATTTTAAGCGTTCTTAGGTTTTTCACGCCCAATGAATAATGATTTTTGTACTAAGAATAGATAATGCAATTTCAATGGTGTGTCCGAAAACAAAGTATATAACATCATTTGGTTATTTGCCTTTAATCCGCTTTAATAATGTCAATTCTTACATATGCAAGATCTACCACTTCCAAAAATATAACATCCACAAAGTCTTAGCGAAAGTGCTAGAGTATTACTTCATGCGAACATAACATTTCAGTCATTAGTGTGACGAAATTTAGTTCTTTTTAGTAGCTGAACAGTTTAAACTCAAACCATCGAGTAACACCTGTTTTACGTCTCACTCCGTAATACTTAGGCATACTAAACATTAACTTAGATAAGTAGAAAAGTCAATGGAGAATAAATTTAATTGTTATTTGTTAGTATGACATCCAGTCACCACAGGTGAACTTTTTCGCTCTATGTCACGGTAGAATAACAATTTACATTAGTACATGTCACCATGTTACAGTAAAGTATCCACTTTCTTTACTTGATCCGCCAGAAATGCTGAGTAGCATTCGGTAAGCAACAAGTGTCAATTTACTTCCCTATAGCAATGCTACTGCGGTGTCAATACCATCAACAACATGTCTGTATTTAAACAGTTTTTAGTAACTTAATTACTGGCGCAACTTATGTTACAACGCGTCAATGTTGGTGCTAGCTTAGTAAGGAATGTAAACATTGCTTATGACTAAATCTCGCGAACCCTGTCGATTAGATTTAGACCTGTCGACTTGCGATATTGTTAATTCTTGCTTCGTATTAACGCAATGGTTAGGCATGGTGCAATCGTTATTTATTAGTGGTGCAGAAACAAAGAAATTTTTTGTCGAATGAGCCGAAGCACTCATATGTCCACGGATTCGTCGATCCTTCCGCGGTGTTCTTTGCTGTGATTGGTCAATTCTTCTGCATAAATTAGAACTACCAATTATTTATTCCACCCTCCGCGCTTGTTGGCGTGTGAATGGCCCAGTACCAATTTCTCTCGAATGTAATACTTTAGGTTTTACTTTTGTTTTATTCACTAATAATTTATTAGTGCGTCGATTTTGATCAGAAATAATCGGATCGAAAGGCAAAGGTTGCGAAATACCTTTTCTTCTTTCAGTTCTAGTTAATCGTGGTGCAATATCATCCCAAATGATGTTAGAATCCACTAATCTAACTTTATCAAGGCTAACAACTTTACGATCGTTATTAGGGCCAACTACAGTTGCCACTGAACCCCGTGATCTAACGACTATGTATCCTGGATCGTATTTCCTCTCCAAAGGTCCAGATTCACTTATAAACAAAAGAACTTTATGACCTGGAGTTAATTTAACTGCATTAGCCTTTTTCCTAAGACGAGCAACATTATAATTTCGACTTTCTTTACGATTTTGAACGGCTTTAGCTAAGGCTATAGACAAATCATCTACACGATAAGCTAAGTTCGAATCAATCGTCCCCGTCGATCGATACAGTAAAGAACTATCCTTCGTACCTGGATGTCTACCATAGGTTAGAAAGAAAGGAGAATAGTTAGTGCTATCAGAAGGTACACTATGATACACATATATCACATCAGGCAAATAGGTTTCCCATAGACTAGCATGAGAATTAATTAATTTCCTCAAAATGCTTTTTATAGTCCTATGGTATCGTTCTACCATACCATTTGACTGTGGATGATATGGTGTTGTATGTCTTACCGCTACACCTAATTCTTTGAAATGATTCATAATCAATTTGTTTTTAAACTCTAACCCATTATCTGAAATAAACATACAAGGAATTGCATGGTGAGGAATATACTCATTAAATATATAATCATGAATTCCCTTCGATGACTTATCTGGCAATGTTTTATATTCAACCCAACCACTACAATGATCTATAATAGACAATAAATATATATTACCACTAGTACTAACTGGATATGGACCAGAAAGATCCGCAGCAGACCAGAAAGATCCGCAGATCACAATACCAGGTGCACTAGGCAATGGCATCGATTGTGGATACGCATGTTGCATTTACTACAATTAACTACACAATTTGGACAATTGGTAATTACTCTATGGACATCTCCAGCTATACCAGGCCAACGAAAATGTTCCTGTAATTGTTTTAGCCATATCACCTACCTCAGTATGAGCTATCTTTATCACAGAATTCCTATATTTTTTTGGTAACACAAATCTAGGATACGTATCTTTCTTAGCAGGAGCTATCATAGAATAAAGCAAATTATTCATTAATAAATAATCTTTTTCTTCATGCTCACCTAACGTATACTCTCTCATCTTTTTCTGTTCATTAATTACATCATTATATGACAGTTCATAGTGTTCAAAAGGAATTGCCTGTTCTGCTAAAAGTGAATCAAAAGCAAACATTTCTACTGGTTCCTTTGCTTCTGTATTAGGTCTCAATCTAGACAACATATCAGCCCAGACATTATCTACACCTTTCATATATACAATTGGTGCTGAAAATTCTGCTAATAATACTGCCCAATGTTGTATATGTGTATTACGGATTTCTTTAGTGAAAAAACATTTCAATGGAGCATGATCTGTATAGATAGTAAATTCTGCACCATATAAGTAAGGTCTCAATTTTACTAGAGCAAATGCTTCTTTCTCTATAGTAGGATAATTACGTTGAGCAGGAGAAAATCTAGTACTGATTAAATGCACTGGCCTGTCTATTCCATTCTCATCCTCCTGTACTAGCACAGCACCTAAACTGTACTCAGAAGCATCTGTATACAATTTATATGGTTTAAAAGGATCAGGAAACTTCAACAGGACACAATCTAATAATAGTGTCTTCAACTCATTCCATGCAATTTCACATTCCATAGTCCATTCAAAACTACATTTATTTCTAGTTAAATAAGTTATAGGAGCGACAACATCAGCATAATTAGGAATTAATTGTCTACAGTATCCTGCCGATCCTAACAATCGTTTTACTTCTTTTTTACTTTTTGGTGAAGCCATATCTCTTATTATAGTGATATAGTGATTTGTAGACAGGAAGTGTGAACACTTATTTGTCTCTCATTTTTGCTTGAGTGCAAGTAGTTAGCAACACAAGGAATAAATTAGTAGCATGTGGTGAATAAGTGGTCAAATTTCCCTATATCATCAGCCCATGCTTTTTCTAATCGGTTCTTGAATGAATTTATTGAGCCGGCATCTATAACATTTTGTGGGAGACTATTCCATATATTTATGATCCTGTTTGAGAAACTGTGTTGCCTTAATTTTGAAACGGCTCTGGGTTTTACTAGTTTGAGAGTATGGCCCCGGCTGCCTTCTCTTTTATTCAAGGTGAAAAATTGGTTCATATCTATTTTATCAAAACCTTTCATAATTTTAAATACTTCAATTATGTCACTTCTTTTCCTTCTGTAGGAAAGGGTAGGAAGTTTCAATTTCCTGAGCCTTTGTTCATAGGGTAAGTCCTTTATAACTGCAACTAGTTTCGTTGCACGTCTCTGAACTTTTTCGATCTCCAGAATATCTTTCCGAAAAATTGGGCTCCAAATTTGTGGACAGTATTCCAAAATTGGCCTAACAAGAGACTTAAATAGAATGAGAAAATTGTTCTTGTTGAGGCGATGGAAGGTTCTTTTAATTATTCCTACTCTCTGGTTAGCATTTGAGATGATAGTCCTCATGTGTTTCTGGAAGGAGAGTTGGGAGTCGAAGGTTACACCCAAGTCCTTTTCATAGCTATCTTGTTGCAGGACAGTGTTCTGCATAATATAGGCGTAATGAGGATTATTTTTCCCGTAATGAATAATTTTGCACTTCTTTTCATTGAAGGGCAATTGCCATTTCTCAGACCATTGTGAGAGTTTCAGAATATCCTCTTGTAAGAGATTTTTATCTCTTACGTCTTTTATTGCTCGAAAGACCTTTGTGTCATCCGCAAATATTTTTAGGTTTGATGAGACACTGCCTGGCAGGTCATTTATAAATATTATAAATAATATTGGTCCCAGCACACTTCCCTGAGGTATTCCTGAGGTGACATTCTTAAAGGAAGATTTTTTATTACCTACAACTACCCTTTGCTTTCTCTCAGACAGGAAGTCCTGTATCCATTCAGAAATTGATCCGGATATTCCCAGAGCTTTGACTTTGCTTAATAGTCTTTTGTGGGGCACACTATCAAAGGCTTTGGAGAAGTCCAGATAGACGGTGTCCCATGCCAGGCCATGATCCAGCCAGTCAGTCCAAATTTCCATCACTTCTAGTAGTTGTGACAGACAAGATTTTCCTCCAGTGAATCCGTGTTGGTCTGGAGATATCAATCCTAGTTTTTCCAAGTGTTCTACGACACAGTCTCGGATTATTCTTTCTAGCATTTTACAGCATAGGGAGGTTAAACTCACAGGTCTGTAATTTGATGCCAGGCGTTTTGGTCCCTTTTTATGCAGGGGTTTTACCTCAGCATCTTTCCATTGTTTGGGTATTTTCCGTTCAAATAGGCTTTTACAGAATAGAGATGTCAAAATAGGTCCAATTTGCTCAGAACACTCTTTGATGATTTTTGCATGGATCCCATCTGGCCCAGGTGCCTTGGAGACATTTAGTTTTTCAATTAATTTGTCAACTTTATCGTCTGTTATGTCAACGTCACTGATGAATTCTGTGACTCCTGAATCTGGAGAGGGTGGGATATTATTCGTATTTTCATTGGTAAACACACTGACGAAGAACTCATTGAGTAGTTCAGCTTTGCCTTCATCGTCTACGATTAGTTCGTCATCACTATTGGCTAGAGCTGGTATGCCATTGCCATTTTTTGATTTAAGTGAAGCATAACTCCAGAAATTTTTCGGGTTAATTTTAATGTCTTGAACAATTTTGTCCTCAAAAGTCTCTTTGTGTCCACTGACAATGTCATTTGCGGCATTCCTAGCGATAGTGTATTTTTCCCAATTTTCCAATGTCTTATTATTGAAGTAGACATTCCATGCTTTGTTTTTCAATTTTCTGGCAGTGGTAATATCCCTGGAGTACCAAGGAGGTTGTTTCCTGGTTGTGAATTTTCTTAGTGGTACGTGCCTTTTGATAGCACCTGATAGCACATTTTGAAACAGGTCCCAGCACTCTTGCACATTTTTCTCCTTAAATTTATTTAGCAAGTCATGGGACATGATATCCTTACTCATGGCAATGTAATCCCCTCTATAATATGAGTATCTTAGTGGGATGGTCTCATTTTCTGTTTTAACATCGATTTTAAAGGATATGACAGCATGGTCACTCTTTCCGATCGGGGCACCTATCCTGATGTTATCTATGAGATTATCCTTATTGGAAATGACCAAGTCCAAGGGATTTGGGGTCTCATTTCCTCGGAACCTGGTTGGTTCCTGAATAAATTGTTGCAGGAAACAGTCATTTAGGTGGTCGAAAATAATCCGCGCATAATGGTCATCACGGCAATGTAAGATGCCAGTGGCCCAGTCGATTTCTTTTAAGTTAAAATCCCCAACGATAACCAGGTTATCATGTTTCATTTCTCTTACCTCATTGACTAATTCTAGAAGAGCATTATTGTTTTGCTCATTGCTAGATGGGCTACGGTAAATACATCCTAAAATGGTTATGACTCCTTCAGTAAGAATTTCGCACCAAATTGATTCGTCAAAAACTGTTTTTGGTGTGAAATGAGTTGCTATCAAATGATTTGCAACGTACATTATCGTACCTCTTTTCTCTAACGAGTTGGTAAGTAGATAATATCCAGTTATTTCCAAGCTTATTTTACTGATCTCGTATAATCTATTTTTTGGACATACTTCGTTGACGCATATTATGTCAGGTCTCACTGAACTGATTTCAACTTCCAGTAATGACTTTTTAGTGCTAGTTAAGACATCTATGTTGGTGTACTTAACTTCTAAGGTTTTTATTTTGTTTACTATTCTATGATCTATTTTGCCTGACCTGGCTTTCTTATTTTTAATTCTTTCATGTTCCAGGGAGGACCCCGGACCTTGTATATCCAGTTTTTTGACCGATCAGTATTTTCTTTAGCAGCTTGTACATGTTCGCTAAGAGTTTTACGATCTTCTTTGTCGAGATCGTAACATACTCCTAAGTTCTTTACTTTATCGGGAGCATCCTTGAGTTTGTTCAAGTTGCTCATAACAGACTCCTGTGTTTCAACTGAGTCAAATATAACTTTGAGAGGTCTGTTTAATTTCTGACCCTCCTTATATTGGCCGAGTCGGAATGCGTTTTTTGGTCGCGCTTCTATGCCGATGGCTTGTAGCAAATCGTCTACCAACCCTAGATCATGGGTTTTCCTGGCTGTTGATTCACTACTGATTTTTTCAGGTGCCCTGTGAATGATTACGTTCACGGCCCTCTCTTGGCGATTTTTTTTCGGTCGCTTTCTCCGCGACTTTTTGAGCCACAATGGCTTTTTTCACAACTGCCTCTATGGGGCTGGATTTTGTTGTCTCTTTTTGTTCCCCTGGCATGCTGCTTCGAGCTACATCAGACCAGAGTTTTGTTATATTTTTCTCGACGGACATGTTTACGTCCGTCTTCAGTTCACCGAAGCACTGCTTTATTAGAGTCGGCAGCACCTCTACCATCGACTTAGATACTTGGGCTTGGATGGATGATTCCAAGTCCTCTATTTTCTTTGCCATTGTGTTTAGGTCAGGTTGGTTTTTTTTCTGGCCAACTAGACTTTCTTTGGCTTTGAGCAGCAGTGTTTTTGCCGATTGCTCACAATAGCTGCATGCCCAGAAGATGCTGTTTTTTTTTAGGAATACTACCTCTTCTTTGCTGAGTTTTGTGCAAGTGTTGCACATCCATTTACAGCAGAAATTGCATTCTACCCATGTTCCCTTTGAATTTGTTGTGCTGCACTCTCTACAGCAGGAAGACTGTGTAGGGTCACATTTGTTTAGCATGTCACTATAACCCATTACTGTTTGTGACAGCATTTTGTTTGTCACTGTCACTAGTGTCAGTGATAGCGATTTCAATGGCTTCACTAGGAGCATTGTCATCTGGCGGTTTTTCAATTTTTGGGCCATCTTTTTTGTCCTTTCTTGCTGCCAGTCTCCCCATACTTTCTACTCCCTTGTTCAGTCTACCAATTCAATCACCTGTACTAGATTAGATTAATATCCCCCAGTTGAGTGAAAAAATATATTATATATATATATATATATATTTATTTTTTTATTTATTTTTTTATTTTTGCAGAGCTCTGAGTAAACCTTTTGGTTAAATTCCTCCTATGTTATCCTAACAATGCATGTCAGAGAGTATACTGTATGTAGAGTAAACAACCCCACACACTTTCTACTTGTGTGCTGGTGAGTGATAATAGGGGAAGCTATCAGTTCACTCAACTCAACAGCGGTTTTAGTGTGATTTACACATTAGAAATCACATACACACACATCAAATTATAAGAGTGCTAATATAGAGTGCAAAAGCAAGTATAAGAGTGCTAATATACCATAAATGAGGGGTACTTAGCCTATTTTGTGAGAGCTGGTACGAGGTGTAGCATCGCACGTGCGTTCAGATCGGCGGCATCAACACTGTCACCGTACTCTATTTGGTTAAATTCCTCCTTTCTTCTCCTAACAATGCATATTTTGCACCTATCCTGGTGATACTCCCAGATAGCACACAGCCGTCGGGCCGACGTCGGCTATTGGTCGCACCGTCGCGATCGACTTTCCACCGTCGGGCCGCCGTCGGGCCGCCGGTGGATTTCCGACGTTAGGAATCAATCCCTTTCCACTTTTGATTCACCGTGGGGCCATCGTCGGCCCGACGGTGGTGTTCCGACGTTGGGTATCAATCCCTTTCCACTTTTGAGCCACCGTCGGGCCACCGTCGGCCCGACGGTGGTGGGCCGCCGCAGGTTTGCATTCATTTTCCACACTTGGGCCACCGTCGAGCCACCGTCGGGCCGCCGGTGGATTTCCGACGCAGGTTTGCATTCATTTTCCACATTTCCTGATTTGATTCACCGTCGGGCCATCGTCGGCCCGACGGTGGTGGGCCGCTGTAGGTTTGCATTCATTTTCCACACTTGGTATAACCGTCGGGCCATCGTCGGCCCGACGGTGGTGTTCCGACGTTAGGGTTCAATCCTTTTTGCACTTTAGATTCACCGTCGAGCCACCGTCGGCCCGACGGTGGTGTTCCGACGTTAGGGTTCAATCCCTTTCCACTTTTGATTCACCGTTGGGCCATCGTCGGCTCGACGGTGGTGGGCCGCCGCAGGTTTGCATTCATTTTCCACGTCTCGTCCACCGTCGAGCCACCGTCGAGCCGACGGTAGTGCGCCGCGCATGCGCAGTTCTTTAAATTTGCATTCCGGCTCGAGTCGCCCGCGGACCATGTGCGATTGTTGATCAGTGTTCTTTTTCTACCAGTAACTCCGGAAATACCAGGAATTTTAAGGAATCATTTACCAGGTTTGTTTATTAATATGCTTAGAGTATTTTGTAAAAGTTTTGTAATTTATTACGAATTATTAATGGAATTATTCGTGTTAATTCGATTTGAATTATCCGATACGGTTTGTTTACTTCGAATCGCCACCGGAACACGTGCGATTGTTGATCAGTGTTCTTTTTCTACCAGTAACTCCAGAAATCCCAGGAATTTTAAGGAATCATTTACCAGGTTTGTTTATTAATATGTTTAGATTATTTTGTAAAAGTTTTGTAATTTATTACGAAGTATTAATGGAATTATTCGTGTTAATACGATTTGAATTACCCTGAACGACACTGTCACTATAGTGTCAATACGTACAGACTATATTAAATTTATATGGTATGGGATCTCGACGGCGTTTGTCGCCGTCGGGGCGACGGTGGACGGTTGGACAAAACAACGTCGGCCCGACGGCTTTTGTCGCCGTCGCCCCCGACGGCGACAGCCGCCGTCGAGTCGACGGTGGACGGTTGGACAAAACAACGTCGGCCCGACGGCTTTTGTCGCCGTTGGGCCGCCGGCGGCAGCCGCCGTCGCCCCGACGCCGTCGGGGCGACGGCGGCTGCCGCCGGCGGCCCAACGGCGGCAGCCGCCGTCGCCCCGACGGCGGGAGGTTGGACAAAACAACGTCGGCCCGACGGCGTTTTCCACCGTCGGGCCGCCGGAGCGGCTGCCGTCGGGCCGCCGTCGGGCCGCCGTCGGGCCGACGACTGTGTGCTGTCTGGGGACAGTGTCTTCTCGGCTTGTCGGCCCGACGGCGTTTGTCGCCGTCGACTCGACGGCGGCAGCCGCCGTCGAGTCGACGGTGGATGGTTGGACAAAACAACGTCGACCCGACGGCGTTTGTCGCCGTCGCCCCGACGGCGGCAGCCGCCGTCGAGTCGACGGTGGATGGTTGGACAAAACAACGTCGGCCCGACGGCTTTTGTCGCCGTTGGGCCGACGGCAGCAGCCGCCATCGCCCCGACGGCGTCGGGGCGACGGCGGCTGCTGCCGTCGGCCCGACGGCGGCAGCCGCCGTCGCCCCGACGGCGGGAGGTTGGACAAAACAACGTCGGCCCGACGGCGTTTTCCACCGTCGGGCCGCCGGAGCGGCCGCCGTCGGGCCGCCGTCGGGCCGACGACTGTGTGCTGTCTGGGCTTGTGCTTAGGTCAAGCCTTTGTGCACTTTTTGTGTAGCACTAGAGAAGTGCCTTATTTAGGGTGCATAATAGTAGGTATGCGAATAACACGGCGTTTCTTTATATATATACTTCTCTATATTAGGGTGTAATTTGGTGTAATTGCAGTAATGTTTTCAGGACCGGTTTCAGTCCTGCTGAACATACAACGTAACCTAATAGTTTTACTTCAGTAACTCCAAATTCACATTTAGATTCTTTAATAGTCATATTGTTATTTTCCAAGATAGTCAATATACTAGTCTTATCTTTCTCATGACTCTCCTCATCTGGTGAATAAATAATAATATCATCTAAATAAATTAGACAACATTTACCTAAATGTTCCACAAAAATTACATTCATCATTCTTTGGAATACTGCAGGTGCATTCGTTAATCCAAATTGCATATGCTTAAATTGAAATAATCCCATGTGTGTGTTTATAGCTGTTTTAGGTCTACTATCTTCATCTACCATTACCTGCCAATACCCTGATTTAAGGTCAATGGTGGTAACAATTTTAGCACCATGCAATTGATAAAAAATGTCCTGTATCCTAGGTAAAGGATAAGCATCTTTAATTGTAACTGCATTTAATTTACGGTAGTCACCACAAAGACGTATAGTACCATCTTTCTTAGGCACTAAAGTAACTGGTGAAGCCTAAGGACTACAACTAGTTTCAATAATATCATCATCTAACATTTTATTTAATTCTTTTTCCACTATATGTCTCTTACTTAAAGGTATTCTATAAGGTCTTTGATTTAGTGGATATGCATTACCTGTGTCTATATGCATCTCAACTACATTAATAGCTTTAAGTTTCTCATTAGAATCAGGAAATAACAAGGGAAAATGCTTTTTCCAATAGTCTACCTCTAGAACTATTCCTGCTATTTTTCTATCAATTAATTCTAAACTACTCCATGGATGTAAAATATCACATAAGGAAACAAACTTATTTCTGTAGCAAATCTCAGCATTACACATTTCCATTACATCTGTCCCAATTAATAATTCAAAAGCTAATGATTCAACTACAAAGAAAGGACATAACTTATCATAGATAGAAATGTAAGTTACACCTAAAGTCGAATTAAATGACCTGAGATTGACCTCAGCCTACTCCCTGGATACAATTGCCTATGTGCTATTCCAATATCTACTAAATTTCTAAATGCATTGACACATATTAAACTTTTAGCCGCACCTGAGTCTGAGTATCAAGTGCGCTACTTAGTTTGCCAAAGCACTAGAGCTAATGTTACTACGCAGTAATTTTAAATGTGGACACTCTTTCATTACATGTGAGTCGTTACATAAATAGCAAGTCAAACCACCATGCCCAGCCCCATGCGGTCGCTGGCGATACACTTGTCCCTTTTTAGACGTCGATGACTGCGCCTGGGCAGCCGGCGTCGCTTTCCCATTGCTTCCTCGCTGTTGCGTTGACAGTGCATGCTTTCCCGTGTGCGGTGTGACTGAACCTGATCTAATTTTAGATGCAATAGCTACCTCACCCTTCGGCGCTATGTTTACGCGTGGCGACTCAAGACGTCCGCCCGTTGCATAAGAACCCACACCATACTATGACCTTTGCATAACAAACACTATCAAAAAAGCAAACCATAAAATATGGCTACTGGCAAAACTAAGGTACTACATGACTGAAAGCATGGCAATCAAAATATATAAAGGAATGATCCTTCCCTACTTCGACTACGGTGATGTAGTATACATGGGGGGAAGTACCAAACTACTCAACAAACTACAAGTGATGCAAAATAAAGCCCTTAAAATATGCCTCCAAGTACACAAAAGACATCCCACGATAGAACTACACAAAAAATGCAAAGCAACACTATTAACAAGCAGAAGAGAAACACACCTGAAAATACTAGCACACCACTACACCACGAAACCGGATTACACAGTAGCCCCCCGCAGGGACACTAGACACATGGCGGCCCCAATACTCCTAATGGAAAGAAGCAACATGAAAATACATGAGAGAAGTGTACTAACCATGGCAGCACATGCCTGGAATAAACAAAATGTAAAATTACGGCAATCCGTAACCCTGACCACTACAAAAAATTCTTAAAGAAATCAATTACTTACTGACACAACAAAACCGCACCTGCCCCTGAGCGCCGTCAATGCTTGCTGTGTACTGGCACAGAAAGCAAAAGACAGGCCAGGAAAAGTGGTAGGCACTAAACAGGAAAAAATAGGAAAATTAGCCCTCCTAAGTATTAAGGAAATCAGGAAAGCTATCACCACATGTCGCAGTCCACCTGGGTATGTGTAATGGCACAAACCAACACAGAAGTGGACAGGCCACAGTCATGCAACTGATCCACCTTGAAATATAAAATGGCTAGGTAAACAACACAGCCATCCCACCTGGCCACAGTTCTAAAGGGTCCGAGTATGTTCTAGCACACGAGTGCACTATCTAAGGACAGGGTTTAGGTGAAAGGATGCTGTAACAATTTTTTTTTTTTTTCAAATCTGAATGGAACGGTATCCTCTCCCACAAGCCTGTATGTCACCCAAGTAGATGTACATAGTAGGCTAAGGTATCATTACTCAGACTAGACAAAGAAAAACTGGAAAATTACAAAAGAACTAACATAGGCTATTACTAACAACCAAAATTGCAGAAGGCTGACCCGAGCAGACACAGGTAAACACTCCTGGGCAAAGGAACAGATCAAGACAGCGCCACAGCTGTCCAGCGTTGAAAACAAGCACCCTGACAGGAGCTTATACGTTATGGGCAGAGTAAATACCTCGTCAATAAAAAAATAAAAAAATAAAATCGGTGACGCAACGTTTACTGAATGAATATCTGCATGTGTACATTTATTTTCAGTTACCGTTAAGCCTTCTACACACTTTCTTAGTGATTTTACTTCATTCTGGAGCGACTTTAGAGACTGACTCTCTGCTGCTGCTACTGAACTAGCCTGAACTCCTCCAGAAGCAGTTGTTTTTGACATTTTAGAAGAATTAAAGTTAAGACTATCCATATGACTAGTCATATTTAAATTTATCAGTCGTGATTGTGCACGTCGTTGCTGTCTCAATACAGACCTATCACTCAATATAGCTAGAGTAAAACCTTCCTCCAATGATTTTGGTCTATTGGTCTCTACGTACCACATAGTGTTGTCATCCAACAATGAATCAAGAAATCGTGATAACAAAATTTCAAAGGTGTCAGTCCTCAAGGTAGCAGAAGGTAGTTTCCACCCCTTACTAGCAGCTGTTTTAAACTGTTGGCAATATGCCGCTACTGTCTCACCCTCATTCTGTACCATAGTCATTACTATACTTTTTAAATGTGTTTTTTCATCTGCAGTTAAAAAAGTCTTAGCAATTTCCTCTTTGATATCATCCCATGACTTAGCGCCCTTAGTTGTGAAGGCAGTGAATAACACTCATGCAGTGTACCTGTTGCATTTGAAAGTGCGAAGCGAATTATATCTAAGTCTGACACATCTGCAAGAATTCCAATCCTCTCAATAAGATCTACCCACTCTCTCAGTGCACCTCTGTCAGTCCCATCCAGCATAGGTACAGACTTCCCATATGCTTTAAGAGCTTTTATTTTAGTTTCATTACTTTTATGTTGTAGACTAGCTAATTCACGTTTTTCTCTACGCTCTTCCCTGTCATTATCAGCCTCTGTACATTCAGTAATTTGCAATATTCTTTCTTCATTTTTGTCAGTAATACTTTCTAAGCTATCAGCCATAAATTTAGTCCATGCTTCCAATTTATCACAGTCAGCACTAAGAATACCTATATCTACCTGACTGTCAAACCACAACCCAAATTGTTCACGTAATGCATCCTCTTTTAAGCGTGTTATTGGCATTGTGAGTGTGTAGTGTAAGTGTATTTGATACAATATATAACTTACCACCAGTCAAATATGTTCACGCTATTGATATCCTCCATGTAGCGGGTTATATAGGAAATTTAGTGTGTTGTGAAAAGCGCGGTAGAAATAAAATTAAAGAATTGTATCCAACCAAGAAATATACCTGTAAAGTAGCAGAAAAGTGAAAAGTCTCTGCCGTATATATTAATACGCTCTAATTTACTTCAGGGTTAAGGAAAATTACCGAAAGTAGTCCAAAATGAAACAAATTCTAGCGGTGACACGAGGCTTCAGACATGCGACATTACAGTAATATCGACGCCAAAGACACTTTCGTCGGAAACTCGTCGACAAAGCAATTTAATATAATTTAGTCCCTGCATAAAGTAAAAAGATTGGAGAATCAAAATAGAAGAAAAACTAACCTATCCACTCCATCAACCCAGCAGTCGCAGTCAATAGAAAAGTCCTTTTGTAGAATTTAGAATAACATATCAAATTAAATGAAATAAAAATACTATGTATATAATATATAGCCTCTAAAAAATAAATTGTACTTCTAGCCCTAACATCAAAATTAAAACACCACATGCGTTAAATTAACCAGCAGTCAACTAACAATTTAATTAAGAAATATACTCTCACTAATAGTATTAAATAACAAATAAAATGAAAATGCTACAGAAACACACCGTAAGTATCAAATACAGTCAATACAGTCACTACTAACCAATGTCATGTAGGTTCAAATCCCAGCAGTTTCAACACGCTGTGGTCACCATTTTGTAAAGTCAACGGCTGGTGGTGTGAGTGGTGTGGACAGGCTAATGAGAAATCAATACAGGTAATGAAGGAAAGTAGATAAAGAGTGAAAGGTAGGAGAGCTAGACTCCTGGTTTATTATCTTATATAGGTTTCTAGAATCCAAGATGGTGGTGGTCACATGGGTTGTTCTCCCAATCCCTAACAGGTATTCATCTACCCACCAATCAGAGTTCAATCTCTTGTATCCAAGGCCTTGTCATGCTGGCCATAGTGCCTTGTGGTGTATAGTGATCCATAAATAACACCTGGGGGCAGGGGGTATGTGAGGCAACTCCTCCAAAGACTGTATCTAAGAAGTGACACTCCTCCTCTATACTATTTTACTATACAATTTCTATACTTAATGAGTAATAGTTTACCAACTCCACATATCCCTCATATGCCTCTGGGTTTTATATATTACCATTTACCATTATATAGACAAGTTGCAATTTATTATACTAGAGTTCATATATCCTCATATGTCATCATATCGGAAAATTTTACAATGTACTCCGCCCCTCCACTTCTTACCACCTGCCCAGCAGAGTAGAAAGAAGTGCACAGTACTATGTGATAGTTATATCATCTTTACATCTCTTCTATCAACCAAAATAATAAATTGAGTCTAAGTAGTCACGTTAATGGATAAGACAAGTTGCAATTTATTATAGTAGAGTTCATATGTCATCATATCGGAAAATTTTACAAGAGGATCTTGAACTCTCCAGCACCGGCACCGCCAGCATTCCAAGATGGCGATTTCCAAGATGTCGACCGGACCACCGGTGCACCGGTACGCACAGTAGCATAGTTCCTCAGAAAATCAATTTCCTTGACTTCACCGTCTGATTTCTTGTCCTCTAACTGATCAGAACTGAACTCACTGAGTTTGCACATCTTGATGCACTTTTTTAACGTCAAATCAGCCGTTTGTAGCAGTTTGTTCCTCAAATTCATAATCCTTATGCCAGCCACCAGCCGATCGCGCAACAGCGATTTCTCCACCGATCCTTACTCACAGTCTTTCACTCTGTCTCTTAACGCAGTAACATATGTAGACATATTCTCAGTAGCTTGGTTATGAGAATATGCCAGTCCGTGTTACTTTTACCTGTACAGTAGGTCTGAAACGCATCTGTGAGCAGTCCGATCTTGTCTCGATCAGCGAGCTCGATGGACATGTTGGCAAATACCTTTTGCGCGTCCTCGCCGGCGATATGAAGGAAGATGCAGCATTGCATTTGTTCCGCCTTCGTGATTACACCTGCAGCAATGGCATATATCTCATATGCTCTGATCCATGTTTTCCAGTTTGATCGTGTGTTGTGGGTGAGGACAAGCTGACCTGGCGGCCGCAAACCCAGCAGTGTATTAGCGGGCGGCATTCTTCCTCATCTGACACCATGTAAAAGTATGGCTGAACACTTTGACTTCTGGATACTGAATGGTTTATTCCCGTCCAGGGGTCACTGAACCGCCGACTAAACTTTCCATGACGTCATCTCATTTACATACTCCTTTGGCTCACTCACTGTCTGGAACATTATGCATCTCATTAGCATATAGTACAGACGTGTCTAGATGTCTATTACGCATATATTACACTAACTACAATGCTACCCATTGCCCTTTAGCTAGTTGTGAAGCGATAATCCAGTGTCCTCCGCCCACTTCACATTTACTTACAGACTCACAGACTAAGACTGGAATGCATAATGCTTTATTGGTTATGATATACACAAGTAGATACTGGTTCTTGGTTCGGGTTAAGTAACTATGTAACCACTTGTAAATGAGAGCGCAGTATTTTAGTAAGGGGGTCATACACATTTTCCAACACTTCCATGATAATACAAAGTGTACGACAGGGGGAGGATAGTGTCAGTCAAGTATGACTTTTATCATTTAATAAAATGTTGATATCTTTTGACATACCTTAATAAACGGATGAAAGATCTCCGCGATTACGTGGATTTCCGGGCTTTTTCAATCCCGCAGCACCATCAGCGTATACTAATATATATATATAGTGCTGAGACTGCAGCACTATCAGCATACACTACTAATATTAATATATGCTCCAATCGCCGCAGCATTATCAGCGTACACTACTAATACATGCTTCAAACGGCGCAGCACTATGCACGTATATATATGTAACCCGACTTCCGGGAATTTTCTGCGATTCCCTGACAATGCTAAACCTTGGGAGAATATCAGCATTTCCGCTTTTTTACCCAGAGAGCACTTTCATCCCTGAACATAAAGAATCAAGTCGTGTCCTCAAACACTGTTTGCATACTCAGTCTCTGTATTCATACAGAACACTCTACGGAATTAACCTAGAAACATGCTCCTAGCATCTCTCCGCTGGGAATTCAACTTTAGATAGGGTAGCATATGTTTCCATGGAGCTATGTTTGAAATTGTCCAAATTACTTGCACACAACGTGCCATATCTCTGACTTGACAATGGGACGTCGGAAGTGAATTCTGTTAAGAACCATCCAAAGCTTTCACCATTTTTATGGTCCTACTACTTTTCCATATCTTCCCCCCCCCCCCCCCCCCCCCCCAAAGTATTACACATCACCAGTTTTCTACAGAACATAAAGACAAGAATATGAACGTATTACATATCAACATTTTATTAAATGATAAAAGGCCTGCCTGCCTCCCCCCCCCCCCCCCCCCCCATCGGAAGCTTTGTACAACCGTGAACATGCTGAAAACGTTGGATGGCCCCAAAACAGGCCTATCCACATTAACAAGTTATAAATGAAATAAAGAAAGGAGAATTGTGTGAACAAATGAAGGATCGTGTGAGGCACACTCCAGCAGTTAACCCACACAACTAAGACATTTATCACAACCTATTGAGGAGTTAATATATTATTTCTCCCCCTTTCGCAACATACTTATATTTAAACATTTGAAACTGTACGGAATGAACCATCTATTTTTTTATTTAAAAAAGAATATTCCAGACAATAATTTGAATATACACGTTTACCCACTCAATGGAAGAGAATGGGAATACTTTTATGAATCGATATTTAATACAACTTAAGAAATCAGCAAGCAATGACAACATTTAAAAGTAGCCATATGTAGGAAAATTATCGTTAATCGAACTGGGTGGCACAGTTAGACACAACCCGTATGTCATGCTATATATTATAATCCGAGTGGAACTTAAGTGAGAACTAGAATTGCACCGAGGATCAATGCGGCACAAAACAATGCAGTCATCAGGCATTGGAACATTTATTTACATTTCACATTCACCAAATTCTCATTCTGAGCTATGTTTCATAACCAGGACATGCGACAACCTATTTTAATGCGCATAATTTCTTTTACAGTTATATTAGAACTTTTGGTCATTCAGTATAATCACATATTGTAAGTAAATTAAAACGTAGTCTTTCTGTCCCCCTTCTATCTTCTATGTGATAAGCGAGGTTGTAAGTGAGCCTGCACGTTTTAATTTGGTTACTCCATTGGCGCATTGTGGTTGATTCGCGGAGGGAAGTCACCTATCCGTCACGTCACCAAGCAAGGATCCTACCCACCAACCCCCACCACATACACCTGCATACCGTCTACATATTTGAGGGCAGGCACTTACTTTCATCTATCTAGCACCGTTTTCACCCTAGTTCACCCACGAACACCACCCACGTACCTGATCTGTGGGTCACATCTGCAAAGTGAATATGAAACAGATCCAACAAACATCGCATCTCATCGGCTGGCCAGCCAAACGCTCAGCAAAGCAGTCTCAACTGGATTAGGACTTGCTCAGCCCCGCCGCTGTACAATATGGCACCAATGCCACATCCCCCGCCGGCACCCCCGTCCAACAGTTGACCGCCTCGTGATCCGCCAGACAACCACCACCCGGAAAGACCAAGTGGGTGCTGACGAAAACTCAACACCACCGACGTTATGCTGAAAATGCAGGCAATGATCAATATGATGGAGAAGAGGTGGCAGCGTGTGAAGAAATACATGACATGGCAAGGCAAAACGCACTGGCCAAAGCAACAGCCACACTCACTGCCGCCACCAGCTCCTGCCAGGGTGACTCGGGACACGCTTCACCATGCCACCACCCAAACGTACGAGTCACCAGACCGAGAGCCGCTGCCATCAACTGTGTGCCAGGATGCGCTCCCCTCGGTCTCCAACGACTCCCACCGCCGACAGCCGGTGTAGCAGGAAATCGCAAACCCTGTAAATCACAAACCCCCACTTGTAATTTCCTAGGAAATCGCAAAACCCCATACCATATATGGGCATGGGGGGTTTGCGATTTCCTAGGAAATCACATATCCCCCCATGACATCGCAAAACCCCCATGTTTGGCAGTCTTAAAGCAAGCACATGTGCTTTTTAAAGGTTTGTTTTGCTTTTAAAATTCCCACAATGCACTGTGACGCTGGAATTATGAACTGGTCTATTGTAAAAATTGTATTTATGTAAGCATGATTAAGCCACATTTATTTTTATATGAGGCGGACCCCTCAGAAGATGGATTAATTGATTATTTAAAATGTCATGCCTGTCACAGCAAGGACCATATTCATTGTGATCACTCACAAGAAGGGTAGGGGAACAGGTCAATTTGTGCAAAGATACTAGACTATATCATTAAGAAAAGCAAGTACTACTATCTGTATCATTACCATTTTCAGCGCATGTGCGGTCAGAATTACGACCTGGAGTATCGCAAAGATGTTTTCATGAGGATTAATCCCTCTTGATCCTCCTTGAATCCATTTGATCCCCCCAGATCTGGTAGAAGTTCAAAATCATACATATAGCTGCCATGCTTGGGGTGATAAATGCTACAAAGCATGGGGAGGTTTGCGATTTCTAGGGGGAGTTTGTGATTTCCTAGTAAATCGCACACCCTGGGGTGTGCAATTTCCATGGGTTTGCGATTTCCTGCCACACCGGCTCGACAGTGCGGGAACACCATCAACACTGCCAAGACGGTATGGGGTACACCACGAGCCATCGATCAACGGTTGAAGAAGCTGTTTGCATCATCATCGATGCGGCTGACGGTAAGGATTACAGCCGTAAGAAAGGTATACCATCTAAGTATCTTTTCTCATATGACCTGGTAGAGAGCGGAGATGAAGATAAAGCAATAAAGGAAGGGGAGGCAACAGGAGAGGAGTACGCGCTTGGGTTAAAGCGGGTGGAGACCCAGTGCAGATTCCCCTCACATGCGTTGGCGGCTCTCTCCCAACTTCAGGAGACCGTGGCGCAGGATTATTGCTCGCTGCCATGGTATATGGTGAGGAGATACTTGGAGGAGATTTTCACGTGAATCGCCAACAAACAGTCCCCCCATGGATGACGGGATACTACCATGATAAACGCCATCTGCCTCGAAGTTATAGCAATGCCATTGCCAATGGCGGACCACACCTCCACGTATTCAAATCAAAAGCCTCCCAAAGGAGGAAGAGAGGCAAAAAAGTCAATTCAATAAAGTGACAAATGGGCATCCCCTGCAGCCTGTGGAACAAATGTGATCCGGATTCATGCGACAAGGCTAGCAAAGGTGAATCGCACCGATCGGGAGCTCAAAGATTCACCTACATATGTGGATCCTGCCCCAACGTGCGACAGATTGTCACCAACCACGCAGAAGTGGCATGCTGCTCTAAAAAAAATCCAAGAAGACCTACAGAAGGACGTCCACTGGTTCCGGAGGCACGCGGCAGAGGGAGACTGTGTCCAGTTGCTCCACCCCCCCCGCCCCCCCCCCCCGCCCCTCCCCCCGCTTCAACTGACATGGGCGATCGAATTTGACCGGAGGGTAGGGGGGTCGCTTTCTCACCCAAACGCTACTCTGTAGAGGCCTATGATGCAGAGATGATCAAGGCATTCCCACCATCCACTAGTTGGAGGCATATACACAATGTACACACAATATACACACAACGTACGTAACATATGCAGAATGTATCTCTGACCTATTGCTAGCATATGAGAGCATTCATGTGCCTCGCAAAACATTCGCAAAATGATCACATATGCTCACGGTATGCTGACCAACGTTACATATGTTACTCAATTGCTAGAAGTATGGCGTATACATTAAATATACTGGAGATACAGCAGGCATACGTTCAAAGTATGTTAGGAGTATGTAATGCATCCGTTGGCAGTATGCGGACTGTACACAGACTGCACGTTCCCACCGGCTGAACGTACCGCTAACGTGCAGCAAAGTATACCAACGTATCCCTAACCCATGTAACCATATTAATAATAAACCAGAGGGCTTGACTCTCTCTCCTTCTTTACACTTTATACTCTTCCTTTCTCTTTGTCTGTATTGATTTCACCATAGCCTGCGTACACAGCCACAGATTCGAGCCTTAGCTTTTACATTACTGATTGACCACGATGAGTGGATTAGTTGAGTAGTGGATTCAACTTTACACAGTGTTAGAGTTATACTCGTGATCTTAACCTGTGTTAGCCTATCCTGCCTTTTTACCTGGGTTAACGCTATCCCGGCGAAGATAGCTGCAGCTTTTGCACTGCTTCTGATCACATTCTGTTATTTATGTGAGTGACTCTATATTGCTAATATCAAATTATGTTATCTGTGAACGTCACTAGTCACTGGCAATAACAAATTCAGTTTAAACAAAATTAAAATGATAAGTTTGCTCAAATTTAAAACTGTGAGTGTGCGGTAGATAAAAGAGTCGCCACATACCTACAGTAGGTATGGCGTGAATCTTTGATTCGGACAGAGGAAGCTCGAGACTGGTGTGGCCGAAGGAGGGTTTATTAAGTCCAGTAATAAAATGGTCTACAGGTTTAATTTTAAGGTTATGTAATAAATGTCATCTGAGTTCAGTCCACTTGGTCGATGTCAGCCGATGGTAGAGGGAGGATCTGGGAGCCCGAGGAGGTAGGCCCGGGAGCCGACCCCCATGCAGTGGCAATAATATAGAGGGCGGGTGGGCGTGGTAAAACAATCTGCATTTGAAATTGGAGCCCAAATGCGGGTCAGGCGGGGGGGGGGGGGGTAGGCGGAGGATGGGGTGCATGCGCCACTTAGTGATTTGAGCGTCTCGGGCTTCCTCCACCGGATCAACCACAATTCTAAATTATGGGCCGATTCGGACTGAGGAAGCTCGAGACTGGAGTGGGAGAAGGAGGGTTTACTCAAGTACAGTAATAAAATGGCCTACAGGTTTAATTTTAAAGTTATGTAATAAATGTCATTTGAGTTCAGTGCACTTGGTCGATGTCAGCCGATGGTAGAGGGAGGACCTGGGAGGCCAAGGACATAGGCCCGGGAGCCGACCCAAAGCACAAAGCCAAGGCTCTCGGGGCATCCGTCGGCACCACCCTGGGAACGTACGCATACACTGCATCCAACTCCCAGGTCCCCTGGGCCATAATGGCAGAGAGGTCCACTCCCCTGGAGGAGCAGGCCTGGGCAGCGCCCCTGCGAAGGCCGCGGAGGGTGTACCTGGTGGCCTCCGGGACTCCAGCGGCCTGGAGCAGGGGGGTGACATCGCGGGGGGTTAGAGGCATCCCTGCGCGTGAGGAACGCCAGGGCGTCGCCCAGGGCAGGCACCAAGGAAACTGCCCTCTCCCATGCACGGACGGGACACATGGGTGACCAGGGAAGCGCAGGGAAGAAGAGCGACACCACCTGCACCGGGGAGCAGATAGTCTTGGAGGAAGAGATGCGGATGCGGAGGCCACCTGGGGCGCACCGGACGTCATCGCGGTGCAGCGTGTCCGGGCCCCCTCCACAGGGCGTGGGAGGGCGACAGCAGGTTCGACTGCCGGATGAATGTGAAGTACGCCCACATGCGCACCCGGGGGCACACGCAGCGACCCTGAGGTGCCCCCGGGAGCACATGTGGGCGTATATCCCGGGGATCATCGCGGGGGTGATGGCGAGGGCCCTCCTCACTGGGATGGTGAAGAGCTTCTCGCCGCCCTTCCTGACCTGCTCCGTGAATGAGGCGTCAAAGGGGACTGGGGCCTGGATAGGGCATTCGTGACCGAGGCGGGAGAGGGAAGCTCGCGATGTTGGTGGGCAATGAAGTGTGCGACGTCATATGGGGCGGGGGCCAGATGATCGATGCGCCTCTCGAGCATGAACTCGAGGTACCTCCTCGCGTGGCGATCACGGTTGTGCCCGCCATTCATAATCTGGGGAAGAGAATCACAGTTCATGTGTAAAGATGTTAGGGGAGTGTGTGGCCCTTATTCGTACGATCCCCATTACGTGACACTGTTCGCGGACAACATCAAGGGCGACCCAGGAGTAATGCGCGCGGCTGAGGGCGTCCGCAAGGACCAGCTCGATCCCCAGCTTGTGGCGGATGGTAATGGTGAAGGACCCGAGCGCTGCGATGAGCTAGATCTCAAGGGCGCACACGCCGAGGGTGGGGTCCCAGGTGCGCTTGGACATGAGGGCCAAGGCCGAGGCCGCGGTGTCAGCATTGACGACGACCTCTTCGCGCCCGGGGCCTCCGGTCTGAGGGTCTGCACTGCCAGGACAAGGTTGACGGCCTTGAGCTCATGGATGGTGGGGTACGCGGTGATCATGTCGTCGTCATAGGCTTCAGAGAAGCATTGGTTGCGGGAGAAGACGCCCCCCCCGCCGGTCAGGCAAGAGTTGCACTCGATCACACAACAAGGATGCAACAGGGGCGGCAGGAGGCAGACACCATTCCCTCTGGCCGCGAAGTCGCAGAACCAATGGGCGTCGAGCCTCAGGTCGAGGTCCACATCGGCGGAGCTGGATGCGAGGGCCGCCCACAAGCTGCGGAGAATACGGCACAAGAACTATATGTGTGCGAGGTGGCCCACAAGCCTCTGGAGGGCCTTCCTCTTGAGGATTGGACAGGTGAGCCAGCTCTAGCAGTCGTTGATGACCTCCTCGAGCTTCTGGTCGGGAATGCGGAGGACCAGGGCCTCCGTGTCGAGCTCGATTCCCAGCCAGATCAGCCTGATGGTTGGGAGGCAGCACTTGTCGGGGGCGAGGGCCAGCCCGAGCGCGGCGCAGATCTCGCTGATGTCATCGAAGGCGCGCATCATGTCCAAGAAGGTCGCCTCGCAGCCAACGAAGTCACAACGTAGATGAGGCTGAAGAAGCCTCGCTGCCGGAGCAGCGGGACATGTATGCACCACCTCCATGGTGATGCGGACACAGGCCACGCCTGAAGTGCTGCAGCCGAAGGGCAGTGCGATGTCCAGGTATAGGCATCCGTCGACGGTGATGCAGAAGAGCAGGCTTGACAAGGGTTCGCTCGAAGCTGCCGGTTTGTAGACCAACAGAATGCCCCTCTGCCCTTGAGCCACATGCGGTGGCCCATGTTGGAGGTGGCCGGAAGCTTTTATATGTGGGGGCGGCCCAGGTACTCTCTCCTACAGCTGCCCGAGTTGACGCTATGGCCTGGGGGGTAGGAGAGGTCCACGATGATCCGGTGCTTCCCAGGGGTGTACTTGGGGTGCGTAATTATGGGGCTGCACTGGGCCAAGGGGGTGAAGGGGGGCACCGCGGTGGGGCCCAATAGGTCGCCCTTGCGGTGCTCCTCCTCCGCGTACACCATGATGTGGTGGGCGTAGTCATGGTCTTCGGGGAGGGCGTCGGGGGGGCCGGCCGCAGTGTAGTTGGCCGGGAACCTGAACTTGAGGTGGTCGGCCAAGAGCTCATCGTCATACCCTTGCAGCATCTCACGCCATGCGGGGATCTTCAGGTCGAGGGTGACCGGAACTCGGGCGGCCAAGTAATTCGGAAGGGCCGAGTTCCGGGCGGCGGTGTAGGCTGCCGCGTAGTCGGGGTACTCGGCCCAACCCTCGCCCGACAAGACGGGCCAGAAGCCATCGAGGGTGGCCCTCTACTCGATGGGGGACAGCCTGCAGGCGGGGGCGCCCGCCAGGGCCTGCTGCAGCGTGTGGTCGATGACTTGCTCGACTGGCTCGCTCGCGTCGGCGCCACCTGGCCGGGGCGCCATGGTCACGTCACACAGCACACAGGGGGCTCTGTGGCTCGCCGCCGATGGCGTAGATGCATTACGACCCGTGCTGGCGTGCTCCGCGAAGCTGCCGTATGTAGGCAAGTGTGGCGCAGGGGAAGGGCCTCCGCGATCAGTGTCTTTGTTTATGTTCCGGGTGGCATGGTGACCGGCGGCTGTCGGGCCAACCGGGAACCAGCTCCAGCAAGCGGCGCAACGTCACCGGGGCGGTGCCCCTTCGCTTGTTCCGGCATGTCCGCCGTGAGTCTAGGGGGCTGACTGTACCGCCGGGAACCAGCTGTGGGCGTGACATCATTGCCGGGGGTGGCCAGGGATTCCCGAGCGGTGGGAATGCCTGGGGGAAAGCTACACAGCCTCGCTACAATGTCAACAAATAGTGGGGCTGCGGCAGGAGGCTCAGATGCCGTGCGGGGAGTCAGGCGACTAGCAGTGGGATGGTCTTCAATGGCACGGTGGGGTGGGGATGCTTCAGCTGCCCGACAGTGCACTAAAAATCCAACTGGGATTTCTCACCGGACCTGTCCCTGGATTTCTTAGAGTAGCAGCTGGCCTCCATGTGGTTGGTAACTATCCTCCTCACGTTGATGCAATAGCCACACACGTGGGCCAATTTTTGTGAGCCCGTGCCATGCGATTCTCCCTTTGCCGCCTTGTCGCACGTCCCGGGGTCCTTGTTCCAGGCCGGGCAGGGCGCACCTTGTCATAGTGGCTGCAGGGGTCTGTGCCTGCCTTTTGTTGCTGCTGCTTGCCGTGTTGGTGGTCGGCCGAGCTCACGGAGGTGGTGCATACATGTCCCGCCATCATAATTATTTCAATCTGGATGGCGTTTACGGCTGCCGTATCCCTCCAACTGTCAGGCCGCCCGTCCGGGATCCTGGTAAATATCTCCTCCGAGTATCTCCTGACGACAGGCCAGGACAGGGAGCAATTATCCTGGGCCACCATCTCCTGGTGGAGTGACAGGGTTCTAGGGCACTAGCTGGTACTCTAGGCGCTTCAGACCTAGCGTATATTCTTTCCGGGTCGCCTCCCCTTTTTTGATGGACTTCGCCTTGCTCTACCAGATCATATGGGAATAAGGATTTTGATGGAATACCTTTCTTCCTGGTGTTTGACTTCCCGTCCGCTGCCGCCATGATCAGCCAGTCCACCTCCTTGGCCGTCGTCGTTGTGTTGTTGGCTCAGCATGGCGCGCAGGCCGGGGCTGCGGGCCACCTTGAGCATCTCGCAGTGGCGTTGGCTGCGGTGTTGCGGCGAGGGGGAGGGGGATGACCATATGCTCGCCGGGCTTATTTGTCGGACGTCATGACTTGTGTGCGAGCTGGTGTGACCTCTAGCTGGGACGGGGCTCAGGGACGCTGGGGACAATGTCCTGGCGCAGCTGGGGTGGCGTCGGCCCGTTGATGCGTGCTGGCGCCGCATTGGATGGGTGCGCGGTGCGGATGGTGACTGGGTGGCGGTGGCGGTGGCTTCCATGAGCACCTTGCTCTGGGCTGCCATTTCCTCCCGCTGCTGGGTGGCGTGCTTCTCCAGGGCCCCCCATCACTTCTCGATGGTGTCGATGGATGCCTGCATCCTTAACATGGCATCGGCCTGCTTTGCCCTAGCCGACGGCTTCCTGGTGTGGGCCGACTGCCTGGCTGGCGGCAAGGTTGGCTGTGGGGGAGAGGCCGCCATCTTGCGAGCTGATGGAGTCACTCGGATCAGCTGCTTTGTGACGTGGGAGTGCGTGGATGGAAACGGGCGTGTCGGAATAAAACAATCCTCGTTTGAAATTGGAGCCCGAATGCGGGTCAGGCGGGAGTAGGCGGCGGAGGGGGTGGGGGGGGGGGGCGCGTGCGCCGCTTAGTGATGTCACTCACTGTCTCGGGCTTCCTCCGCTGGATCAACCACAATTCTAAGTTATGGACCAATCTAGTGCGTGGTAGTCACTGTCAAAATCGCAGGAATTAATCAAACGAAAACTATCCCCCCCCAAAAAAGTACCGATCGACTATTCACTGCTAATATCAAATTATGTTATTTATAAGCGTAATGTTTACTGCTAGTATCAAATTCTGTTATTTATGAGTGAGAGGGAATTCCCAAATCGAAAAATGGCTGCGCAGATAGCTATCCCCACCAGTTTTCGCGTTCACGTATACCATTTGAACCACACTGCTGTCCTCGCGGGAACTATCCCGGGGACAGCTTCTAAGTTCTATCACCGGCATAAGCTAACACCGATTCATGCACACGGTCCGTGCTTGGAAACACACTGGGCGTCTCCTCTGAAGGCACTCTCCTGTCATCTGGTGCCCAAATGATGTCGCACCCAGAGCCCCCTGGTAACCGATGTAGGTAGCATGGACATACCTGTCCAAAATCCAGGTCGGCGACTCGTTGTCATTGACATCAACCCAAGGTTCACGATTTGTATTTGAAATGCATCTTGTTTTGGTGACTGGAGATATTATCGTAGGCTACAAACAGGTTAAAAAAAGATACTATATGCGAAGTTCAGAGACATGTTCAATTGACACCAGCTAATGGCGCTAGAGCCGTGTACATTATTTAAACTTGTACACAAAGACAGCATGAATTGACTAATTCTTCTACTAGTGACATCTATTATCGGTGGATTTTCAGAACTTCTGGTCATCTAAGTTATCACTCTAATTGTTGACAACCCTGTGTATAAGTTAGTTACATGCACATCTATATACATTATGTACATGCATGTACTTATTATAACCATACGCACACACTTTTATTTCACATACATACTTATTTTACAGTAGTTCAATGCATCAAGTCCCGCACACCCAGAACACGCGTGAATACAGCTGCTGAGCGCCCAGTTAGCAACACGAGCCCGCAGGCAGTTGGTCTTATTCCAGCTTCACTAGGGCCGTTAAATGCAGGTAGCTCGAAGTCGAACAGTTCTCATTGTCCCCCCACACATCGAAAACCCAGCTTGGAATCTGCAGGCAGCCCACATTGCCCTTTATAATTCAAATTATAAACAAAGGTCGCTTATAAGTTATACTAATCAACCTAATATATTTATATTAACAAATGGCAGAAACTCAGAACCATCTGACTATGCACCGTTAAGAGTACGTGTGACATGCTGCCTGCCCTTATCACCGACATGAACACCGACTGTCGACAGTGCACCGCGCCCCGCGGACCCACGCCCACACGGCCTCTTGGGGCCCCGCCGTCCCAACAGCAGCGCGTGACGACACAGGTCATCTGACACGCGCGAGCATCCCCACCGCACAGCACAGAAATAAATACTGTCTGTCACCAATGTCAAGTTGAAAGGACCTGTCCGAGCGTAACCCTTACCAGCTATGCCCATTTTTACATCTACATTCGGTACACGTGAGTAGAACAGAATCACTTGTCAGATGCGATTATTTATGATAGTTGTGTATGCACATACTTGACTACTGGTAGTTATTGGCATGGCGTTGCATTGACACTCTGTACACATATGTACACGCACAAGCACAGGTTTCTGCAGTATACAAAGCAGCCCCATGAACATAAACTGTCGGCTGGCACTTCGCTTGCGTCCCGCATCATTTACTGAGCAGCACCAGTCCAGCCCCGTCATCCGACACCAGGGGCGTAATCGATTAATCAACTCGGGTCACCCGAGCCACTTTTTGGCGCATGCGCACATCCTACAGACTCGGGTCGAATAATCGAATACGCTTCTCCATGCTCGGGGTGAAAAATATGGTGGCTTAATCCAAAACTAATTTTTTTTTTAAATAACCGATATAACTACAGCAAAATAGAATTTAAAGTATTTTATGATTGCATAGTTTAGTTATATTAATCTGTGTTATTACCAAAAAAAAAACATGTAGGACTGGTACTGGTAGCTATTATGATGCAGGACGGTACCAGCACAAATGTGACGTTATTGTTCCTAGCAAACCCCAGCCAAGAGGTGGGTTACTGGGGTCGAGATGTTTTGCACACGGCACATGTTTTTGTCAACTCCACTCGCGGTGTTCGATTTGAAATTCTAGCAACTCGGGTGACCGAATCGCCCGGGTCGTGTTAATCGATTATGCCCCAAGTGTCCGCGCCGATGGGCCGTGCCTGGGCCTATATGTATGTGTCCGGGTTAGCGCTGCGAAGCTGGTTTTCGGCGGGTTGAACGGGTTAGCGGCGAAAACTGCGTATATATGTGTCTGGGTTAAACTAACTCGGCGAGCGTAAAGTTGCCTGCACTAACCCCAAGTGAAAGGAGGGTTAAAGGTGGGAATATATTAGGCCCAAATCTATTCAATGCGATCATATTTAACACAATTACATACGCAATAAGTGAAATTTTATCAATTTAACCCTAAATTCGAACCGTTATTAAGGCTACTGCCGCATTGACTGAGATATTAATAGTGTCGAATCGACGAATGTAAATACGCACACAGGGATTTCCCAAATCTATAAATAACTGAAACGTTAGCTAACCCGCACGCGCTTTGGCCCCATACATCCCCCGTGACACATTTGGAACCCCGGGGTTAGATAACCCAGCACCCTCCTTTAACGCCGGTCCGGTTAAAAATTGGCTCATACATATAGGCCCATGGGGATTCACTAAGGAACTACAAGAACAAAGAGTCTGATCATGCTTTTATTGCTGATTATTCTTAGTTTAGAAGGAGACTAAGTGAAAATGAGGGCGCCCCAGCTGTTGACACGGTGCAACACTTCCAGTTCCACGTACGTAGTAGATCCAGCACTCCATCCTGGGTCCCGGGCAACCTCTAGGAGCCTGCAGCGCCTCTCAGCCCACTATGTCCGGAAGCAGCCTACTGTTTGCTCGAAGACACCTTTCCCACATATGTGTCGATAGGATTGAATCTCTTGGCACATCCTTTCCGTATGTACGCACATATATGTCGCTTTGCGAACCAACTATTGAACAAATATCCATAATAATTAGTGCAATATCAAAATCTTGTTTAGTCGTTAATTTTCTACCCAAATGTTCACGTCTCTTATATACTCATTAGTGGTCATCGAGAAAACCATACATACATATAAGAAATATATATATACATATATATTTATATGTATATATACATATATATTCATACATATATATTTATATGTAATTATATATATATTTATATGTATATTTATATATTATATCGACCAAGAAGACAAGTACACAGGGCTTTCTCCAACTGTTTGAAATCACATGCCCTATATGTGCTAATAATTGCAGCGACCACCCAGGCACCTTTCCCGCCCTCACAAGAGCTCGTCCTTGAGCATCGGAGAGGCGACCTGGTTGAGGTTGTCGTCCTTGAAGGTGGTGCCGTTGGTGTAATCCTGCGAGGAGCGTGTAGATCGGGTGAGGTTTGAAGCCGACCCAACCCGCCCATTCTCCGCCGCTGACTTTGAGTTGAGGCAGATCTGCTCGTTGTTGCCCGCTATGGACGCCCGTGTGTAGCGCAGCGTGATGCTCCGGTTGTCATGGTATCGGTCTATCTTCTGCTGGACGGCCGAACGGACCTGGACGCGAGGTAATCAATGCATTTGGAAGAATTGTCATGATCATATTTTGTCTGTAGTTACAATGTAAGTAAACAAACTATTTTGTATTTAATCGGTACAAAAACAAATGTCTATTATGTCAGACGTGACAAACAATTCGTTAGGATATCATTACCAATGCATAGACCCCCCCCCCCCCCCCCGCAGTAGGTTACATTCACAGGCAAATTGATGTATTTATTTAGTAAGTACCCGCACATTTCTTGTAATTATATCAACTGATGATACTAATTATTCTGTAGGTATGAAATGCATATTTACTCAATGTATATGTGTATATTTAAAACCAATCAATGTCATGTGATGAATATTCCCCGTGTGTATACTACGTTTATTATCCAACTGTAATTGTTTGCCATTTACTATTACAACTGATAGTTTCATTTATGTATCACGCAGTTCTACTGTGCAGATGTAAGACCAGTCACCTGGTGCGGACAAAATACATTATTCAATGAATA
Source organism: Branchipolynoe longqiensis (assembly GCA_030323885.1). Classification (NCBI taxonomy): domain Eukaryota; kingdom Metazoa; phylum Annelida; class Polychaeta; order Phyllodocida; family Polynoidae; genus Branchipolynoe; species Branchipolynoe longqiensis. The sequence continues at coordinate 66,022,053 of CM059196.1, read as the reverse complement.
AACTACAGTAAAATCAAATAAATAAATAAATCAGACAGTTCATTTGTCAATAGACAGCAGGGGGATGAGTGCAGATTGGTGGTGGAGATAATGTATTCTATAATACATTCATGGTCTAGACATGTATGCTAATGAGGTATAATTAGGGTGACCTAGATAATTACATAACTGCATTCCAACACATGCTCTCTAACAAATGTCTAAATTAACTCTCTACTTATATAACCAAACATGTGTGTGGAGTGGGGCAGAGGAATAGCATAATAATCCTAAATGTGCTGGTTGTAGTAGAGTTCTTATGCTAACTGGATAGGTCATGGTATGATGACCAAGGTCAGTTGTAGTGTGTGAGCAGCTGTCGGAGCGTAGCGACTTGAACACATACATACACGAAGTGATATTTGATATAATGTTGAATCTCAAGCGCAATCTCACTGAGTAATTTTACTATAACCCAGATCAGAAACGCATGTTAGGAAGAAAGGCTAATAATAGTACACACACGAATATCACAAAAGGGTGAAACACAAATGTGATTCGAATCCCATGTTTACAGTGTTCCGAGTCGATACTCAGCTTCTAATTTATAATTACTGTATTGGCTGGCACAAAACATCCATGAGACTATTTTCTGTCTGTATATATTTATATGAAGAGAATAGATATATATATATATAATTATATATATGTATATATATATTCATATATATATATAATTTATATGTATATTGTCATGTATGTGTTTGAGAATATTAGAACCAGGCTTTGGTCAGACGCCCCTGAGAGGTTTCCACAGACCAAGCCTAAGCGTTGTGACTTGGCTGAGTCAGTAAGTGACAGCTTAACTACTCATTAAAACCAAAACTGGGTCATTGTTGTGAGCAAAAATTGCTACTATCCGCCACCTGTGACATAACTGGGAACTTTGGAACATGTCATGTACGACGGCTGGTATAGATGTGCACTATTGTGAAGTTTAGTGCACATATCTATAAAGAACGGACGATCATGAGACATACTTAAGGTTCAACCCCCTCCCATATGTAAGAGCTACAATGAGGTCAACTGACATCTCCAGGTGAGATGCCATATGTACAGGCAGGTTGGCTGGTAGGTAGATTGAACCAAGGAGCCTAACGAGTCTAAGGGTTAAGATGTTGGTTCTAGAATGACAAAAGTATGAGTTCGAGAAGTGATGCCACGTTCAATTGCAAAAAACACTTCCCACAACATTGGCACCATGACCAGAATATTGTACTAGCTACATGCTGTGTAATATTTAACCATCCTTGGGTATGTACTGCAAGTGTGCTACCTGGATATTTGTAATTGTAAGTACAGGTCAACAATCCCGTATCCGAAATGATAAAATCAGAAAAGCTGTGAAAACTATTATTTTCGTAGAGCATACAAATACACTGTACTACTCTTTACTCTTTATTTATCCCACTTACTGTGAGTAGTGATATGTGTTTACTGCAGTGTTAATGTTTGATTATGGGGTGCTACCCTACTCTTTACTCTTTATTTATCACACTTACTGTGAGTAGTCATATGTGTTTACTGCAGTGTTCATGTTTGATTATGGGGTGCTACCCTACTCTTTACTCTTTATTTATCACACTTACTGTGAGTAGTCATATGTGTTTACTGCAGTGTTAATGTTTGATTATGGGGTGCTACCCTAGTCTTTACTCTTTATTTATCCCACTTACTGTGAGTAGTCATATGTGTTTACTGCAGTGTTAATGTTTGATTATGGGGTGCTACCCTACTCTTTACTCTTTATTTATCACACTTACTGTGAGTAGTCGTATGTGTTTACTGCAGTGTTAATGTTTGATTATGGGGTGCTACCCTAGTCTTTACTCTTTATTTATCCCACTTACTGTGAGTAGTCATATGTGTTTACTGCAGTGTTAATGTTTGATTATGGGGTGCTACCCTATTCTTTACTCTTTATTTATCACACTTACTGTGAGTAGTCATATGTGTTTACTGCAGTGTTAATGTTTGATTATGGGGTGCTACCCTAGTCTTTACTCTTTATTTATCCCACTTACTGTGAGTAGTCATATGTGTTTACTGCAGTGTTAATGTTTGATTATGGGGTGCTACCCTACTCTTTACTCTTTATTTATCCCACTTACTGTGAGTAGTCATTTGTGTTTACTGAAGTGTTAATGTTTGATTATGGGGTGCTACCCTATTCTTTACTCTTTATTTATCACACTTACTGTGAGTAGTCATATGTGTTTACTGCAGTGTTAATGTTTGATTATGGGGTGCTACCCTATTCTTTACTCTTTATTTATCACACTTACTGTGAGTAGTCATATGTGTTTACTGCAGTGTTAATGTTTGATTATGGGGTGCTACCCTAGTCTTTACTCTTTATTTATCCCACTTACTGTGAGTAGTCGTATGGTTTTACTGCAGTGTTAATGTTTGATTATGGGGTGCTACCCTAGTCTTTACTCTTTATTTATCACACTTACTGTGAGTAGTCATATGTGTTCACTGCAGTGTTAATGTTTGATTATGGGGTGCTACCCTATTCTTTACTCTTTATTTATCCCACTTACTGTGAGTAGTCATATGTGTTTACTGCAGTGTTAATGTTTGATTATGGGGTGCTACCCTATTCTTTACTCTTTATTTATCCCACTTACTGTGAGTAGTCATATGTGTTTACTGCAGGGTTAATGTTTGATTATGGGGTGCTACCCTATGCTTTACTCTTTATTTATCACACTTACTGTGAGTAGTCATATGGTGTTTACTGCAGTGTTAATGTTTGATTATGGGGTGCTACCCTATTCTTTACTCTTTATTTATCACACTTATTGTGAGTAGTCATATGTGTTTACTGCAGTGTTAATGTTTGATTATGGGGTGCTACCCTATTCTTTACTCTTTATTTATCCCACTTACTGTGAGTAGTCATATGTGTTTACTGCAGTGTTAATGTTTGATTATGGGGTGCTACCCTATTCTTTACTCTTTATTTATCCCACTTACTGTGAGTAGTCATATGTGTTTACTGCAGTGTTAATGTTTGATTATGGGGTGCTACCCTATTCTTTACTCTTTATTTATCCCACTTACTGTGAGTAGTCATATGTGTTTACTGCAGGGTTAATGTTTGATTATGGGGTGCTACCCTATGCTTTACTCTTTATTTATCACACTTACTGTGAGTAGTCATATGGTGTTTACTGCAGTGTTAATGTTTGATTATGGGGTGCTTCCCTATTCTTTACTCTTTATTTATCACACTTACTGTGAGTAGTCATATGTGTTTACTGCAGTGTTAATGTTTGATTATGGGGTGCTACCCTAGTCTTTACTCTTTATTTATCCCACTTACTGTGAGTAGTCGTATGTGTTTACTGCAGTGTTAATGTTTGATTATGGGGTGCTACCCTATTCATTACTCTTTATTTATCCCACTTACTGTGGGTAGTCATATGTGTTTACTGCAGTGTTAATGTTTGATTATGGGGTGCTACCCTAGTCTTTACTCTTTATTTATCCCACTCACTGTGAGTAGTCATATGTGTTTACTGCAGTGTTAATGTTTGATTATGGGGTGCTACCCTATTCTTTACTCTTTATTTATCACACTTACTGTGAGTAGTCATATGTGTTTACTGCAGTGTTAGTGTTTGATTATGGGGTGCTACCCTAGTCTTTACTCTTTATTTATCACACTCACTGTGAGTAGTCATATGTGTTTACTGCAGTATTAATGTTTGATTATGGGGTGCTACCCTAGTCTTTACTCTATATTTATCCCACTTACTGTGAGTAGTCATATGTGTTTACTGCAGTGTTAATGTTTGATTATGGGGTGCTACCCTACTCTTTACTCTTTATTTATCCCACTTACTGTGAGTAGTCATTTGTGTTTACTCAAGTGTCAATGTTTGATTATGGGGTGCTACCCTATTCTTTACTCTTTATTTATCACACTTACTGTGAGTAGTCATATGTGTTTACTGCAGTGTTAATATTTGATTATGGGGTGCTACCCTATTCTTTACTCTTTATTTATCCCACTTACTGTGAGTAGTCATATGTGTTTACTGCAGTGTTAATGTTTGATTATGGGGTGCTACCCTATTCTTTACTCTTTATTTATCCCACTTACTGTGAGTAGTCATATGTGTTTACTGCAGGGTTAATGTTTGATTATGGGGTGCTACCCTATGCTTTACTCTTTATTTATCCCACTTACTGTGAGTAGTCATATGGTGTTTACTGCAGTGTTAATGTTTGATTATGGGGTGCTACCCTATTCTTTACTCTTTATTTATCACACTTACTGTGAGTAGTCATATGTGTTTACTGCAGTGTTAATGTTTGATTATGGGGTGCTACCCTAGTCTTTACTCTTTATTTATCCCACTTACTGTGAGTAGTCGTATGTGTTTACTGCAGTGTTAATGTTTGATTATGGGGTGCTACCCTATTCTTTACTCTTTATTTATCCCACTTACTGTGAGTAGTCATATGTGTTTACTGCAGTGTTAATGTTTGATTATGGGGTGCTACCCTAGTCTTTACTCTTTATTTATCCCACTCACTGTGAGTAGTCATATGTGTTTACTGCAGTGTTAATGTTTGATTCTGGGGTGCTACCCTATTCTTTACTCTTTATTTATCCCACTCACTGTGAGTAGTCATATTTGTTTACTGCAGTGTTAATGTTTGATTATGGGGTGCTACCCTATTCTTTACTCTTTATTTATCCCACTTACTGTGAGTAGTCATATGTGTTTACTGCAGTGTTAATGTTTGATTATGGGGTGCTACCCTATTCTTTACTCTTTATTTATCCCACTTACTGTGAGTAGTCATATGTGTTTACTGCAGTGTTAATGTTTGATTATGGGGTGCTACCCTAGTCTTTACTCTTTATTCATCTCACTTACTGTGAGTAGTTGTATGGTTTTACTGCAGTGTTAATGTTTGATTATGGGGTGCTACCCTATTCTTTACTCTTTATGTATCCCACTTACTGTGAGTAGTCATATGTGTTTACTGCAGTGTTAATGTTTGATTATGGGGTGCTACCCTATTCTTTACTCTTTATTTATCCCACTTACTGTGAGTAGTCATATGTGTTTACTGCAGTGTTAATGTTTGATTATGGGGTGCTACCCTAGTCTTTACTCTTTATTTATCCCACTTACTGTGAGTAGTTGTATAGTTTTACTGCAGTGTTAATGTTTGATTATGGGGTGCTACCCTATTCTTTACTCTTTATTTATCCCACTTACTGTGAGTAGTCGTATGGTTTTACTGCAGTATTAATGTTTGATTATGGGGTGCTACCCCAGACCCAACTGTGGTCTTGGCTACTGGGATTGTAAAAGGAGTGTTAACGCATCAAAGTCAACTGACCTATTTACATACATTACAGGGATGAGGGGCGTGTGTGAGTACATGAGTATAAATGTATATTTCTATATATATACCACGTGTATAAATGTGTGTATATACCATGTGTATACATGTTTATATATATATATACATACACATACGGATTACATTTTTAAATCCGACAAATTCTTAATTTCAAAATCCAACTTGCTCCAAGGATTTCGGATAAGAGGTTATAGACCTGTATCTATTTGCGACTTATTCCAGGCGGATGAGTTTAGTGAGGTGCACTGACCTCCCGAGGTGAAATTCTACCTACACATGTCAGGCATTGGGGAGTCTAGATAAGCTAATGGTTCGGATGCTAGCTCCGGAATGATTGAAGTGTGGATTTGAGTCACTAGGCGCAGTGTGTCCATTTATTTGGATTAAAAGAAAACATCCCTTCACGATATACAAACTGATATCGATACTACATAGGGTTCAGTGAGGTCACAGGTTCACGAAACATGATTAAAATCCATCATTTCAATTTGGCAGAAGTAGCTGCCATGTTAGTGATGGTTGCCAGGTTGTGAGTGGCGAGGGATACTATGTGCTATTTGACGTGAAATCAAGTGTACCAGAAAGTGTTGATATACTTTGACAATTTGCGCTTAATTTGAGTGTCGGTATTGCCCTATAGGGGTGCTAACGTGCGCGTGATTTGTAGACAATAAACTAACATCCGTTCTGCACAGAGAATTCGACACAGTTCAACTATACAGGACCAGACAAACAGTACGGATGTATGGTTACTCCCAGGAAATCCAACAGTCTCTCTCGCCCGGGTAAATTATCAACGTTTCCAAGTTGTCCTGCCATTAAATGTACTTAAGGATATATCAATGAAAGCAAGCGGGAAAGTGCTGATTGGTGGGAAATATACATGTGCACATATACATAAGGCAAATCGATGTTATTAACTGTATTCAAATATATCCTCTCAAATTCAGTGGGTAAAGCTATGGATCTATTATGACAAACTGCCTGAAAGTCGTTGAGAACGTCATAAATGTTTGACATATAATAAACTTTCTTAATCAAACTGACAATCATTGGCAATTAGACCACGAACAATATTCTACAGACAGCTGCCATAAATTATGAATGACAGGTGGGATAATTAGAGCATACATACCCAACCAACACATGCACAGAAGCTCCTTCCTTTACCAAGGAGCACAGCTATGGAATAAACTCCCCACTAACATACCCTGAAAAATCTATAAAATCTCCATGTTACTATGTCATTAACTCCAGCTGTACATTCTGGAAATCCTGAAATATTTATCTTTGACTCCATATATCCAGACTAAGCCATCAAAGTGGAAAATAAGAAATTATTTTGAACACTTGTCTTAAACAACATTCCATCGCATGTCAACTTTCCTAGAGCAGTGCTCTTGAGCCTTAATTAGTTATGTATTATCCATGCTGGATACTTGTATCTAAGTTTTATTTGTTTGTGTCTCTCGGATGTATGTGTCTCTACTACTGTGTAATTCCTGTATAATTCGGACAGGAAAGCCAGAGAGCGATATCAGTTTTTGGGAAATGGAGGTTTTATTCACATAACACTCTTATACAATCTTAATCAATTTTAGGGTAGTTTTAGGTTATAGTTAGTTATTTCATTCAGGCAACCTCCTACATCTCTGTAGAGGGTAGCGCGGGTCACGGGTTCGAAGCCACCAAGGGGGAGCCCCGAGCCGAGCCTATTTAAAAAGAGGGTGGGTGGGTGTGGTCAAGCGAACGTTACAGGTTGGGGGAACCGGGCCGAGTGCTCGAGTGGCGGGGCAGAGGCGTCCCTCTGAGTGTGGGGGTAGAGTCCAGGGGTCAGCACTGGCTTTCCTGCCGAATTAACCACAATTTGAAATTATGCGCCAATTCGGACAGGAAAGCCAGAGAGCGATATCAGTTTTGGGGAAATGGCGGTTTTATTCACATAACACTTTTATACAATCTTAATCAATTTTAGGGTAGTTTTAGGTTATAGTTAGTTAATTCATTCAGGCAACCTCCTACATCTCTGCAGAGGGTAGCGCAGGTCATGGGTTCGAAGCCACCGAGGGGGAGCCCCGAGCCGAGCCAAACACAAAGCCAGGGCTCGGGGGCGACTGAGGTTACCCAGGGAGGCAATTGGAGTGAATCGTGTCCGACTCCCAACCTTGATGCCATTGGTGCCCCGAGGCCCATCTCACGGGCTGCGCACGCCCAGAGCGCCCCATGCGAGATCGTGCAGTATGAACTGGCCCCGGGACAGCCGCATCCTCCAGGGCTTCCCTGAGCAGCATGATACCCCTCCGCAGGGTCAGTAGGATGTCGAAGTGGTGATGCCTGCTGGGGTGCCCGAGGGCAGCCACACGACAACCCAGGCCCTACACTACAGCGCCAGGTTCGGTCTGGTCACAGTGGTGAGCTGGGTGTCGCCGGTACAACACGGGGGTTGCCCGAGCTCCTGCTCACTCGTGTTGACGTTGGTGACATTGTGGACATGGGTGACATCACCGACGAGAGTGATGCGGGTGGCATCATGGATATGGGTGATGTCATTGGCGTCGTTTTGGCTTGGGTGACAAGGGTGATGTAGGTGACATTTTTTAACGTGGGTGACATCACCGATGAGAGTGATGCAGGTGGGTGACGTGGGTGACCTTTTGAATGTGGGTGACATCACTGACGAGAGTGATGCGGGTGGCATCATGGACATGGGTGATGTCGTTGGCGTCATTTTGGCTTGGGTGAGATGGGTGACCTTTTGAACATGGGTGACATCACCGATGAGAGTGATGCGGGTGGCATCATGGACATGGGTGTCATCATTGGTGTCGTTTTTTGGCTTGGCTGTCCCGAGGAGAATTCCGCAGCAACAATGTGCACATTAAACACAGAGTTGTCGCTGATGTTTATGTTAGTGATGCTTCCTTAAGTGTATGTTGCGGGCAGAGTCAGCGTCAGTAGGGCATCACCTCTGTGATTTGTCGGGGCCACTTGGCCATAGCGCAACAGGCATTAATCACCAAGGTTTACAGATTTGTATGTGCTAGGATACTTGTGTGATGCTGATCATTCCAACAGCCCAGCAGAGATAAAATCGCCAGTGTTTAGGACTGACATCAAATTGCTAGTGCTTACAGCATCAGCGTCAGTATGTGTGCGGGCCTGACCTCTGTCATCTGTGGGTGTTGGTGTGATGCAACTTGGGCCGATGGCCTAACAGATATTGAATCACCGATGTTTATGTGTTCAGTTTCAGCAATATTAGCACTGTGCCCGCTGTCAGCATGCACAGGTCACTCACATTGAGTCTGGGGGTGGAGGAAGTGTCAGTCAGTGTTGTCGGAAGGAGGGTTACTGGCTGGTGGGTAGCTGCTGGCTTTGGTCTAACCATGCACTTCCTCTCTGGTGGAAACTGTTTTCATGACATTCCCACAGGTTCCAGGTCGCTCGGCCAAACAATAGGGAGCGAGCCGGCACCCGATGTGTGCCACATCCATGGGAGTCAGGTTCGAATCCCTCCAGTCCTCCCGTGTGGTGTAGTTGCCTCGGGTGGTGTCATGGCGGTCAACAACGCCGTACAACCACACATGTTTAATTCATAAATATACTCGTTTAACTGAAAAAACGCCACTAAATGCAGAACTTATTCGTTTGATGAACTTGTAAGAACCAAATCGCCCAAGGATTCATATCCTGCAGCATTCTTGGGCCTCAACACGACAATGATGCTAAATACAATAGCGATAATCGAGCCGGTGAGCTGTCATCACGCATGGGGCGATAATACAGCTAGTCGGTGCCCGGTTGACGAGATAACGGACGGCGACTTACTTAGCAATATATCCAATTTCATCCAGCTGAACAGTTGACTGTTGGGGCAGTAACATCATCATCATTCTGTCGGTGGCTTGCGACAAAGACTGCTTTCATTACTTTACAGACTGTGGCAATTCCACGCGCGTTTGTTCAGCTGCGAACAGGAATTCGGTCAAGATGGCCGCCGAACCGTGGCATGGTGCATCTAGCATACCGGAAACCCAAGGGTTTCACGCCTATAATTCTGTTAATATTGCTCGTGTGACGAATTTGTAAGAACAAAATCTACAAGAATTCGTATCCTCCAGCATTCTTGGGCTTCAACACGACAATGACGCTGAGGTACCATAGCGATAATGAGCCACTAGCCAAGGGCCGACACAACAATTGAACAAAGGAATGGCGACTGTGGACCCAGCGTACCATATGTGCGTTTGTTCAGCTGCGAACAGGAATTCGGTCAAGATGGCCGCCGAACCGTGGCATGGTGTATCTAGCATACCGGAAACCCAAGGGTTTCACGCCTATAATTCTGTTAATATTGCTCGTGTGACGAATTTGTAAGAACAAAATCTACAAGAATTCGTATCCTCCAGCATTCTTGGGCTTCAACACGACAATGACGCTGAGGTACCATAGCGATAATGAGCCACTAGCCAAGGGCCGACACAACAATTGAACAAAGGAATGGCGACTGTGGACCCAGCGTACCAGGAATTTCAACGGTTTACGCCAATAGTTCTGTTAATATTATTGCCAAAGCAACTAGCTTCGCACCTAAGCTCCTAAAGGTCTTTATGAAGCATCGTGTGAATTATTTCCATACTTACTGCGAGGTTTCAAGCGAACGTTACAGGTTGGGGAACCGGGCCGAGTGCCCGAGTGGTGGGGCAGAGGCGTCCCTCTAAGTGTGGGGAATAGAGTCCAGGGATCAGCACTGGCTTTCCCGCCGAATTAACCACAATTTGAAATTATGCACCGATCCATCATCTTTTTTATCTTTATAAACAATCATATCCGTATAATTCCCATGTAATTTTCTAATATGCAGTTTATCTTGATGCTATTTCTTAAACTGTCAATTGTTCAGATACGTTTTTCAGTCAAATAAAATTCAGCTTTAAAAAAACCCCAACATGTTCTACTGGAGTTGGCTTATCCATGGTTGTCTAGAAGTCGTTACTGTTTCATCTACACCGCTATTGGTGATTACAAAAATAACACCTCTACATTTAAAACAGATACTCCAAAAGATAACGGCGTTTTGTTAGCAGAACTCACTCACCTCCCCGTTCATGAAGCAGTAGAAGATGGATATCATTAAACCCTGCAACATAAAAGAATATCCGATATCAGCTAGACACAGGACGCTACTACTACTACTTTAATTAGTTGAGTGCCCTTTCAGCTTATATTGTGTGTAGCTGCCTACTTTAAGGTCTCCCCATGCAATATTTACTCGCTCATCGATATGCCACACAGTTAGGGTTGTGCTTGACGATTGATACACACAAACCGCCACGCAGCAATAAACATACACAAACCAGCTCAGAAGATTGACATATATGAGATGTAGAATTCCATGATAGTGCTCCCCAACTGAAGGGTGGACAAGAAGCGTGGTACCTGCGTTGACTGGAGTACTGCGTTGAAGTAGACGAATATGCTCTTGGACACGGCGTCATCACTGGGCGGGGTGATGAAGAGCACGTACGTGACCCCCAGCAGGGGGAAGAGGATGAGAGTTGCTCTTACAGCCTTCCTGAAAGCAAGACAGTCACTGGAATTTAAATATGCTGTCAGCATTTAACTACATAGTCATACTTCATTCCATCGTAACACAAAAGCAGTGTATCTGAATCTAAGCCCTACATGTTTAAAAATAACCGTTTAAGTAGTCTACCTCGTTAAGAAAGTAACAAGTCTTTAAATTGACAAAAACACATTTCTAATAGTCATAATACGAAAAAATAACCTGGGTTTCAATGCCAATGGAATTCAATGTGTCCTTGAGTGTCAATTCAGTGTGACCTTCATATCCCTGTGCACTTGACCTTTGGCGCAGTCTGTGGTGATGTTTTGTGCATCTGCGGTTATGGTTTATGTGAAAGTACAAAGTCTGAACACTTTGACTTCTGGATACTGAATGGTTTATTCATGGCCCAGGGCTCGCTGAACCCGCCGGCTAAACTTTCCATGACGTCATCTCATTTACATAATCCTTTGTCCAAACCTTTGCATCTCATTATCATATATTAGCCACATGCCTATATGTCTATTACGCATATATCACATCCCCCCCTCAAAGTATTTCTGAAACATGAAATGTTTCAAAATAACCATCAACACATACCAATATACCAGTCAAAACGAATGCAACATCAACATATATGGTCAGTTCTGCAACAAACGTGTTTTAATACCACAGGTTCGTTAATAATGTGGTTAGAAGGCTGGAATGAGGTTGTATGCATTCGTCTGTCTTAGGGCTTTCTGGAGATACCAGTTTTGTATCTGTACAATGTGATCTCATAAAACTGTTTCCATAGTTTTTGGACAATTTCTTGGCCAAAAGTAGGTTTAAATGTTTCCTTTTTAGATAACCCTGTAAGTAGGGCATTCATAAAATATGTTCTTACCATTAACTATGTCTCTTCCATTATTAACCCTCAAAGTTAAGAGTTCAAGTCGACTGCCTGGATACTAATCAGCATTTTTGTGTTGGAGAAGTTTTAGCATAACCGTCCATCTGCAATGGTTTATAGGGGCATATTGGTGTAACCTATCAATAAATAAGACTAACTGCACACATAACTTCATTGACATGGTTGGTGCATTCCATATTGAGTGATAAAAATCAGATATTTTAATTAGCATTCATATAGGCATCTAAAACCTAATTTGGTGCAGATATGACCATAACCGTTCGTCTTACACTCACATATGTGCTGTGGCATGGATTGTAAGGATTAGTGAAGGATATTCCATATGGCTAACTACCATGAGTTAACCTTTATATTTGCCAAAGTTTAGATAACTATTCCTATTTCTCTGGATCTGGTAGCATTTTTACATTTCCCATAACCGTCTTTCTCTCGCTCCAAAATCATAACCGTCCATCTCCCAGCTGGTTTATACCCTAATATGACCTAATATGGCAATCTATTTAACTTAGAAATGAACTGACTTCAGATGTGTAATATTTTTCCTATCTGTACTATGACCATTGTACATTCTGGAATATACCTATGTGTATTCTTTGTATACTTTACAGGTTATTTGCATAACCGTCCGTCTCCCCTTTTTAAATAATAAAAATATCTGTATTATGACCATTGTACATTCTGGATTATACCTATCTGATATAGACACTGTGTGTTATAGGCATAAGGAATGTTAAAACTAAATGTGTTTACTCAGTGTCCTTAAAACTATTTACTATATATTACTGGAAATATGAATGCCCATAACCATCCGTCTGCAATAATAAAATGGTTACCCCTAAAAAGTGCTTTATGCTAGGAGAATAAAGTTTATATTTCTGAAAAGATCAAGATTATGGCATATAATTGAAAGTTTTTTCTAAGGAAAAGATGCTATTACCTATTAATTGGAGCAACTAGTACATAGTTAAGTAGAAAAAACAGCATAGTTGTGGGTGGTACAGATAAGTTCAGTCCTTCGCCATGAAATAAAAATGTAAATGTAGGAAATATTTCTGACATATTTACATTGACAAATATGTTGAACATGTATATAAATAAAAAAATCATAGGGTAACAGGTATTAACTAGGTATATATATGCTTTATGTATATGGAAATATGTGCAGACGGACGGTTATGGTCAGTAAGGAAACTTATTCTTCAAATAGTCACAGAATGGTCAATTTTTAGAGTTAACTTGCCCAAATTCTGTCACTAATGTAGCAATATGTATTGAATAGAGTCAGCTTAGAGCTGAAATGATATAAGGAATTCCTAGAATACCCCCTCAGAACTCTAAATGTTGCAGTTTGATGAGAATCGACCATATGCATACTTAACTGAAACACAAGTCCTAGCGAATGTCTGAGCGCACTATGGCACTGAAGTCCTTTAAATGTCCGGCCTTATAGCCTCCATGTTATACTTTGTCCATCCCAGAACACATCAAAACCGCGCCTGAAAAATAAACCTTAATCCTACATGCACATGCTATACGTGTACACACCCAATCAAACTGACCCACTACAGATCTAACCTGCTCGCCGGCCTAATCAGCTGACCTGACCTACTTAGATTAGCCTCACTGTTTACATTCGGCAACGACGCTGAACTACTTTGCGTCTGCCCGACTGGTTCGGGCCGCCTCCCCACAGGCGCCCTGATAATCTGCACTCGATTTCTATACAACATATTACCTGCCTCGTTCAAAATTTGATATTCTCTCCCCGAGATACCAGTCCGACCCAAAATAACCCCTTTTTTCCAATTCCCTGCATGATTTTTGTATTTTATTTTGTCTCCGACTCTCATAGGTTTGTGCGGCTTACCACACTTTTTATCATGAAATGCTTTCTGACTTTGCTGCTGTTTCGCTGTCTGCACTTTCTTTGGATTTTGCGTTTCAGGTACCAAAATTTCTTCCGCCATCGGCAACCTGCCCCTCAGCCTTCTGCTCATGAGCAGCTGAGCCGGAGATGCATTTAAGACGGGCAATGGAGTGTTACCATGCTGGATACTTGTATTTAGCAAAGCTAACTGAAAATCTGAACCAGTCTTCTCGCACTTCTTTAACATGTCCTTCACCGTCTGCACAAACCGTTCTACCTGACCATTACTGCGAGGATATTGTGGACTGGAATATATGGCCTTAAACCCATAGTGCTGTGCAAACTCCCTATACTCATGGCTCTTAAACTGCGGACCATTGTCCGAAATAACCTGACTAGGAATACCGTGCCTTGCAATTTTATGATTTAACTCAAACAAGTCTGCACCTACTTTTTCATACAGTTGACAGGCTATCGGGTGATTTATCAACGGTTCATGATGCAAACTTTTTCACTTGTTTTGGCAAGTGTCACACCGACTGACCTTATCCTCTATTTGTTTGTTCATATTAGGCCAAAACGCGCCAGCTGCTTGGATTTTGTCATGCCTAAATGTGTTTCGTGTAACGCCTCAATCATTTCACCACGGAGACCCGGAGGAACCACCACCCGATTGCCTTTCATGACCAGATTGTTTTCTACCGTTAACTCATCTTTGTGTGGGATGTACTGTCTCAAACACGGCGGTGTCTCTATGCGTGTAGTGTCCCACCCATCCTCAATGTTTGAGATCAACATGGACATGGATACATCCTTCTCATATTCTCTGACAATTTTACTCAACAAACTTGACGATTGAATGTCCACTGCGGCAACGCAGAATGTGTCATCGAACAGGTTACCATGACCTACTTTGGCACTATGCACCCTGGACAACGTGTCTGCAAAAAACATCAAAGAACCCTTCACATGACATAGCTGAATATTGTAATTTTGCAAACACATTCGGATTCTCTGCATCTTGGCCGAAAGTTTATGAATTGGTTTCTGCATTATCGCCACTAACGGCTTGTGGTCCGTTTGAATTTGAACTTCTTTGCCAAAGCTATTGTCATGAAACCTCCGGGATCCAAAACATATGGCAAGCATGTCTTTCTCAATAGTGGCATATCCACACTGCGCTGAGTTAAGCGCACTAGATGTGAGTGCGATTGGCTTGTCATCTTGCATTGACACGGCACCCAAACCTGACTGTCAAGCATCGACTTGAATAAAAATGGGTTTCTTGACATTGTAATACGACAACACAGGAGCAGTTCTCAACTTTTCTTTCAATTTATCAAACGCGCCCTGCTGTTCGACTTGCCAGTGCCATGCGACATCCTTAGCGAGGAGCATGCATAGTGGTTTGGCAATCTCGGACATGTTGGGTATGAACTTGTGCACATATCCAACCATGCCCAGGAACCTTTGGACACCCTGTTTATCACGCGGCTCTGGCATGTCAACTATTGCTTGTATTCTGTCTGGATCAGGCTTCACACCCTGCTGGGTAAGTTAATGACCTACATACTTTACTGTAGTCTTACATAACAAAGATTTTGTTTCGTTCAATTTAAGATTAACCGATCTAGCTCGGTCCAACATGGCTCTGAGCCGCTCGTTGTGTTCCTCAACCGTTGACCCATATACCAAAATATCGTTTGTGACTATCCCGATACCGGGTATATCGCCCATGACACGGTGCATTTCCTGAATAAAAATTTCACTGGCTGTTTTGATACCAAAAGGCAGGCGGGTGTACCTGTACCGGCCCCACGGAGTATTAAATGTGCACAGACGCAAACTTTCTTCGTCTAACTCTATTTGCCAATACCCTGTCATTACATACAAAACTGAGAAATATTTCGCATCTGCCGTTTTGGCAATACTTTCGTCAATCATCTTGGTAGGGAAAGGCCCTCTCTTTATCGCTTTGTTCAACTTAGTCGGATCCAGACAAATCCTTATCATATTTGTTTTTTTTACGATAGTTATGGAGTTAACCCACTCGGTAGGTTCATCCTTCTCAACTATGACACCTAACTCCACGATGCGAGCAAGCTTACTATGTACTTTACTCTGAATAGCAAACGGAATCCGTCTAGGCGGATCAACAACAGGTTGTACAGATTTATCAACATGAATGACAGCATTTGCCTTGATCAAACCCAAACCCTGAAACACATCTTTGTATTCGCTTACCAGCTGCTCTGCCCAGGCACTGGGACTGTTCGTCGGCTTGGAAATGTTCGTCGGCACAGCACAGTGCACCTCATCCACCCGCGCCAGCAGGTTCAATGTCACACAAGCTTGCTTGCCCAAACTAGGCTAACAGTTCCGCACCACTTGGAACTTGAAGTCTCTGCTGTTCACGTCGACCACTGCTTCACCGTCGGGAGTGATCCGGTGCCCCGAGAACGTCACCAACGAACACCTGGTGTTCGTCAGCTGCCCTGGAGCCACTCTGTCGATGACGTACCTCGGCAGCATGTTCGCCTCCGATCCGGTGTCGAGCTTGAACTTGACAGGGCAACCGTTCACCCAAACGATCGCGTACCACAGCTTGGTGTCTTGCTCGGCACCGCGGTCCACGGCACCGACAAACAGATTCGTTGTCAGCACATTGACCTCCGCCGGATCCAGGTATTGCTCAGCATTGTAAGGGTCGAGCTCTTCAACAGTAACCTCGTTTACTCTGCCAAGTCTGCTCCTGCAGACCTTACCGAAGTGCCCGATCTTCTTGCAGGCTATGCAGGCCTTGCTTTTCGCTGGGCAGACTCCCCGGCGGTCTTCATAACCACAATTCTGCCAGCGGATCTTGAACTCTCCTGCACCAGTGCCGCCAGCATTCCAAGATGGCGATTTCCAAGATGGCGTCACCAATGACCGAACCGCCGGTGCACTGGTAGCATAGTTCCTCAGAAAATCAATTTCCTTACTCTCAACATCTGATTTGGTGTCCTCCAACAGATCCGAACTGAACTCACTCATTTCACACATACTCACACACTTCTCCAAAGTCAACTCAGTAGTTTGCAGAAGTTTGTTACGTAAATTAACGTTCCTCACACCAGCCACTAACCGATCGCGCAACAGCGACTCCTCCACCGTACCATATTCGCAATCCTTCACCTTGTCTCTTAATGATGTCATGTACGTAGCCATATTTTCTGTGGCTTGATTATGCGTATTAAACTTGTATCTTGTTATAATCACACTGCACTTGCCTACACAATATGTCCGAAATGCCTCCATAAGTGGCCCAATCTTTCGAGAGCGAAATCCATATTGGCGAAAACCTTCTGTGCTTCCTCGCTAGTGACATGAAGAAAGATGCAGCATTGCACTCGTTCTGTCTTCATTACGACACCTGCAGCAGTAGCGTATATGTTGTATGTTCTGATCCATGTTTTCCAGTTTGATCTTGCATTGTTGCTGAGGACAAGCTGACCAGGCGACCGCAAACCCGGCAGTGTATTAGCGGGCGGCATTCTTCCTCATCTGACACCATGTGAAAGTACAACGTCTGAACACTTTGACTTCTGGATACTGAATGGTTTATTCATGGCCCAGGGCTCGCTGAACCCGCCAGCTAAACTATCCATGACATCATCTCATTTACATAATCCTTTGTCCAAACCTTTTTTTTTCTTTCTATTTTTTTTGTTCAAATTTTTATTCCAGTTGAATGACATCTTTTTTCAGCACCGAGGCGCTGGTCTTCTGGCCTTAACAATTATAGTGCATATGAACTATTTATGGATGAGACGATGCGATGGTATGAACAATATAGACAGTATTAGGTTAAAATGAGGCATTACAAATATAGTGGGGATCTTATTTTGCACATGTAGACTGGAGAATAGCCATTTACCTTTAGACTATATCAGTGATTTGATGATCATACCTGTGAGGAGACATTAATATAATGGGCATGACTTGCTGATACAGGTAGTCATGGATTTTGGATTATGCAAATAATGGTTGCACGACTCATTTAAATTGTCTTGGGTCAACTATAGCTTTGTCAGTAGTATATGTTTTATTGATTTAGTCAGGTGTTATAGGCTGGTGGGTATACTTTGGTAGTTGTTATTTCTTTTACTCTTTTTGCCAGGGGGGAATTTCAGAGAGGGAGAGGGAAGGGAGTGGTTTGGGACTATGTATTTATTTCAGTTCTCAATGTTTGTGGTCTATCCAGGTAGGTTTATTAATGTATGTCTATGTTGGGTACTCAACCTTTAATCTAGATTTAAATTGCAGGTAGGTTGTTGCATTCCTGGTTTTGGCAGAGAGTTTGTTCCAGAGTTGGATTCCCTGATAAATAGGTGCTCTTTTGAGTTTGTTAGTCCTTGGATAGGGACTTTTCAAGAGGTTGCCATCTGCTGCTCTAGTATTGTGAATACTTGTGTCGGTATATATTGTGTCTTGGGCTCTATTGTACATGAGTCCTAAGAGATGCCTTTTGCGCCTTGTGTCTAGTTTGTCCATTCCAGCTTTAGCATGTAGTTCTTCTGTGTGTACATTTTGGCCTTTGTAAACTGTCCTGAGTGCCCTATTTTGTACTGTTTGAAGCTTTGCTTCTTGCTGTTTTGTGAGTAGTTCATATATTAGGTCATTATAATCAATTATTGGGAGGATCATTGTTTTGTACATAAGAAGAGCTGTTTTTTCACTTATAAAACCCCTGATTTTTCTGAAGGTGTTCAGTTTCCTTGCCAGTGACTCATTTAATCTACTTAGTTGTTTATTCCCATTTAGAGTTCCATTCAGTTCAGTTCCCAAATATTTGTAGGTCTCTACCTCCCTTAGTGTTCATTCCCAATCTTTATTTGGACTTCTGGGGCTTTGTCCTTCTTGTTCTTGGTGCCATAGATAACATATTCAGTTTTGATTATATTGAGAGTTAATTTGTTTTCTTTGCACCATATATTTATTCTAGCCAAATTTTCATTTGTCAATTCTGCTGCTTTTGCTAAGTTACTGTTTGATACCAGTTGGAATGTTTCATCAGCAAATAAAATGCATTTTGTTTGCCTCAGTGCTTGGGGTAAGTCGTTTATGAATAGAAGGAATAGAAGGGGGCCCAGTGTTGATCCCTGTGGTACTCCAGTTTTTACTTATCTTAGGTTGACTCAATGCCATTTAGTTTGGTACTTTGCTTTCGACTGGAAAGATAGTCTGTCAGAAAGGCTACCGTTTTTGAACCCAACCCACTCTTGACAACCTTCTGCAACAGGATTTTATGATCTATAGTGTCAAATGCTTTTTTAAAATCAATATATACTGCTATGGTAAGTTTGCCAGAATCCATCGCACTGAGAAGCACATCAAGGAGTGTTGAGAGTGCTTTGGTTGTGGACCTGCCTTTCCTGAAGCCATTTTGTTCATCTGCTAGGTAGTTTGTTGCTTCAAAAAATGTTTTTATTTGATCATGAATGAGTTGCTCAACTATTTTCCCAGTTATGGGTAGAAGAGAAATTGGTCTGAGGTCATTGCATGTTTTAGGGTTGCTGACTTTTGGGATAGGTACAACTGTAGCAATTTTCCAGTCATCTGGGAAAATACCCGTTTCAATTGATAGGTTTACTATATGGGTGAATTCTTTGATTAATATAGTTATTGAATCAATTAGTATCCTTGAGCTGAGATCTTTGAGTCCTGATGATTTGTATTCAGACAAGCCCTTAATCTTTTTAAGTACTTCTTCCTTAGTTACCACCCTCATGTCATATGTGACTGCATTTGGCTTTACTATGTTAACTTTATCTTTTTCAGGTATATTGTCTAGTTTATCTGCTAACTTCTCCCCTATCTCTATGAAGTAGTTATTTATCTTTTCAGGTGTTTCTTGAGTTGTTAATTTGTCCCCTGTTAACTCATCCACTAAGCTGGAGATAGTTGGGGTGGTTTCCGGGGCTATGCTCTGTATGACGCTCCAAAATCTCCAGGCATCTTCTTTATTTCGTAGGACTTCAGACTCTATGTACCTAGATTTTGCATACCTGACTGCAGAATTGGCTCTATTTTTTATTTGGGTTGCTAAGAATTTGTCTTCAGATAGATTTGTTTGTTCTGATTTTTCTTTAAAGTAGTCTCTATCTTTTTGCAACTCAAGCATTTCATTGCTAAGCCATTCTGGTCGACTATCTTTCACATTGTATTTTCTGAGTGGTGCATGTTGGTCTGCTGCTTTAGTTATTATTTGTTTGAGTGACTCCCAACATATATTTGGATCCTGGTTGGCAAAGAGGGGTTCAGTATTTTCTTCTAGTAAGGTTTCACTAAATTTCTCTATTTTATAGTTCCTACAGCTTCTTCCCCAGAATTCTATTAATTTCCTATCATCTTCAGTTTTTTTCTATATTATGTAAATTGGCTTGTGGTCACTAATATTATAATTTAGAACTCCTGTGTTTTTGCAGTACTTCATGTTTGTGAATGCTAGATCAATTGTTCTGTTTGTTTCAATTGTTATTCTTGTACCTGATGTAATGACCTGATCAAGTGCTAAGGTTGTTGCAAATTGTCTTATTTTGTTGGCGGTTATTGAGGTTTTCTTTGCAACATCAGCATTGAAGTCTCCTATGAGGACTAATTCAAATTTGTCTGTGTCTCGTATTTCCTCCAGGATTGATATTATTTGTTCAAGTGCTGAGTCCAAGTTTCCATTTGGTGGCCTGTATACGTTTCCCCGGAGTATTTTCTTACAATAATCCCTTTCAATTATGACCCACTGCATCTCTATATTTGTATTTGAGTGATTATGTTTTACAAATGTATCAGTATCTATGTTGAGCCCTTCTTTATAGTAGATTCCCAGCCCTCCACCAGCCTTGGTTTGGCCATTTGCCTGTTTTGTTTGGCGATCAGATCTGGTTAGTTGGTACCCTTTGACAGATGTTAATTTATTTTCTGTGGTTGAGTTCAGCCAGGTTTCTGAGATTGATAATACATCAAAACCTGAATTAGGTAGATCAATTCTTAGTGTTTCAATTTTGTTGGTTAGACTTCTAATATTTAGATGTCCTATTTTGAATCCTGGTAGACCCTTGATGCCATCTAAGGGCATTTCCTATGTCCCTTCACTAGTGCCCTTCCCAGACCTCCCCGAGAACTCCCCCTCTCAAATGTTGTTAGCATCAGTGCTGATGGTATACCGTTTAGCGAAGTGTGTCTGAGTGTGCGTGATTCAATAAAGGGGTGTCTAATAACCCCTTCTTGGTTGGGTAAAGTGATAATGAATTTCATAAAAAAATGTTGAGGCTGCATTATCATTTGCTGTATCTTAAGTAGAGAGCAATGTTATGTTGTTACTGGGTGATTTGCAAGGTGAATAGTTAAGTAAAAGGTGAATGGTAAAGGTGATATGTGGCTTGGTCCTATCTCTACCATGCATAGTGATGGTGGGACTTGTGCATAGTAGTCTAGGGTGTTTGAGGTAGTTACCTGCAGTGCACTGCATTATCTCGCCTAAAAGTTGTCTGGCTAGAGGCGTTAAGGTGTGATTTGTAGATAAACCAGGAGTTATAATTGATACAGTTTGTGGCTACTGTGGATCATGATGAGTGCATGCTTTCTGGAGTCTGGTGCAAATTAGGATTCCTCATCAGATGTCTATGAAGGTCTGTTGTGTGCAGCAGTTGTGTTCTGGTGCTCATCCTTTAGCTTTGCCCGTAGCAGCTCAAGTACTTGACCTAGCTTATTCTCACCCCGGTAGGTCTTCTCCTTCACTGCCTTATTGTGGATAGCTACTCCTATGCCATAGAATGTACTGCTTGTAGCCTCGTTCAATTTTATATTTCCTGAGTCTAACAGTTTTGCTGCCAGAACAGGAATCTCATTATCATATATGAGCCACATGCCTATACGTCTATTACGCATATATCACAGTTTACAGACTCAATGCGCACGGGGTACTTATGTGAGTGACAACAGTTTCTTTATGAATGGCAATCATTAGCTTGCTAAAGCCCATCTCAACTAACAGGCTGGGAGGCTTGAAGGCTGGAGAACAAGTGTGAGTGAATGATGCACGACTTAATTAACATGAACTCACCGTGAGTGGCGTGTCTGCACCGTGTTGCTATGTGCCCTCAGCTTTGTAATCATGACGTATACTATACTACCTAAGAAAAACAGATTTATCTGAAATAAAATTAAGCATAGGTTATTAATGCATCTGTTTAATTAATTTAGGTTTGACTAATTAACTATATGTGTAACCATTATAATATAAATGAATATCACAATGAGTACAACAACCAGTTTATATAGATGGCTTTCAAAATACTCGTCTACAGATAAACTCTGAGGAATCGAGTTATTCTCCAAATACCACAATGATGCAATTCGAAATCAGCTCAGGTAGACGGAGAATAAATGTGACGGCTAAGCAGATTGTTATTAGCCTCGCTCATCTGAGTAGATTGTGGTCATTCTCACGGAAATACAAACCGGACAGAGAAAATTGCCAGGCTAATGTTACAAGAGATGGTTTCTCTTAAAAATATAATATTAAAATTGTATGGCAGTAGAAAGTATACCTTAAGGCCCTGTCACACTATGACGTAACGACATCAGCGTAGGGAGAACGTGAAAAACGTTGAACTTCTCGGCGTAGTATGCAAATTTGGGCACAAGTTGAACGTGGATGCAGCATAGTTGACGAGAGCGTAATGTCGGTAAAGTGTAGTGATAGCTTCATTCAACGAGAGAGGACAATGTAATGATGCTCAAGGAATGTTATGTACGTTATTCCATTGCCAGAACTACGTTGCTTTACGTTACGTGACGTTACATACATCATGACACGGTGGCGAAATGCTGAACGTACGTTGGATGTACATCCGGCATACGTTCTCCTGACGTTCTCCTGATGTTCCCATTACGCCACATGGACGTTTCCACCGGCTTTAATGTTGGTCAACGTAGTGGAATGTAGTGAGCAGCATTTGACTAACGTCCGTTTAACATCATTGACGTTCGCCGAACGTGTACAGAACGTACGGCGAATGTAAACCCTTAAGTTTGAGTTACGTCGAAAGTTTTGAACAGGTTCAAAACCTTGACGCGCGCCGATGTAACACAACGTAATGTCACATAGCTGTGATGTCAGTCTAACGTCATTCTGACATCATCATAACGTAACCCAACGTACGTCAACGTAATGATGAAAAGTGACTACGTCAGGCTTACGTTGGCTCGTTACGTCGTAGTGTGACAGGGGTATTACATAGAACCCCCCATTATAAGACTACGGGGGTGACGCCCTTTGAGAGTGTAAGTCACCTGTGTAGGGAAAGGATGAGTGAATTGGGGGAGTGGGGTTGTGTGCGAAGAAGAGGAGCTTCCAATATTGCATGCAGGGAAATTGTAAGAAGAGCATTGTGTACGCACAGAGCATATATTTTTAGTATGGATCATGTTTTCTAAATCAATTCTAGCTGAATATGGATATAATAAGTACTGTTAAATACCTAAATAATGTTGATATCACGTTATCTATTGTAATATCTATTGTAATCCCCAAGGAGTGGTTCAGTCTAACAAAACTGATATGGTGAATTTCATGGTTAAATAGTTAAATTTTAGTTGCTGGTGATGAAAAAGAGTAAACGTTGAAAACAGAAGTAAATCAATAATGCTTTAATATCGGATTCGAATCCTTTGAGCCATTCGGGTGTAGGGTGACTTATTCCACTCTGGCTCCAAATATCATATAAAGAAATAACGGTTTAATATTAATATGACTTAATTAAACAGCGTATCTTAAGAGGTGAGATACATATCAAATTAAATACTTAGATAACTTTCCAACTGATAAATCAATAAGCACAAGTCATGTAGATTCCTATTTGAAATTGGAAATTTACTCTTAGAAATTATGTAATTGGTAGTTACTATCACAAAATATTAAGTATTATACAAATACTTACTATGAGTACTAGTAAAATGGGTGCAATATATATGAAGTCATAGTAAGTGTCGTCCACAGGGAGCCAGCAGCTGCAAATAAGGATATCCAACATTATATACCTGCAGGTATTGTAAGTACACATTCAGGTATATCGCACAAGGAAATCCAGCATTATATACCTGCAGGTATTGTAAGTACACATTCAGGTATATCGCACAAGGAAATCCAGCATCATATACCTGCAGGTATTGTAAGTACACATTCAGGTATATCGCACAAGGAAATCTGGCATCATATACCTGCAGGTAATGTAAGTACACATTCAGGTATATCGCTCAAGGAAATCCAGCATCATATACCTGCAGGTAATGTAAGTACACATTCAGGTATATCGCTCAAGGACATCCAGCATCATATACCTGCAGGTAATGTAAGTACACATTCAGGTATATCGCACAAGGACATCCAGCATTATATACCTGCAGGTATTGTAAGTACACATTCAGGTATATCACACAAGGACATCCAGCATCATATACCTGCAGGTAATGTAAGTACACATTCAGGTATATTGCATAAGGACATCCAGCATCATATACCTGCAGGTATTGCATGTAATTGAAAGAGAAACTCAATTAGCAGACAACCATATTCAGCCATACTACATTCAATTTCGCATTGTATTGTAACCTATGAATACAAGCCATTTAGAATTGTGCAATCTCAACAATTTAATTGGCTAATAGAGACTTGATGTAATATATAACTGATATGCTAGATATAACGTTCTACACCACCACTTGATTGACAATTTTAACTTGAGATTTGTATAGATAGGGCTATATTGCTTAACACTTCCTATCCAGTCTACACTCTGTCCACACCTCTCTCTATTTCGTCTCCGCTGGCCTTGCTCCTCCTTGATATGTCTGAAAAGAGTTCCACGAGGGGGAGCCAGCCGGCATTTCACTTTCTACTCTTACTCTGTCCGTGTCTATGGCTCACTGGTCGGTCACCATAGAGCAAATAGACGCGGTCCTTTGACTCAACTCCCCTCATTTCTCTTTCCTACACTCTACCCTTTTCTTTTCTCCAGGGCATACTCCTCCCCCTGACCATGGGAGTTGTGTCCTTGGGTGGGGCCCTGTACCTTTAGGTTTTCTCTCGCTTTGTTCTCGTTGCTGAAACCGCCGCTGCACCCATCTTTACCCGCCCTTCCTCGAAACCCTTGCTGCTGTCGACTGGATACAAGTGCCCAACTACTGCTCAACTACCACCGGACCGAAGAGATTCGGGGCCGCCCCAACGCTTCGGCATTACAACGTTTTAGAGATGTCCCCAGCTTCTACAACACTCCCTACTGAAGTTTAATCTTCAACCATAGATTTTGACAATTTATCGGAGCCTCTCTATTAATGTTGCAGTTCTGCAACCAGTAACCGTCGTAAGGTTACAAACCACCCCCAAAGTCAAGCTATATTGCTTGGCCACAGCCTCGGTAAATAAAGATAGGCTTCCTTCCACTACTCGTCTACTTTGTCACTTACTTGATCGGAGCTTGAATTTATATATACTTATTATATTGAATTTGAAGAAACTATTTTCATATGTAATATAATACACACATGGTTCTTGGAATAGGCTTAAAATCTAGAAATGCAAAAGCAAAGGTCAAACATGCATATCCACACCCACATAACAGTGAGGATGACTTATCTCGTTGGAAGTACGGTAGTGGCTGTCTTAGCAACCCCTGTGATCGACGAACCCATGCTATAAATGAACATTTTTGCAATGTATAAGTAATTCTATCTCTTTTGATTGTCCCCCCGATGACAGAGCACATACTATGTCAAGACAACTTTAATCTGGATACAGAATTGTCCTTTAAGCACTGTATAGAAAACCTTGCATTCAGCATACATGAACTCATTCAATTTTGTGCACAACTGCGGATATCTCACACAACTGGACACATATGTACAAATATATCTGAAATCTTCTGCCAGACCAAACTTATAGTTCCAGAGCTCATAGCCAAATGGCTATTAACCGAGTTCATGGGTTCCTATCTAATCGCATAATAACGATTTGAGATGGGGAGTTGGCACCCTCAGAAATTAAATTCCACCGCCACTAAATAAATGCCTTTTGAGGTTCACAAACTTGCTATATTTGCTAGCCACATTTTGTAGTCAAACTTGAGTGCTGCCCGCATGTGCTAGCTGCAGAAGCCCATCCACACTGACTGCAGCCCTCAACTACTCACCCATGGTGATGCAGCATAGCATGGCTCACGTTGTCGTGCATTATTTAACATTCACAGACACTGCTAACCATCGGGACCTGCCCACTGCTTGAATACGGCCTACTGACCAGAAGAAGGGCCTAATGCTTGGAAGAGTTTACGCGGCTCACAGTTAATATTGCCAGGCCGCCATCTTATGTGTTGGCTTGCAAAGATGGCGAGTAAATAATTATCTGACAATTAAATTGGGTGCGTGACATGAGCTACAAAAACTTGGACAAGTTGGCTGGGTGTCAGCGGGGATTATAATTGAATTATCGATAATCATCTGACTGCCCTGTGGATGCCCCGAGTCTGCTGCTGCAGTCACGTGGTCTCGCAAACACTGCTGTACAGTTGATAGACACCATCTTACACACAGGCGGCCATAATAGGCCAAGTGGCTGTTTTCAAATGGGTCAAAGATGAAATTTGAGGCCCATTTGAAATCGCCTCGTACACAAAACAACTACTACTATGATGCCTACAACTTAACTTTGGTCTTTCATTGCACATGTAGATTGATGTTTTTATGTATGTTATGAAGCTATATGCCCTATTCTGGTGACTTCGCACGGAACAAGTGCCATTCGGCCATGCTAGATGTCCTCTACATCAAAATAACACCTGTGCAATTAAGAGCTAGAACACTTATGTTGAGTGCATCTGGGAGCCATTTGAAATCGATTAACATAGGGATTAGCAAGTTTACTCACTGCAGGATTGCTACTATATTTTGATAAGTAAGACAGAAGATTTGACAATGTGTTATTTCACTTTTCTCCAGTATTTCCCTCGGTTGATGTATGCTCAGATGCTGGTCAGGACAGATCTCCATATTTTAGTCACAGAATAGCATAGGTGAGGTCCTACTCATAGATGGAAGTGCTAATCCAGTGTGAGGAGAAAGTCACACCATATATTGGAATCGAATTCGTTTTAAACAGTGGAATCGGAATTGGAATCAGAATCTTGTTTTCTTTACAAAATTGGAATCAGAATCATATTTTCTAGCAAAATGTGGAATCGGAATTGGAATCAGAATCATATTTTCTAAAAGTGGGCGGAATCTGATTGGAATCAGAATCATATTTTTGGAATCGCCCCCATGCCTGGTAAACACTTATGCGCATTCACATGAATACTATTTCTTTGTGATGCTTTTACAGTTGAATAATCGAATACGCCCCAGCAGTAGAGAGTGATGTTTTTGTGAGGTCAGTCTTAAAATACGCTCTATTCTACATGGCCTGGCTAATTTACAACACCAACACGCACTAACGGGTAGTGCTACTACAAGTACAATGTGATTACGTTGCCAGTTAATTTACACCATATGCACAACTTCACGTCACTTACCTTTTATTTTCAAAACGAACTTTTATGATTCCCCAAATTACGATGAACACGGCAGGCACGGCTGAAGGAGATTAAGGATTAAACTCTAATAATAAGACAACGTGGTACAGAGTGCCCTGGCAACACTCGCCAACATTCGACCAATCAAAAGTAACTGTTTATGTGCCTGTCTACATGTTAAATCAACGATGTATAGATCTATAAGTTTACAGCATATTAAAACCTTATCAGAACATGGTATGTATTTGCTATTCTGCAAAGGTATTCACCTGTGATATTTCCAATCCGTAATATAAATTCGTCCATTATTAATAGCTTAGGCAAATAATAAATCGCATATAGGCCTAATACATTGCATCTATTGTGTGAATGCACACACGACTAAAAATAGTAAAATGGGTACATATTTGAACCGATATTGGTGATCTGCGAGTGAATGAAAGATCAATTGGTTCAGGCAAGGTTGACAAGATAAAGGCGTTTAACAAATCCACCATTCAGCTATGTAGGGCAGTTGCATGCATTTCGTCCTGTACTGTAGTACTGTAACCCGTTTATTCAAATCCCAGCTGGTAATTTGCAAAAGGGGTCTCACAAACCAATTCCCAGATTCCTACGGCCAGTGTTCAAGCATGTACTGCGTGTCAGGAGTAGCCCGAACCACAT
This sequence comes from Branchipolynoe longqiensis, assembly GCA_030323885.1. Classification (NCBI taxonomy): domain Eukaryota; kingdom Metazoa; phylum Annelida; class Polychaeta; order Phyllodocida; family Polynoidae; genus Branchipolynoe; species Branchipolynoe longqiensis. The sequence goes on along the minus strand of CM059196.1, from coordinate 65,994,001 downwards.
GCCTGCAGGTGGTGGGCGATCCCACCGTCCTGCTTCCACCCACCCACACCCTGCTTTTACTAGTTTTAGTCGTCCAAATCCACATTTAAAGTTGTGAATGTGTTGTGCTATGAGTATTAGCTGACAATTTACTAGCTGTTTTAGCCACCATAACTTTATTATGCATACCATAATACTCTCAACGCCCCATGAAGCATCTGGGTTATCATACAATAGATCCCGCCAGTTAAGCTGGAAAGTACCCGAATAGAGTGGTTCCAAATTCTGCCGATAGATGTCACTAGCTTAACTGGTGGGGTTTAATACATGTGAAGAGAGCGGCAGTGAAGCCCAAAAGAAAAATACAATATAGTTGTCTTTTTATAAATATATATTACAAGGATAAGAGCTTGATGCCTGTTGCGATATGAATATCTGAATATATTAAAGCAATTAAAAAACATTCCAAGCATTCTTTATGAAGATATAACATGTGAAATCATAGGCAGTCAGGGAAACGACTAGACTAGAGTGGTTCCAAATTGTTCCGATAACTGGTCTAATGCGACATCGAATATTTATCTATGGGTGTGCGTACAGAAGCAGGCAGACAGAGAAGCAAGGTGGCGTCCTTACCCCAGCCGAGTAGCACGTAGTACCAGAAGCGAATCTTCTCCACCGAGAAGGTCCAGACGATCATGGTATGCAGATACAAACCCTCTACCAACATCCAGAAGAAGTTAGTCACCTGGATGTAGTTGTAGATGGTCATCGTGAACTTACACACCCACTGCAACAAACGCATCACACAGACTGTGTTGTAGAAGCAGTCTAACATCGTTTGTACATATTATTTGTTTATAAGGAATAGTGGGAAGACAACTATTAATGCTTATACACTCTTCATCGCATTTCTTTTGTCAACAGGTTAATGTATGCTTCTATGGAAATTGTGAATAAAAATGTGCTAATTTGCTCATGTCGAATATGATGATTTTTACCCGTTCATTTTGTTCAAATTATTGGACTTAAATATACAATCAAAACTCGAATACTTGTTAATGCGATGTAATGATCCATCCTAAATTATTCCCACTTGGATATATTTGATGATTAAATAAATAAATTACTAGCAATGGCAATTCTAAGGTGACGTATATCAAACCACAGTATGGCACGTTGACGCCACGTCGGGTTTTGACCAATAATGCGTGTGTACAGATGGGCGGCCAGGATTTGGCTCACGCTACAATACGCGCTAACACTGTAACAGTGAGTGGGCTTGTCACATAAAATGCATGTTGTTTGATTAATACGCGTTGTTTCAATGTAGTAGTGGTGCGTATCAGTTCTGCGGGTGACAAATAACACAGCAGCCGAGTCCTTCAGGCCCGTGTAAGAGTGATAGACAGACACTTAAAAGAACGTGTCGGCCAAACCCAGATGCCGTCAAGGCGACACGGCTTGGACATGTAGCGCCACCTGCAGCCGAGCAGGGGGAGCCGAGAGCCGAGCTGCTCACTTTGTAGCGACATGACCGTTGCAGCTCGCGTTCTAGTCACGTGACCTAAGCAGCTCCCAATTTAGCCACGTTGCAGCCACAATCAGGTAGGCCTGGTAGCAGCCCGCTTATTATTATTATTATTATCAATTATTTATTATCATTATAATAAATTATGAGTCAACAACAAACGGGGGAGATGCCTTAGAGTGACTAGGCAGGCAGAAAGAAGAGAGAAACCCAACCTGGTTTAGGACCAGGTCTATTTCAGACGTGAAATCCTAATCTGAAAAAGCGTCCGACTTATCTTGCAAAACACGGCCTAATTAAATGACACAATGTCTAAGCCTTGTTTATTAAACCACTCCGGTTCCGCTGTTAATCAGGCCTTGATTAAAATGAAAGTTCTGTCAATTCAATTCGTAAATAGGACATTATTAATGCGTTTTCATTACGCAGTCCAGCTTGCCGCCGTGTGTGATAAAACCTGATAAAGGGACCATGCAAGCGCTCTCCGCCCACAGCCGCAGGACACTTCCCCGACATCCGGTAACCGAGATTGTGGCTAGTGAGTGCGACACAGTGGCGCAGCACTGCGGGCTAAGGACTAACTAATGGGGCTGTCACACTGCGACGTAACGACGTCAACGTAGGGAGAACGTGAAGAACGTTGAACTTCTCGGCGTAGTATGCAAATTTGGGCACAAGTTGAACGTGGGTGCAGCGTAGTGGACGAGAGAGTAACGTCCGTAAAGCGTAGTGATACCGTCGTTCGACGAGAGAGGTGAACGTAATGACGCTGACGGAACGTTATGAACGTTATTCCATCATCAGAAGAACGTTACGTGACGCTAACTACGTCATGAGACGTTGAACGTACGTTGAATGCACGTTCTCCTGACGTTCTCCTGACGTTCTCCTGACGTTGTCCTGATTTAATGGGGTTCAACGTAGTGGAACGTAGTTGAACGTAGTGAGGAGCGTTGGAATAACGTCCGTTTAACGTCATTGATGTTCGCTGAACCTGAACAGAACGTACGGCGAACGTAAACCCTTACGTTCGACCTACGTCTAAACTTTTGAACATGTCCAAAACCTCGACGGAACTCGACGTAACACAACGTAATGTGACGTAGCTCGACGTCACTCTAACGTCATTATGACGTCATCATAACGTAATCCAACGTACATCAACGTAATGACAAAATATCACCACGTTAGGCTCACGTTGGCTCATTACGTCGTAGTGTGACAGGGGTATTAGAAGATGACCTTTTACACCGTAGGCTGCAATCCGGCCAGTTTGACCTTTGTATTGAGTTTCAAGGGACGACAGTGTGGACATAGATTAGGTCTCTATTGTGACCTGGTTTCCTGGGAATTGCGAAACTGATGGAACCTGAAGATACAGCATCGGCAATATCTATGTAAGGCAGAGGGCGGACTCTTCTCTTCACACTTTTCTTTAAAAGTAAAGAACTTTCTGAGTAGGCCCTACTTCAATGTATTTCGTATCGCCTCTCATTGTACTGCAACCCAGGACGTTGGGTTGCAGCTTCAATGTGCACGGCATGAGATAGGGGAGGCGAATACACACACCATGATACAAGAAGTGGTATTTATCTTATGTAAAATATTTACTAGGATAATTTCACTGCAATTTAAATTAGAAACAAACGCATGGCAACAATCCTATCAAGTTTGGCCATCAGGGAGCACATAGCTGTAGGTGCAAAGTGGGTGCACAGCATAGCTTCTATAGTGAAGGATATAGCAGGATAACAACTACCGGTACCAGCCCTACGTGTGTTTTAAATGTTTTTTTCTCTTAATAACCCAGATTAATGAAATGGAAATATAACTAAACTATGTAATCATAAAATACTATAAATCCTATTTTACTATTTTACTGTAGTTATATTGGTTAAAAAAAAAAAATTGTTGGATTAAGCCACGATTTTCCCACCCCAAGCGATGCAACCTGAGGTCGTATGGCCTGCGCATGCGCCAAAAAGTGACTCGGGTGACCCGAGCTGCTTAATCGAATACGCCCCATGGGTGTTGGGGCTTACCTCTAGTTCTTACTGGGGTCAAGCAGAACTTGGAATACCCGCATTGGCATTACCTTTCGATCCTTGAGCACACACACTGACACAGAGAGATCATTCATAGTTGCTTGGTTAAAATGGACGCACTCTAAATAGTTATGTGAAGTCTGCTAACAATCATGGTGAGCAAGAAAGCCGCTTAGACCTACTGATCAGCGTCAACAACACATGTGGAAAGTGTTTCTCAAAACTAGAAAAAAATTGGACCCAACATTCATGGCTGTAATCGATTAACACGACCCGAGCGACTCGGGTCACTGGAGTCGTCAGAATTTCAAATAGAACACCGTGAGTGGAGTCGACAAATACACGTGCCGTGTGCAAAACGACCCGACCCGAGTAACCCACCTCTTGGCTGGGGTGGCTAGGAGCGATGAAGTGACATTTGCACTGGTACAGTCCTGCAGGGTAACAGCCACCGGTACCAGTCATACATGTGTTTTTTGGGTAATAACATAGATTAATGAAATGGAAATATAACTAAACTCATCATCATCATGCTGTCGGTCGCGATGCGACAAAGACTGCTTTCATTACTTGACTGCCGCTCTCCATTTAGCTCTCTGCTGTGAGAGTTGCGTCCATGAGTCGGTCTTAATGTCTCTCAGCTTCAGGTTTCTCTTGATGGTATCCCTGAACCGGAGATGGGGGCGCCCTCTCTTTCTGTAGCCAGAAGACAGTTGAGAATAGAGGATCTGCTTTGGTAGCATGTCTGATGATATCCTCATGAGGTGTCCAGTCCACCGGAGATTCTTTTTGATCAGAAGATCTTCCATAGAGGGCAGCCCCATCCGTTCGAGTATTTCCTTATTCGTCACTTTGTCCTTCCAGGTTAGCCTCATGATTGAACGCAGATGTTGCATCATGAAGGCATGCAGCTTTTTCACCTGCCGTCTGTACACTGTCCAGGCCTCGGCTCCGTATAGTAGGGTGGATAGCACGATTGTGCGGTAGATCTTACCTTTGACCCGAATGGACACATGGTGGTTGTTCCAGAGTCTCTGGCGTAGTCGGCCGAAAGATGCGCTAGCCTTGGCCATCCTCCTCTGTATCTCAGCATCAATGCGTCCATCACTTGATATAGTGCTTCCGAGATAGGTGAATTCCGGGACAGAGTTCAGCTTGTTTCCGTCAACCATGATCTCCTCCTCTCGGGTTCTTGTAGAGTTGGGTTGGTACAGCACCTCCGTCTTCTTGATGTTAATTTTCAGGCCAAACTTCTTTGATGCATCGGAGAAAGCGTCCACTATTTTATGGCTCTCTTCAGCAGAGTGGGCAACCAGTGCACTGTCATCTGCGAATAGTAGCTCTCTCACCAGTATCTGAGTAGTCTTGGTCTTCGCTCTGAAGTGTGCGACATTGAATAGGTCAGCGCTCTGTCTAGACTGTATATAGATGCCATCGCCCATGTCTCGGAAAGCCTCGTCTAGCATTGCTGATAGGAAGATGGAAAAGAGCGTGGGGGCCAGTACACAGCCTTGCTTGACCCCATTGGTAACCCCGAACGATTCCGAGACTTCCCCTCCAGCACTAACGTTCGCCATAATTCCTGTATGTAGAGCCTCGATCATAGTTGTGAACTTCTCTGGGCATCCGTACTTCCTCAGTAGCTGCCATAGCCCGGTCCTCCCGACTGTATCAAATGCCTTAGTGAAATTGACAAATACCATGTACAGTGGTCGGTCCTGCTCAATGCACTTTTCTTGTAGCTGTCGGAGACAAAATATCATATCCACAATGCTCCGGTTACCTCTGAAGCCACACTGTGCCTCCGGAACTACACCAGGTGTTATGTGAATAGATAGTCTGTTGAGTAGGATCCTGGCAAAGATCTTTCCTGCTATGGAAAGAAGAGAGATTCCTCTATAGTTCCCACAGTCTGTTCGATCACCTTTCTTGTATATGGTTACAATGCTGGCATCCTTCCATGCTTGGGGTACAGAACCCTCCTCCCAGGCATTGGTGATTAGTTGGTGCAGTCTGTTGAGCAGATTGTCTCCTCCATGCTTCCATACCTCGGCAGGAATTCCATCATCCCCAGGTGCTTTGCCATCTTTCAGGCTGGCGATTGCTCTAGCCATCTCATCCATGGTTGGAATCTCATCGAGGCATGTTTTGGTAATGCGCTGCTGGATGTTGTCCAGAGCTTCGTGATCTATGTCGCCAGGGACGTTGAGTAGCTTCTGGAAGTGTTCGCTCCATCTTGCCACAACTCTCTTGCTGTCAGAAAGGGTCTCCGTTCCATCTGTTGATTTCAGGTGAACAGGTCCCTTCTTCACGGGTCCCCACACTTCCCTCAGTCCGCTGTAGAAGCCCTTCATGTTGTTTCTGTCTGCAGCTCTCTGCAGCTCCTCTGCCTTCATTTCCCACCATCTGACTTCAATGCACCGGTGCATTTTTGTAGTCATCTGCAGGCATCTTTGTATGCTGCAGTGGTGGATCTAGTGTTCCTGGTCTGCAACACTCTCTGGTGGGTTTGGTCTCTTCTGCTCATAAGATTCTGTAGCTCCTGATTGTTGGGGTCGAACCAGTCCTGATGTTTTCTGTCTGCCTTGCCAAGATAAGTTTTAGCTGTGTTGTATACAACCTGCTGCAACGCTGCCCATTCCTCGTCTGGTGTTGGGCTTTCCTTCTCCTCCCATTGTGCGAGAGCGCTGTCCATCTCCCGCTCGAAGCTCTCCCTGTGACTGATGGTACTTAACTTTGCTGTGTTGAGCTTTGTTGGTTTATTTGTCCCTTGCCTGTTGGGTTTTTGTCGTATTCTGAATGCCACTTTTGACCTTAGCATCTGGTGATCGGTCCAGCAGTTAGCTCCACGCATGGCTCGAGTACTGTGGATGTCCATCTTATCCCGGCACCTTGTGATGATGAAGTCGATCATATGCCAGTGCCTGGAACGAGGATGCATCCAAGTGGTCTTGCGTTCATCCTTCTGCTTGAACATGGTGTTTGTCACTATCAGTTCGAACTCAGAGCACAAAGCCAGTAGGAGCTCACCATTGGAGTTGCATTTCCCGATTCCATGCTTGCCCATGGCCAAGGGCCACTTGTCATTGTCTCTTCCTATCCTTGCATTGAAGTCTCCTATCAGCAGTAGCTTATCAGTGTGAGGGATGTCACTGAGCGTACTTGCCAGCTGGTTGTAGAAGGCCTCCTTGTTATCATCTGGGTTTGTCATTGTTGGAGCGTACACACTGATAATTGTAGCAAAGTTGTCCTTGCTCAAAGGTAGTCTCATCGTCTTGATTCTGTCACTTACTGGCCGTGGCATTTCTGTCAGCTTTGTGACGATGTCCTTTTTGATAGCAAAGCCCTCTCCGGCCTCCCTTCTCTCTCCTTCGGGTTTGCCACTCCAGAAGAAAGAGTATTCCAGGTCATTGAGACTACCAGACTCTGAGAACCTTGTTTCGCATAGGGCGGCAATGTCGATGTTGTATTTTGCCAGTTCCATTGCTACTAGTGCCGTACGTCTTTCTGGTCGGTCAGCTGCTTCTCGGTCGAGAAGAGTCCTGACATTCCATTGGGCAATTGTCAGTAGTTGTGTTGTGTTGCGTTGTGTTCCTCCTAGCTGATTTTCCGCTGTCGATGGAAGATGAGCTCGAGCAGCGCGGTCCTTGGTAACCCGGGCGACGACCGAGCCGGTATGGTGTTTTGTGCGGTTGTACATTTCATGAAAACTGCCTGCAAAAGTGTTGAAGTGCTGCTGGCTTTTGCAAGTTACCAGCTGCACTCTCTCGGGGAGCAAATAGAGGTTTCACACCGGCAAGAACATGTCAAGACAGGCGCAAAACTATTTGTCCCTGCAGTGGCTGGTCGGGAAATGTTGGGAGTTCCATACATCAACCGCCCTTAATGCTACCACAGTGACATGGTTTTCTGTTTAGGATTTGCTCCCTTAGCCTTTGGTTCTGTCAAGGACCTGTACCACAAGGCAGTGGTTTACAACTCTGCAAGGCAGGGGCGTCAAACTCCCTGAGGTATTGCTATACCTGCAATACCTGCATAACTAAACTATGCCATCATAAAACACTTTAAATCCTATTTTGTTGTAGCTATATCGGTTATTAAAAAAAAAAAAAGGTTTTGGATTAAGTCACCATTTTTTCCACCCCGAACATGGAGAAGCATATTAGATTATTTGACCCGAGTCTGTAGGATGTGCGCATGCGCCAAAAAGTGGCTCGGGTCACCCGAGTTGATTAATCGATTATGCCCCTGGTGATTCGTCCCAGATAGCACACAGCCGTCGGGCCGATGTTGGCTATTGGTCACACCGTCGGCACATATTTGCCACCGTCGGGCCGACGGCGGTGGCCCGCCGCTGGGTGTCAATCTTTTTGTACATTTGGGCCACCGTCGAGCCACCGTCGGGCCGACGGTGGTGGCCCGCCACTGGGTTTCAATCTTTTTGTACATTTGGGCCACTGTCGGGCCACCGTCGGGCCGACGGTGATGGCCCGCCGCTGGTTTTCAAACGTTTTGCACATTTGGGTCACCGTCGAGCCAACATCGGTCCGATGGTGGTGTCCCGCCGCTGGGTTTCAAGCTTTTGCACATTTGGGCCACCATCGAGCCACCGTCGGGCCGATGGTGGTGGGCCGCCGCTGGTTTCCATTCATTTTCCACATTTGGGCCGCCGACGGTGGTGGGCTGCGCATGCACAGTTCTTTAAATTTGGTTTCCGGCTCGAGTCGCCAGTGGAACAGGTGCGATCGTTGAGCAGCGTTCTTTTTCTACAAATAACTCCAGAAATCGCAGGAATTTTAAGGAATTATTTAACAGGTTTGTTTATTAATATGGAATTATTCGTGTTAATACGATTTGAATCATATTATCCGGCACGGAATGTTGACGGTTCGAGTCACCAGCAGAGGACGTGCGATCGTTGAGCAGCGTTCTTTTCTACAAAAAACTCCAGAAATCGCAGGAATTTTAAGGACTTATTTAACAGGTTTGTGTATTTATATGCTTAGATTATTTTGTAAAAGTTTTGTAATTTATTACGACGTATTAATAGAATTATTTGTGTTAATACGATTTGAATCGTATTATCCGGTACGGAATGTTGATGAAGCACCGCCATCTTGTTTTTTTCCGAAACATTAGTTTTATTCAAAATTAATAGAAACCAAGAACCCTAGCCTTATAAATTTAATATGATCTTTTTGGTAAAGATGTTTTCTATATGTGTACCAAGCGATTTTTTAATAGGTGGTGTGGTTTTAGAGATATTTCACTTTTTCTGTATTTAATTGAGTTAAACCCTAACCCTACCCCTACCCTGTCCTGATATGACCTTAGATGTTGCTAGGACGTAAAACAACAACAAACAAACAAACAAACCCCTACCCTAAACCTAACCCTAAACCTGACCCTAATTCTAAACCTAACCCTAACCATAATCCATACAGAAAAAGTGAAATATCTCTAAAACCACACCAAATGATAAATCGCTTGGTACACATATAGAAAACATGTTTACCAAAAAGATTATATTAAATTTATAAGGTTTTCTATTAATTTTCAATAAATATATTGTGTCGGGCCGACGGCGTTTGCTGCCGTCAGGCCGACGTTGTTTTGTCCAACCTCCCGCCGTCGGCTCGACGGCGGCTGTCGCCGTCGGCTCGATGGCGGTTGTCGCCGTTGGTATGGCGGCGGCCGCCGTCGAGCCGACACAGGAGGTTGGATAAAACAACGTCGGCCCGACGGCGGTTTCCACCGTTGGGCCGACGGCGCGGCCGCCGTCGGACCGACGTTGGCCCGACGGCTGTGTGCTATCTGGGGTAAGGTACGTGCGAAAAACGTATCCGTAGGATGTTCACATACATTCAGAAAGTGCTACATTCAAGTGGCGTTGTAGGCTATTCATTTAAAGTGAACTAAAGGAATACTAGCCCTGGTTCAGTTGCAGTATTCAGTTGACATCAGGTTGACCAGTTCTCCAAGCCAGAGCGCACACTTTTCGGTGCTAAACACACACGAATCATCGAATGGAATGGCCATTTTAGTATAAGCTCCGAACACACTGGACGCGTGCGTCGCGCGTGCGTCAAGTACAAGCGTGCGTCATGCGGTTCTCACGCGTAAATAGCGAACACACAGGACGCGTCTGCCACGCGTCTAAGGCCGGTACATACCTCCCGTATAAAACCCCCATTCCCCCCTCTTCCATTCCCCCTCTTCCATTCCCCCCCATTCCCCCTCTTCCATTCCCCCATTCCCCCTCTTCCATTCCCCCATTCCCCCTCTTGCACTCCCCCCTCTTGCACTCCCCCGCACTCCCCCCCTTGCACACCCCGCACTCCCCCCTCTTGCACTCCCTTGCACTCCCCCCTCGCTCTCCCCCCTCGCATTCTCCCCCCTCGCATTCTCCCCTCTCGCATTCTCGCCTCTCGCATTCTCGCCTCTCGCATTCTCGCCTCTCGCATTCTCGCCTCTCGCATTCTCCCCTCTCGCATTCTCGCCTCTCCGCATTCTCCCCTCTCGCATTCCCCCTCTCGCATTCCCCCCTCTAGCATTCCCCCCTCTCGCATTCCCCCCTCTCGCATTCCCCCCTCTCGCATTCCCCCCTCTTGCATTCCCTCCTCTTGCATTCCCCCCTCTTGCATTCCCCCTCTTGCATTCCCCCCTCTTGCATTCCCCCCTCTTGCATTCCCCCCTCTTGCATTCCCCCCTCTTTCATTCCCCCCTCTTTCATTCCCCCCTCTTTCATTCCCCCCTCTTTCATTCCCCCCTCTTTCATTCCCCCCTCTTTCATTCCCCCTCTTCCATTCGCCCAATCCCCCTCTTGCACTCTCCCACACTCCCCCTCTTGCACTCCCCCGCACTCCCCCTCTTGCACTCCCCGCACTCCCCCCTCTTGCACTACCCGCACTCCCCCCTCTTGCACTCCCTTGCACTCCCCCCTCGCTCTCCCCCCTAGCATTCTCCCCCCTCGCATTCTCCCCCCTCGCATTCTCGCATTCTCGCCTCTCGCATTCTCGCCTCTCGCATTCTCGCCTCTCGCATTCTCGCATTCTCCCCTCTCGCATTCTCCCCCTCTCGCATTCTCCCCTCTCACATTCTCCCCTCTCGCATTCTCCCCTCTCGCATTCTCCCCTCTCGCATTCTCCCCTCTCGCATTCTCCCCTCTCGCATTCTCCCCTCTCGCATTCTCCCCTCTCGCATTCTCCCCTCTCGCATTCTCCCCTCTCGCATTCCCCCTCTCGCATTCCCCCCTCTCGCATTCCTCCCTCTCGCATTCCCCCCTCTCACATTCCCCCATCTTGCATTCCCCCCTCTTGCATTCCCCCCTCTTGCATCCACCCTCTTGCATTCCCCCTCTTGCATTCCCCCCTCTTGCATTCCCCCCTCTTGCATTCCCCCTCTTGCATTCCCCCCTCTTTCATTCCCCCCTCTTCCATTCCCCCCTCTTTCATTCCCCCCTCTTTCATTCCCCCATCTTCCAATCCCCCTCTTTCATTCCCCCCTCTCCCATTCCCCCTCTTCCATTCCTCTCTCTTCTATTCTCCCTCTTCCATTCTCCCTCTTCCATTCCCCCCTCTTCCATTCCCCTCTTCCGATCCCCGTCGTCCATCCCTCCTCTTCCGTTCCTCCTCTTCCGTCCCTCCTCTTCTGTCCCTCCTCTTCCATTCCCCATCTTCCGTTCCCCCTCTTCCATTCCCCTTCTTCCATTCCTCCTCTTCCATTCCCCCCTCTCCCATTCCCCCTCTTCCATTCCCCTCTCTTCCATTCCCTCCTTTCCATTCCGTCCTCTTGTGTTTCCCTCTTGCGTTCCCCCCCTCTTGCGTTCCCCTCTTGCATTCCCCCTGTTGCGTTCCTCCCTGTTGCTTTCCCCCCTCTTGCGTTCCCCCCTCTTGCGTTCCCCCATCTTCCGTTCCCCCTCTTCCATTCCCCCTCTTCCATTCCCCCCTCTCCCATTCCCCCTCTTCCATTCGCCTATCTTCCATTCTCCCTCTTCCATTCCCCCTCTTCCATTCCCCTCTTCCGATCCCCGTCTTCCATCCCTCCTCTTCCGTTCCTCCTCTTCCGTCCCTCCTCTTCTGTCCCTCCTCTTCCATTCCCCATCTTCCGTTCCCCCTCTTCCATTGCCCCTCTTCCATCCCTCCTCTTCCATTCCCCCTCTTCCATCCCTCCTCTTCCATTCCCCCTCTCCTGTTCCCCCTCTTCCATTCGCCTCTCTTCCATTCTCCCTCTTCCATTCTCCCTCTTGCATTCCCCTCCTCTTGCATTCCGCCTCTTTCATGCCCCAAGAGGGGGAATGGAAGAAGGGGAACGAAAGAGGGGGAACGAAAGAGGGGGAACGAAAGGGGGGGAAGGAAAGGGGGGGAACAAAAGAGGGGGGGAACGAAAGGGGGGAACGAAAGAGTGGGAACGAAAGAGGGGGAACACGAAAGAGGGGGAACGAAAGAGGGGGAACGAAAGAGGGGGAACACGAAAGAGGGGGAACAAAAGAGGGGGAATGAAAGAGGAGGAACGAAAGACGGGGAACGAAAGAGGTGGAACGAAAGAGGGGGAACGAAAGAAGGGGGAACGAAAGGGTTGGAATGAAAGGGTTGGAACGAAAGGGGGGGAACGAAAGAGGGGGAACAAAAGAGGGGGCACGAAAGAGGGGGAACGAAAGAGGGGGAACGAAAGAGGGGGAACGAAAGGGGGGGAACGAAAGAGGGGGAACGAAAGAGGGGGAACGAAAGAGGGGGAACACGAAAGAGGGGGAACGAAAGAGGGGGAACGAAAGGGGGGAACGAAAGAGAGGGAACGAAAGAGGGGGAACGAAAGAGGGGAACGAAAGGGGGGGAACGAAAGGGGGGGAACGAAAACGGGGAACGAAAGAGGGGGAACGAAAGAGGGGGAACACGAAAGATGGGGAACAAAAGAGGAGGAACGAAAGAGGGGGAACGAAAGAGGGGGAACACGAAAGAGGGGGAACGAAAGAGGGGGAAAGAAAGAGGGGGAACACGAAAGAGGGGGAATGAAAGAGGGGGAACGAAAGAGGGGGAACGAAAGAGGGGAAACGAAAGAGGGGGAACGAAAGAGGGGGAATGAAAGGGGGGGAACGAAAGAGGGGGAACGAAAGAGGGTGAACGAAAGAGGGGGAAGACGAAAGAGGGGGAACGAAAGAGGGGGAACGAAAGAGGGGGAACGAAAGAGGGGGAACGAAAGAGGGGGAACGAACGGGGGGGAACACGAAAGAGAGGGAACACGAAAGAGGGGGAACACGAAAGAGGGGAACGAAAGAGGGGGAACGAAAGACCGGGAACGAAAGAGGGGGAACGAAAGACGGGGAACGAAAGAGGGAGAACGAAAGAGGGGGAACGAAAGGGGGGGAACGAAAATGGGGGAACGAAAGGGGGTAACGAAAGAGGGGGAACAAAAGAGGGGGAACACGAAAGAGGGGGAACGAAAGAGGGGGAACGAAAGAGGGGGAACGAAAGAGGGGGAACGAAAGAGGGGCGACGAAAGAGGGGGAACGAAAGAGGGGGAACGAAAGAGGGGGAACAAAAGAGGGGCAACGAAAGAGGGGGAACGAAAGAGGGGGAACGAAAGAGGGGGAACGAAAGAGGGGGAACGAAAGAGGGGGAACGAAAGAGGGGCAACGAAAGAGGGGGAACGAAAGAGGGGGAACGAAAGAGGGGGAACGAAAGAGGGGGAACGTAAGTGGCGGAACGAAAGGGGGGAACGAAAGAGGGGGAACGAAAGAGGGGGAACGAAAGACGGGGAACACGAAAGAGGGGGAACGAAAGAGGGGGAACGAAAGAGAGGGGAACGAAAGAGGGGGAATGAAAGAGGGGGAACACGAAAGAGGGGGAACGAAACAGGGAGAACGAAAGAGGGGGAACGAAAGGGGGGGAACGAAAGAGGGGGAACGAAAGAGGGGGAACGTAAGAGGGGGAACACGAAAGAGGGGGAACGAAAGAGGGGGAACGAAAGAGGCGGAACGAAAGAGGGGGAACGAACGAAAGAGGGGGAACGAAAGGGGGGAACGAAAGAGGGGGAATGAAAGAGGGGGAACACGAAAGAGGGGGAACACGAACGAGGGGGAACGAAAGAGGGGGAACGAAAGAGGGGCAACGAAAGAGCGGGAACGAAAGAGGGGGAACGAAAGACGGGGAACGAAAGAGGGGGAACGAAAGAGGGGGAACGAAAGGGGGGGAACGAAAAGGGGGGAACGAAAGGGGGGGAACGAAAGAGGGGGAACGAAAGGGGGGAACACGAACGAGGGGGAATGAAAGAGGGGGAACGAAAGAGGGGGAACGAAAGAGGTGGAACGAAAGAGGGGGAACGAAAGAGGGGGAACGAAAGAGGGGCAACGAAAGAGGGGGAACGAAAGAGGGGGAACGAAAGAGGGGGAACGAAAGAGGGGGATCGAAAGAGGGGGAACGAAAGGGGGGGAACGAAAGGGGGGGAATGAAAGGGGGGGAATGAAAGAGGGGGAACGAAAGGGGGGGAACGAAAGAGGGGGAACGAAAGAGGGGGAACGAAAGAGGTGGAACGAAAGGGGGGGAACTAAAGGGGGGGAACGAAAGAGGGGGAACGAAAGAGGGGGAACGAAAGAGGGGGAACGAAAGAGGGGCAACGAAAGGGGGGGAACAAAAGGGGGGGAACGAAAGGGGGGGAACGAAAGGGGGGAACGAAAGGGGGGAACGAAAGGGGGGAACAAAAGGGGGGGAACGAAAGAGGGGGAACACGAAAGAGGGGCAACGAAAGAGGGGCACGAAAAAGGGGGAACGAAAGAGGGGGACCGAAAGAGGTCGAACGAAAGAGGGGGAACGAAAGAGGGGGAACGAAAGAAGGGGAACGAAAGAGGGGGAATACGAAAGAGAGGGAACACGAAAGAGGGGGAACGAAAGAGGGGGAACGAAAGAGGGGGAACGAAAGAGCGGGAACGAAAGAGGGGGAATGGAAGAAGGGGAACGAAAGAGGGGGAACGAAAGAGGGGGAACGAAAGGGTGGGAACGAAAGAGGGGGGAACGAAAGGGGGCAACGAAAGAGGGGGAATGAAAGAGGGGGAACACGAAAGAGGGGGAACGAAAGAGGGGGAACGAAAGGGGGGGAACGAAAGAGGGGGGAACGAAAGGGGGCAACGAAAGAGGGGGAATGAAAGAGGGGGAACACGAAAGAGGGGGAACGAAAGAGGGGAACGAAAGAGGGGGAACGAAAGAGGGGGAACGAAAGGGGGGAATGAAAGAGGGGGAACGAAAGAGGGGGAACGAAAGAGTGGGAACACGAAAGAGGGGGAACGAAAGAGGGGGAACGAAAGAGGCGGAACGAAAGAGGGGGAACGAACGAAAGAGGGGGAATGAAAGGGGGGGAACGAAAGAGGGGGGATGAAAGAGGGGGAACACGAAAGAGGGGGAACACGAACGAGGGGGAACGAAAGAGGGGGAACGAAAGAGGGGCAACGAAAGAGCGGGAACGAAAGAGGGGGAACGAAAGACGGGGAACGAAAGAGGGGGAACGAAAGAGGGGGAACGAAAGGGGGGGAACGAAAGAGGGGGAACGAAAGGGGGGAACACGAACGAGGGGGAACGAAAGAGGGGGAACGAAAGAGGGGGAACGAAAGAGGTGGAACGAAAGAGGGGGAACGAAAGAGGGGGAACGAAAGAGGGGGAACGAAAGAGGGGCAACGAAAGAGGGGGAACGAAAGAGGGGGAACGAAAGAGGGGGAACGAAAGAGGGGGAACGAAAGAGGGGGAACGAAAGAGGGGGAACGAAAGGGGGGAACGAAAGGGGGGGGAACGAAAGGGGGGGAACGAAAGGGGGGGAACGAAAGGGGGGGAACGAAAGAGGGGGAACACGAAAGAGGGGCAACGAAAGAGGGGGCACGAAAAAGGGGGAACGAAAGAGGGGGAACGAAAGAGGTCGAACGAAAGAGGGGGAACGAAAGAGGGGGAACGAAAGAAGGGGAATGCAAGAGAGGTGATTGGAAGAGGGTGGAATGGAAGAGGAGGAATGGAAGAGGGGGAATGGAAGAGGAGGGAATGGAAGGGGAGGGAATGGAAGAGGAGGGAATGGAAGAGGGCAAAGTCGGGCAAAGTCGGGCAAAGTCAGGCAAAGTCGGGCAAAGTCGGGCAAAGTCAGCCAAAGTCAGTCAAAGTCAGGCAAAGTCGGGCAAAGTCGGGAAAATTCGGTCAAAAGCCACGCGTCACCACGCGTCAAGCGTAAAAAATCGCTGGTACTTCTGGCCAGCCTTGAAAGTATCATTAAGAATAAGAGTTCATTTGGCTTCAGCCTAATGGGGTAAAGGAGGGGGGGGGGGTCTTAACACCTCTCACGCAAACGTTGCATTTTAACATGATTTTGTTGTTGCTGTTACTGAACCAGTGTCAACAGGCAGTGTTTTGTCAGCTGCCACGTAAGCTGCTGATTGCACACGAGCTGAACCAACCCACGAACAACGCAATGTGTGGCGGTGATGCGGATTCCGAGGCACACCAGTTTGCCAGGGACACTTCCATTCAAATGCATTGTTAACGGCCGTGAGCAAATCTTCATACAGACAAAATCAAATATCTCTCAAATTACACCATCTAGAAACAAATCGTTTGGTACACATATAGAAAACATCTTTACCAAAAACATTATATTAAATTTATAAGGTTAGTGACGATGCTGTTCGATTTTGATGCATGTGCAGAAGCGATGTGTCCCTCGCAAACTGGTGTCCCTGGGAAACCGCAACAGCGGGCCTAACTAAGTATTCCGTCACTCCAAAACAGTCACTTACTATTATGAAGGCAAGAACTCACAACACTCACCCGCCCTACTCCTTGTGCACAGAGAAATGTGAGCAATTACGCACACATAAATTATTAGGTTATTGGCTAATGCTAAGATTTATTGACAAACATTAAGATGGAAGAGGATATTAATTACTTGGGGCAGTAAATGGCAGGCATCAACACTAATTTCAGAATATAGCACCACTAACAAATCAGTTTTTATTCGCACTAGGTGAATGGAATATCCTCATCTGTCAACCTTTTGACCAAGTTGTAGATACGTCATCATAAGCAGTCATATTGAAGTTTTATTGCATGGCGTTTTAAATGGCCATTGCTTGTAAAGGCGCTCAATTGAGTCTACATTATATATTTAGTTGGGTACTTTAGCTAAATAATAAAAGAAATTTCGTTCATAACGTATTGCCTCAGTCGATTTCGTACACACTCTCTCATTAAAGCTAGCACTTACAGATTGCTTACACTACTAATGCCAATGCTAGTGTTGTTTTACTAGATGCAGGGTGTAGTGGGCAGTGTTCAGATCAGGAGTGAAAATCAAGGTACTTCCAGTCCACATGGGGGAACAAGGGGAAGGAAGAGCCAAACAGCGCCATCTAGTGCATTCACAAATCCACATTGCATCGACACACATTTCAACAGTTCAATTTTCTACTCGGGTTTGTGGGGTTGAAAACTGGTGTGTACCGCGTTCATCTGTGCTGTCGGTACAAATGAGGTCCTGGCCCTGGTGACAACACCACGTGCCTTCATGCTATCAATCAATCAATAGGATACAGCTATAATATTAATAGGCCTTGGACCTGTTAGCCGCTCTTAATTAATAGAAATGGAGACAGTTCTTCAGATGTGGTGGATTGTAGCAACTGTCACTGGCTCCAAGATGTACATAATGCTTGACCAGTATGCATCCAGTCGGGACTTGAAACAGTTCACCAACTCTGCTGCTGCGACACTCTCCGGCAAGTTATTCCATAGGTCAACCACCCTAAAGCTGAAAAAGTTGTGTTGCAGATCCAGTCTGGAGTACCGCTTCCTCAGCTTCAGGGAGTGTCCTCTGGTCCTGGCGTTGGAGTCTCTGATAAGGGGGCTGCCTGTCTTGTAGATACCATGGAGATATTTGAATACTTCAATCATATCCCCCCGGGCCTGTCTGTAGTACATGCTCTGGATCTTCAAATGATGCATACATTGTTCATAGGGTATTTCATCAAATCCATGTACAAGCTTCGTTGCCCTTCTTTGGATCTTCTCAATTGACTCAGCATCCTTCCTGTAAAGTGGTGACCACACAACATTTCCATATTCCAAAAGTGGACGTGCAAGGGATGTATACAGTCTGCGCACAACATCCTCGTCTAGGTATGTGTACGATCTTTGAATGGTGGCCAGTATTCCATTAGCTCTGTTGGCGGCTTCCTGGATGTGGTCGCTGAATGTCAGTTTGTTGTCCACCTTGTCACCCAAGTCCTTTTCTATCATTGTTTCGGAGAGCGGTACATTATTCACACCACCGTTCATTACATAGATGTGCTTGCTGTTTTTGCCCCCTAATGCATCACTTTGCATTTTGAAGCATTAAACTTCAGCTGCCAATCACTTGACCACTTCTGCATGTTGTTGAGATCCTTTTGCAAGTCCCCTGAGCCACTACCTTTCTCCATACGGCAGAATACTTTGGTATCGTTAGCAAACATTTGGACCATAGAATTTACAACTTCTGGTAAGTCATTGATATATATCACAAATAAGACTGGTTATACGGACTAACAAAGCCAAAGGTGCATCTTTAACATGTTCTGTATCACCATCACCAACATGGCATTAAGAATGCCCACACGAGTGCCATTGTCACGGCTCACACAGCACATGCGCACACTTGCACCAGGCTCGGGGGTCCTCTGCGGGGGACACCTGGCTCCCTCGAGAGCCGGCTCCTTTCGATCTGGACTCCGTAGACTAGACCATTTAAACCTGTACGATTATTTAATAATTGGTAACTGATTAAACCCCTTTTCCATTTCCAATTTGTGCCTTGTTGGCTTCCTCTGTCCGAATCGGCGCATGATTTCCGAAGTGTGGCTGATTCAGCAAGGCAGCCCTGGAGGGAACCCCATGAACTGTCACGTCAACTAGCACACTGGGTGCCCCATAGACCCTCACTCGGTAGAGCAGCTCCGGACATATATACAACCTAAAAGCTCCACACCCACCCACCCCCTTAAAGGAATACTTGGCTCGGCTCAGGGGTCCTCTGCGGGGGGACTCCTCGTTCCCTCGACAGCCGGCTCCCCTCGATCTGGACTCCGTAGACTAGACCATTTAAACCTGTACAATTATTTAATAACTGATAACTGATTAAACCCATTTTCTATTTGCGCTATACCGAGGCATTGCGCATGGACACGGTGAATGCCACTCCGTTATTACATTGTGTGCACGATTACATCACGGGTTCGGTGACTAATAATTCATCACATCAAGTCTGCATCGGTTCGTATCAAATCAACCAAGTTTACTTGGAACTAATTAGAACAGCTGTTCTCGTTTGGTTGGTTGTTGGTTCGAATCCCGGTCAAATCAAACCAATCACATACTAAATTGATAGTTGTCGCTACCTAGCTTGGCCCTTGACATTATTAGGATAGAACAAAGACTTGTTAACTCAGTATCAGGATAATGTGACCGAGTTGGATGTCGGGTCATGGCGCTGGTAGCTAGGTTTCTCGACTGAGCAGTACTATGAAGTTGCCATGAGTGCTCACTGCGATAAGTCAGTGACCGTCCTGATATGATCTTTGATGTTGCTAGGACGTACAAGCCAAACAAACTTTAGTTATATTTTTCGGAATAAATAATAAAAGTGTAGATATTGCATTGGGCCATGCATGAAAATGGAGTATGTACTATTGGACTAGCAACAATCGTGGAAATACTTCAAATAGCCAGTATATATCACAGCTCGGTCAGATATATCATAGCAACGTCACCACATTTATAACACTTTCGTCTCTCTTACTTCATGCCGCCATCCTTCTCTCATGGCAGGCTTTTTTGTTGATTTTTTTGGGGTAATGGATCCCGTTCTTCATTCCTCTCTGACCTCTATTTTGCTGCAGATGACATTTTTGGCCGTGATGGGGGAGTGGCTGTATATCTAGTCATGTGGTGATTAGGCCAAATAATAAAGCCTTAAAAACACTTACACAGCAGACTAATTCATACACCCGTAAGTTAAATATTCAAGACCAGAAGATTATCATCCACTTAATTTTATGTGTTTTACAGTCACTATAATATATGCAGATAGATATCCAGCACGTGCGGAGAACAAAGAATCTGTTACTAATTCGGACAGGAAAGCCGGAGAACGATTGCAGTTTTGGGAAATGGAGGTTTTATTCACATAACACAGTTATACAATCTTAGTCAGTTTTAGGGACGTTCTAGGTCATAGATAGTTAATTCCTTCAGGCAACCTCCGACATCTCTGCAAAGGGCAGTGCAGGTCACGGGTTCGAAGCCACCGAGGGGGAGCCCCGAGCTGAGCCTATTTAAAAAGAGGGTGGGTGGGTGTGGTCAAACAACGGTTACAGGTTGGAGGAACCGGGCCGAGTGCCCGAGTGGTGGGACAAAGGCGTCCCTCTGAGTGTGCGGAGTAGCACCCAGGGGTCAGCACCAGCTTTGCCGCCGAATTAACCACAATTTGAAAATTATGCGCCAATTCGGACAGGAAAGCCAGAGAACGATGTCAGTTTTGGGAAATGGAGGTTTTATTCACATAACACTGTTATACAATCTTAGTCAGTTTTAGGGTAGTTATTTCTAGGTCATAGATAGTTAATTCCTTCAGGCAACCTCCTACATCTCTGCAGAGGGCAGCGCAGGTCACGGGTTCGAAGCCACTGAGGGGGAGCCCCGAGCCAAGCCAAACACAAAGCCAGGGCTCGGGGGGGCGACCGAGGTTACCCCGGGAGGTAATTGGAGTGAATCGTGTCCGACTCCCAGCTTCGAGGCCATTAGTGCCCTGAGGCCCATCTCACGGGCTGCGCGCGCCCAGACCGCCCCCTGCGAGATAGTGCAGTATGAATCAGCCCCGGGGCAGCCACATCCTCCAGGGCTTCCCTGAGCAGCACTAAACTGCTGCAGGGTCAGTAGGATGTCAGAGTGGCGGTGACTGCTGGGGTGCCTGAGGGCACCCGCAGGGCAGCCCAGGCCCTGCACTACAGCGCCAGGCCCGGTCTGGTGATTGCGGTGAGCTGGGTGTCGCCGGTACAACACGGGGGTTGCCCGGGCTCCTGCTCACTCGTGTTCGGAGGGGATGGCAGTTCCTTTGGCCTGGCCGATGTGGGTGACGGTTATGACATGGCTGATGCCGTGGACGATGTTGGGGGCCCCCGTTGGCGTCATTTTGGCTTGGTTGACATGGGCACGGGTGACGACAGGGAGATGGTGATGACATGGGTGACGTTGTGGATGCGGGTGGCATTGCGGCCGATGCTGCTGGCATCACCGGCGTGGGTGACATGGGCAACGTCATGGGTGTGAGTGACGTGGGTCACTTGGGTGACGTGGGTGACATTGTCAACATGGGTGACATCACTGACGAGTGTGATGTGGGTGTTGTCATGGACATGGGTGATGCTGTTGGTATCATTTTTGCCCGGGCGACATGGACATGGGCGGTGCCATGGGTATGGTGACTTTGACATGGGTGACGCCGCGGATGTGGGTGGCATTGTGGGCAATGTCATTGATACCATGGGCGCAGGCACCACGGGTAACGTCGTGGGTGTGAGTGACGTGGGTGACACTGTGGACATGGGTAACATGGTGGGTGTGAGTGACGTGGGTGCCATGGGTGACATTGTGGACGCGGGTGACATCATTGCCGAGAGTGATGTGGATGGCGCCATGGCCGTGGGTGATGTCTTGGCCGTGGGTGACACTATGGACACGGGTAACGTCATGGCCGCGAGTGATGTGGGTGCTGTGGGTAATCTTGTGGATGTGGGTGACATCATTGCTGAGAGTGATGTGGGTGGCGCCATGGACATGGGTGATGTCTTGGACATGGGTGATGCCGTGGACATGGGCCACACTGTGGTCGTGGTGACCTCATCGACATGAGTGATGTGCGTGATGACTTGAACATGGCTGACATCACTGACGAGAATGATGCAGGTGGGTGACGTGGGTGACCTTTGGAACATGGGTGACATCACCGACAAGAGTGATGCGGGTGGCATCATGGACATGGGTGATGCTGTCGGCATCATTTTGGCTTGGGTGACATGGGTGATGTGGGTGACGTGGGTTACCTTTTGAACATGGGTGACATCACCAACGAGAGTGATGCAGGTGGCGTCATGGACATGGGTGATGTCGTTGGCGTCGTTTTTTTGCTTGGGTGACGTGGGTGATGTGGGTGATGATGTGGGTGATCTTGTGGACATGGGTGACATCACTGCTGAGAGTGATGTGGGTGGCCTCATGGACACGGGTGATGTCTTGGACATGGGTGATGCCGTGGACATGGGTTACATCGTGGTCGTAGTGACCTCATGGACATGAGTGACGCGCATGACGACTTCGGCGTGGTGACATCGCGGACGTTACAGTATATGTGCACGACTGGGGCGACGTGACCGTTACATCACGCATTGATGGCCTGGGTGAGTGTTGACAATAGTATGGTCACTGGCATGTTTGATGTGGTTGATGTGGGTGATATTGCTCTGATGCGATATCAACGTCAATTGAGGATGGCGTGGGAGGGGGCGCCCAAGGCACCAGAGGCGAACGGCCGGCCGGGGCTGCCCACACCTCCGCAGCAACAATGTGCACATTAAACCATTTTCATGGCATTCGCTCGGCCAAACAGTAGGGAGCGAGCCAGCACCTGATGTGTATGAGATCCAGGGGGTCAGGTTCGAATCCCCATAGTCCTCCCGTGTGGTGTAGCTGCCTCGGGTGGTGTCATGATGACGGCGTCAGCACCGGAGATGGGGTACATCCTAGCGAGAAGATTCACCCTCACGTCCAACAAGGGCGACGGCAACGTAGGCTCTTAGATTAAGTCAAGCCCTGTCACTTTTGACAACAATTCAGGTCAAAGGTGTTTACAGACTTTCTGTCGTACTGTGGGTGCCTCGGGTGGTATCACTAACGCACTGTCACTATGATCAGGCGAGAGCCGGTGGTTTGAACGTGATACAGCTGTCAACAGCTCCGTAACTCATGCATGTCCAATTCATAAAATATACTCGTTTAACTCGAAAGACGCCACTAAACACACAGATTATTCGTTTGATGAACTTGTAGGAACGAATCTACACAAGACTTCGTATCCCCCAGCATTCTTGGGTTTTAACACGACAGTAAACACATTATTCGTTTGATGAACTTGTAAGAGCCAAATCTCCCGAGAATTTGTATGCTCCAGCATTCTTGGGTTTCAACACGATAATGACGCTAAATACAATAGCGAGAATCGAGCCGGTAGGGTCCGACAACAATAAAACAATGGCGACTGTCAAATCTAGCGTAGCGGAGAGTTCAGCGGCTTAACACTATCATTCTGTTACAAGTTCCCCGTTTGATGCATGTAGGAACCAGATCTACACAAGAATTGTATCCTGCAGGATTCTTGGGTTTTCACAGGATAACGGCGCTAAAATACAATAGCGATAATCGAGCCAGGAAAGCTGACAACAGTAAACAATGGCGACTGTCATATCTAGCGTACCGGATAATTCAACGGTTTAACGCCGATAATTCTGTTAATATGTTCGCCACAGTAGCCAGCTTCGCACAAGAGCTCCTAAAGGTCTTAATAAAGCATCGTGTGAATTATTTCCATAACTTACTGCGAGTTTTCAAACATCCTCCAGCATTCTTCGGTTTCAACAGGATAATGACGGTATGATGCCATAGCGATAATCGAGCCACTAAGCCAAGGTCCGACACTAAACAATGGCGACTGTCAATCGAGCGTACCGGAAGTTTTAACGGTTTAACGCCAATAATTCTGTTCATATGTTCGTCACAGTAGCCAAATTCGCACAAGAGCTCCTAAAGGTCTCCATAAAGCAATGTGTGAATTATTTCCTGCCGGAGCTGTCGCGCACATGGGGCAATAATACAGCTAGTCGGTGAGTGATTGCTGGAAGAAACACCACGACAACCAGACTCCACTGGTTCCATCGTCCAAGAGCTCCTAGAGAATCATACATATTCCATACAGGTGCAGACAAGAGTTAGAAATACTTTGTCTCAGAGTTGCATTCTCGGGTTTCAACACGATAGTGACGCTAAGATACCACATCGACAATCGAGCCACTAAGCCAAGGTCCGACACAAAAAAACAATGACGACTGTCACATCTAGCGTACCGGAAATTTCAACGGTTTAACACCAGTAATTCTGTTTATATGATGGCCACAGTAACCAGATTCGCACCTAAGCTCCTAAGGGTCTTTATGCAGCATCGTGTGGATTATTTCCCTAATTACTGCGAGCTTTCAATCAAACAACGGTTACAGGTTGGAGGAACTGGGCCGAATGCCCGAGTGGCGGGACAAAGGCGTCCCTCTGAGTGTGCGGGGTAGCACCCAGGGGTCAGCACCGGCTTTGCCGCCGAATTAACCACAATTTGAAAATTATGCGCCAATCATGTGATAGCCCTGGACGGCAAATAAGGTCAATTGTTAACCCGAAGTCAAAGTGTTCAAACATCATACTTTCACTTGGTGTCAGATAAGGACAATGCCATCTATAAACACACTGCCGGGCCGCCGGGCCAGTTAATTCTAAGTAACGATGCGAGATCGAACTGGAAAACATGGATCAGTGCATATGATATATATGCTGCAACAGTAGGAGTTGTCAAAAGAACTGATCGAGTCCAGTGTTGTGTATTCCTGCAAGTCGCCAGCGAAGAAGCGCAGAAAGTCTTTGCGAATATGGTCTTCGTGCTCAACGACCAAGACAAAATCAATGCACTCAGCAAGGCCTTCAAGCATAGTGTACCAGTAAATCAAACTTAATAATCACTCGGTATCGCTTTAATTCGCATAATCAGGGTAGCGAAAACATTTCTACCTATGTTACGGCGCTCAGAGACAGAATGAAAGACTGCGAATATGGGCCCATCAAAGACTCCCTTCTGTGCGATTGCCTAGTCACGAGCGTAAAAAATACAACTCTCAGAAACAAAATGCTGTAAACCACTGATCTCATGCTCAAAAGGTGCATAAACATGTGTAAATTGAGCGAATTCACTGCTGACCAACTGGAGGAGAAAAAATCGGGCATGGAAACAAGGGAAGTTGATTACCTGAACAAGTACGCAGTTCCACACACCGGTGCACAAGTGACCCATGGGCTTGGATCCAGGCCACAATCTTGGAAATCGAGCAACTCATTCGGCGCCGGTGAATTCAAAATAAACTGTAGAAATTGTGGCTATGAGCATCGACGTGGGATTTGCCCAGCTAAGGGGAAGATCTGCATCACCTGCAACTGCAAGAAGATTGGCCACTTTGTGAAGGTTTGTCAAAGCAAACCCAACAGGGTCGACGAAATAACAGTCGATGAACCCGACCCTCACAATGTGGATTCAAACCCAAATCTGGTGGAAGTGGATGTGCTGATGGCCGATCTGTTTGTTGGTGACATCAAGCCCAACGCTGATCAAGGTGTTGATCTGTGGTACTCGATGATCAGGATCAACGGACATCCTGTGAAAATCAAACTCAACACCGGCTCGGAGGCGAACGTGCTTCCGCTGGGCATGTTTGAAAGGATCGCCTCAACGCAGCTGACAAACACCAGATGTTCACTCATCACCTTCTCGGGGCACCGGATCACTCCCAACGGCGAAGCAGTGATAGCGGTCAACGGCAGAGACATTGTGTTCCAAGTGATGCAGGACTATCAACCCATCCTCGGTAAACAAGCATGTGTCACTCTAAAATTGTTAGCAAGGGTTGACGAGGGGAACTCTCACAAATTGGTAAGCCAAGACAGTAATGTTGTTCAGGGTTTAGGTCTTATTAATTCAAATGATGTCATTCATGTTGATGAAATTGTACAATCTGTTGTTGATCTGCCAAGGAGGATTCCGTATGCCATCCAAGATAAGGTGTATAACAAACTTAAGCGTATGGTACAATTAGGTGTAATAACCGAGCAGGACGAACCCACTGAATGGATGAACTCAATTACAATTGTAAAGAAATCAAACAAAATCAGAATCTGTCTCGATCCATTGAAACAAAGCCATAAAAAGACGGCCATTCGTGACTAAAACAATAGATGAAATAATTGCCAAAACAGCCAATGCACAATACTTCACCATTTTAGATGCCATGACAGGCTACTGGCAGATA
This sequence comes from Branchipolynoe longqiensis, assembly GCA_030323885.1. Taxonomy (NCBI): domain Eukaryota; kingdom Metazoa; phylum Annelida; class Polychaeta; order Phyllodocida; family Polynoidae; genus Branchipolynoe; species Branchipolynoe longqiensis. The sequence continues at coordinate 65,968,275 of CM059196.1, read as the reverse complement.
CAGCTGGACCATCAGAGTTCCCTATTGTGCAGGTTTAACACAGCATGGGGACGATATCGATAGACCTGATTACCTTTCGGTATCAAGATGGCCAGTAACATTTTTATTCAGGAAATGCAGCGTTCCTTCATGTTCTGGCCAAACATAAACGAACAAATCAAAGAGAGAGTAAGCAGATGCAACGCGTGTCAAAACAACAGAAAGAATTTGCACAACGAACCGCTCAGGAACCACAAAATAACATGTCAACTGTACGAAAATCTAGGTGCGGACCTTTTCGAGATAAACCATGAAAATTATTTGATAACAGTATGTAAGATATTCCGATATTCAGCATAGGGTGGAATGCAAATATCCTACTACTGATCAGTGTATGTGACCAGGCGCATGTATATATATGAAGTGGGCGAGACTATAATCGAGCTGTGGCTTTAATTGTGGTAATTCGAAATAATGTTAACTCTAAAGGATGGGAGGGGATGTATCTATTCGTACCGGCAATGTTGGTGAAATTAGAATGTATTGGTAGGAACAGAAATAAAGTTGTGAGCTCTTAAAAAGTGATTGAAACATTCCTTGAATTCCTTACTCCTTATGAACAGGTCCCTTATTATATTAACCACTATGGTCAACTCTATGCCAATGATTCATTATTATCTCTAGTATTAAGGGCCATCTGCCCAGCTGGCCATACGTAGCCTACCCCCCTCTGGGGGACTCATAACCACCTTCTTAACTTAAACATGAATAACAAGTAGTACTATCTCGGGTGTTTATAAATGACAGCGGTGGCGGAGTACACCGGCTGCTTTATTTCGGAATAATATCAATTAAAATACATCTAAAAGCGGAAGGGGAAGAGCCCATAGACAATGAAAGTAATAAATACATATTAAATGGGGGAGGGGTAGAGCCCATACATATGTAGCACTCAGGCTGTCCACCCTCAGCCTGGAATTCATCCAACAAAGGCGGTCAACCGGCGGAGGGACGGAGTGGCAGGCCCGGGGAAACAAACATGGAATCATATGGAAATCATAGATACGCGAACGGTTAAATATATATATATATATATATATGTATGGGTTGGTGGCACCTGAGTGGGATGTAAATAGACATAGTGGTGCTGGCAGGTCTAGGTGTGAGTGCACTCAGGCCCTACCCACTCTGCAGGGATAGGGACCACCATACTCAGTGGCCATGGGGGCATGCAGCTTGTGGTGGTGGGCAGACCACTGGTATCCATGGGGACCAGGAATGCTGGATCCCTATTGGTAGGGTCAAGAATGCTTGTTTTCCATTGGGGGAAAGGGGTGGGGTGATACTCTACAATGAACCCATGTAACCATATAAATAATAAACGAGAGGCTTGACTCTCTCTTCTTCTTGACACTTTATACTCTTCCTTTCTCTTTGTCTGTATTGATTTCACCATAGCCTGCCAATGCAGCCACAGATTCGAGACTTAGCCTTTACATAATTGGTCACCACGACGGTTATCGACACAATACGGTTAGTAACACATAGCTTATTTGACATGATGGGTAGTGACCATGTTGGCTATTGAGACTGTGTTGATTTAAAAAGATAGAACTTGTTGGGTAATACTTGTTTGGTGCATCATGTAGGTAGTGTTTTTTCTGCTATTTTTCGACTCTGTGGGGGTTTGAAATTTATTCACAATTTGGTTTGTCAACTATTATTTCCGAAAATACTACTATTGTAGAAGGTCCGCTAGACTTTATTGATAGTATGTCTGTAATGTGCCGTCATTGAAGCCTCGCGTCGCCACTAAAATAAAATAAAATTACAGGACTACTTTCGGCTTTTCTTTAACCTTGACACATAGGGGTGAGCGTAGGAATATACTATGTACTTTTTTTTACTATTTCTTCTCAGATATATCTATCTATACTTGGATTCAATTCTGCTAAATCTTTTCTACCACCGCATACAACAGCAGCTTGAAGATGCCACTCACACGCATAAAGGAGGAACTGTTGCGTGATGAGTTTCAACATTGGTTTCAAGGTCAGTATACACTGGGCAACTATTCTGCTGAAATAGGGAGTGTTAGAAGCATGGTCTAAATTTATGTCACTTAGGCTAGACATTCTTAAAGAACCAAATGAGGAACGTTTATCTGATCTTAGGGACAGGACAGAATTACGGGAGGATAGAGAACATAGGGAGGCACGTGAACTAATGTAGGCCACCTCAGCCGCCATATTTCCCTCCACGCCTCCCTCACCTCATCCTTGGTCTCGTTCGGCGCAGGGGTGGGTTGGTGCTTGGGTGTGGCTGTCGCGTCTCCGGTGCGGGGGGAGGGTGCCTCGGCCGCCACATGGGGCAGCGTCAGTTCTCTCCACGCCCCGCTGGTCGCTGTAATTGGCGTCCCTGGTCCTCGCGTGCCCTGCAGGTGGGGGGTTGGCGCGCAGTGCAGGTTTTGTCCATCGCCCCGCCCACTCGCTTGCACCCGCGTGGTGGGTCGACCTCCATCCCCGGGTCGGTTGTCGGGTTTATTGGCGTCCCAGGATAGCGTGCCGGGTTCAGCGCCATCCCTGGGCCGGGTTCGTCCCGCTTCACCACCTGTTCAGGAAACCGGGGAACAGAACAAGGGCGAGACATGCAAGTACCGCCGGTCGACCACCAATCAATTCCCCCTTCACTCCTGTTCGCACGCACACACTCATTCCCGTTCTCACGTACACTCTCCTTATTTTTAACACCCCCAGCATCCTGCATGCTCGCAGTACCACCCCTCGCATGCTGAACACCCTCAGTCTCACCATGCACACACTTTTTACTGCTATCAATTACACACTTATCATTCGCATTCTCCCACACACGCTCTATCGATGCACGCTCTGTCGATGCATGCCGTCTTTTATGGCCCTTATCGTGCATGTCCCTTCTACCATCTTCATGCACTTCCTGGCCTTTCCCATGCACGGCCTTCCCCATGCTGCCAGGCCTTTTACAGCCCATAAGTGGGAGACCCTCAATTTCCTCGTCTGGGCCTGACTGTGCACGCCATCCCCCACACGTCCTCATCGTGTGTGTGCTTGGTACCCGAGCCCCCCTATACTCGCTGTCTGGGACCAGTGGACCTAGTAATTGCCCTTGTAACTGCCCCAATGGCAACTGACAATTCCCATCCCCATCTGACTGGCCATAACCGGTGGTGTGTGCTTTGCGCTGTTTCTTTCTCTGTCCTCGTGTCAATGTAGAATTAACTAAATCCCATTCCATCCCCCTATCAGCCAACTTCACATGGTCTCTATTCACCACTCTTTTTCTATTTTCTGGACCCACCACAGTAACCACAGCCCCCCTGACATCTGTTACTATAAACCCAGGGTCAAATTGTCTATCCAATGGGCCTGGTTCATTGACTAATAACAATACTGCATCCCCCACCTTCAGCTGCACTGCATTAGCCCTGTTAACTGCTCTGGCTGTATTATACTGGCCCTGTTTCTTACCACTTTCTGGAGGGAGTCTGCCAATTCATCAAATCGCCTGGCTGCATTTGATGAAGCCTCCCCACTCTGTCTGTATAGTAGTTGTGACTGTGGTTTATTTGGATGTCTGCCAAACTGTAGATAAAATGGTGAAAACCCTGTGGGCCCCAGAGTTGTGCATCTATATGCCAATAGTGCATCCCCCAGATATTCTTCCCACTCAGTTGCTCTTGCATTAACCAATTTGGCCAGCATGCTTTTTAGTGTTCTGTGGAAATGTTCCACCAGGCCATTTGATTGTGGGTGGTATGGGGTGGTATGTCTTACTTTCACACCCAGTTCTTCTAAATACCCCACAATGAGTTTGTTTTTAAATTCCAGTCCATTATCAGTCAGAAATACTTCTGGTGCTGAATATCTGGGTATGTACTCGCTTACCAAATAATCATAGATCCCCTGTGCTGATTTGTTGGGGAGGGGTTTTACCTCCACCCAACCTGTGCAGTGATCTATGATAGATAGCAGATATTTATTTCCTTCTTTACTTTCTGGAAATGGCCCTGTCAGATCTGCTGCTACCAACAGTCCTGGAGCTACTGGGAGTGGCATTTCAGTGGGGAGCAGATAATCCCGCTTCACCCGGTTTAGAGAGCATGGTGGGCATTTGGTTATAAATTTGGCAATATCCCCTCTCATTCCTGGCCACCTAAAATGCTCTTGTACTCTTTGTAATGTTTTTGCCATTGCCATTTGTCCATCTCTATGAGCCCGTTCTACCACTTGTTCCCGGCACTTTATTGGCAACATTAATCTGGGGTAGCTTTTCCCCCCTGGTGGTGGGATCAGTGAATATACCAACCCATCCATCAGGATATAATCATCCTGATCTTCCCTTGCCAGGACTGCCTGTGCAGTGTCAGTCTGCAGTTCGCCAATGGATTCACTGTCTAATTTGTAATATTCAAAAGGGACCTCCTCCTCCATACCTGCTATTTCCACCACTGACATCTGTTCTGGCTCTTCAGCTACTGCACTTGGTCTCAGCCTAGACAGCATGTCTGCCCATACATTAGAAGCCCCTTCAAAATACTGAATTGGAGCTGAATATTCATCTAGCAACACTGCCCATCGCTGTAGGCGGCTGTTCTTCATTTCCTTCTGAAACAGACATTTTAATGGCTTGTGATCAGTATAGATCACAAAATCAGCACCATACAGATATGGCCTCAACTTTCTGAGTGCAAATATCATTGCATATGCCTCTTTTTCAATGGTGGGATAGTTTAGCTGGGCTGTATTTAACCTACCACTAATCAGGTGTACTGGCCTCTCTATACCATTCTCATCCTCCTGTACCAGTATTGCCCCTATACTGTAATATGAGGCGTCAGTATAGAGTTTGTAGGGTTTTGTGGGATCTGGAAATTTGAGTATCACACAGTCCAAAAGAAGCTGTTTCAACTCTTTCCAAGCCTTTTGGCACTCAGGTCCCCACTCAAATTTCACTGCATTTTTAGTCAAATTGGTTAGTGGTGCTAGTACATCCGCATAGTTGACCATTAATTGTTGATAATAGTTGGCAGATCCCAACACACAACACACTCAGTGGGAGGGACCATATCTCGGATTGCAGCAACTTTATCAGGATCTGCTTTCAGACCTTCAGCACACACTACAAAACCCAACAGCTTAACCTCTCTCAGGCTAAATGAACACTTGGATTCTTTAATGACCAGGCCAGCCTCCCCTAGGGTGGCCAAAACCTCTGCCACATGAGCCCTGTGCTGATTTTCATTCCGGGAATAGATTACTATGTCATCTAGGTAGATTAGGCATAACTTCCCCAGGAACTTTGCCAGAACTGAGTTAATCATATGCTGGAACACCGCAGGCGGATTAGTCAGGCCAAACTGCATTCTTTTATACTGAAACAGTCCCCTGTGGGTACTGATTGCAGTCTTTTCTCTGCTGTCTGGGTGCATTCTCACCTGCCAATAGCCTGATTTTAGATCTATTGTGGTGAAGACTTTTGCATCTGTGAGTTGTTCAAAGATGACTTTGATTCTGGGTAGTGGGTAGGCATCCTTATGAGCATTTAGACGCCTATAATCCCCACATAACCTAATAGAACCATCCTTTTTCGGAACAACCATTACAGGACTTGCCCATGCACTGCAGCTTGGTTCTATTATGTCTTCCTTCAACATCTTCTCCAACTCTTCCTCCACCAGTTTAATTTTTGAGAGTGGAATCCTGTATGGCCTCTGATTAATTGCGCGGGCATCCCCCAGCATCTATAGTCATTTCTACCACATCTGCAGTATTCAGAGCAGCCCCCTGGAGGAGGAATACCATGGGAAACCTCACCCTCCAGTACTCCACCTCACAAACTACCCCGGACACACTAGCACATGCAGCTTCTGTTCCCAACCACCTGTGCTCTTCCCCATTTAGGATAATACTCATATCCGAGTAGGACAGCACTGCATCACACTGCTGCATGACATCTGTCCCAATCAGGATATCATGTTGCAACTCTCCCACTACACAAAAATCACACTCAACTCCCACCAGGGTGACCTTCCCCACTCCCCTTGTAGGAATCAAATGTCCTGAAAGTGACCAAAGCCTTAAGCCCTGCTGGAGTTCACCCCCTGCATCTTTACTTTTTATCATACTCTTGCTGGCACAGTATCAATTAAGCCTGAAAATGAAATTCCGCCAAATTCCATCTGGATACATGGCCTTTGATCTGATGCTTTGCCTAGTTTCCAGACTGTACAGTGCCCAGCCTTGCTGGTGCGGTCGGCCGCACCTGTCTGCACCTCTGCTGATGGGTAGTTATATAATCCCTGTGATAATTATGTGCACAATACCCACACCTTACTGTATCTCGCCCTGGACCCTGGAAAGCCTGTCAAGGAATGCACTCCACTACTTGACGTGGCACCCTCCTTCTCTCGCCTCTATTCACCTGATTATTTACGGGCAGTGTTGGTGCAGTCTGCACCACCACTGTTGATGGTGGTGCCGGTGCAATTGCCAACTGAGCAGCCTGTACTGGCCGCTCAGTGTGTTCTGCCATCATTTTTCGGAGACTTTTGATCTCACCCTGGAGCATTTTGAATGCCGCCCTATCTGCACCAACACTTGTCTCCACCCTTGTATGCCCTTCTATAGCTCCTATCTCCATGGGTTCCTCCAGCCTATGAGCCCCGGTCAGCCTGCCCCCTGGCCCTGCCAGGCCTTCCTCATTCTCCCTGCCTACAGACATGGCCGCATCTAGGCTAACTGCCCTGGCAAGGCGTACATTCACCCTGACCACTGGCTCAATCAAAGAGTCCTCAAACTTCTTAATTACCATGCCATGTACTGCACCCAGCTTAATCAGTCCTTTGTCTGGCCAAGCCGCATACAGTACGCCAACATCAGCTCCCCTTTCTCTTGCTTTAGTGTGAACACTATATCAACCAATGCAGTGGCTTCCCTGGCTGTTAAGAACAGTCCAACCAGTTGCTCCCGGACTGCCTCCCATGAGCTGTTTGCATCATCTTCATATACTGAGTAGATGACCTCCTCATGGAGATTGCCCTTAGAATGACTGAGTGCAAACTTTACTACATCCACCCCTCTGGCCCCAGCCACTCTACCTGCCCGGCTTACCTGCTCTACCCAGGTTCTCAATACTCCCAGATCTGACCCATCCACAGTGGCTACCTGTCTTCCCTGTTCCTTGAGATCCCTTACAGCTCTCTCTTCTTCTTTAATTCGATCTCTCCTTAGAGCCAGGCGCTCATCCCCCATCATTTTATCTCGCAGGAGCTGCGCCTGCTCTTGGTTGGACCCGATCCCAAGCTCCCTTGTTTCCCTGAGCACCCTGGCCTGGGCTTCCAACTGTCCAGCTGCATATTTGGTTAAATATACTAGCCGGTCCCCATCTGCGGGTATCTCCCCTGTGGTTATCCCAGCTGTGAACCAGTCGGTAAGCCCCCTACCCAACTCTGCTTCTGCCATGGTGATGTCGGTACCATTATCCGGCACAATGCCCCTCCTTCTATCTAAGTCACTGGTCCTGAAAGCTCTGGAGCTGGCCCTGGAAGATCTGAACCTATCCAGTTTATGACTTTTATTCACTTAAAGTTACTTTAAGCTACAGTAAGATATCGATATATATATTCAACAATACAATATATATCGATGTACCGACGTACCGTTCCCTTCTAGCTGTTGATATATATAAAAAACAATATCTATCGACCACACATATCAAAACACCCCAACACAAGCAAAACACCCCGACACAATTCCCTTCTAGAGGTCGTCTCAGTTCAACTTCACCTCGACACGCCCCTTTCTTACTCCCCTACACACCCACAGACCCCTGCAGGCTGTTTGTTATAAACGGTGGGCGCGTGCCTGGTTCGTGCGGCCTCCATACACACAAACACAGGCAGGGTGGGACGCGTCGCTGCTGGGTACAACCCCCACTATGTTAAAGCTGCACACTCCTGAAAAACACACAATCCTACAACCAACACACTGTTTCTAGATCTGATCCCACATATATATGTTAGATACCTGTGTCCTTACCAATCTTTCGTCGTCCACTGAAATAGAATCCCAAGCCAATTTAACAGGACCTATTCTCTGAAATTCCAGGACTTCCAAACTCTCGGGCCATGCATCCTTAATTGCCTGACCCAGTATCACTGTCGGCTGGATATAAGGGTGGGTGGGGTCACTGATGCGTGCAGCCCCCGTGGTCAGTACAGCTGTTACAATATACCGACCCCTCTGCGGTCGCTTTATCCTGGTAAATAGCCAAGCAAAAGGAGTGCGATTACTAATATTCTATTAGTCCTGCCCCCATGGCACTCCTACTCTCTAGCAACATTTACATAAACTTCCCAATGTCTGCCTACATCCGTTGTATTACCATTACATACGTTATTTTACCAATACAATCCGTTAATTTACTATTAAATACGGATCAAGCACCACTTTTTATACATAAATTGTCCTTCTTCACCGGACGAGAACTGGACAAGCAACGGACTGAGCACCTTATTTACTAATAATAGTAATATATAAATTTCGCTTTCAGTCTCGCCGGGGGGATCTGGCGTCGTCGCGGGCACACCCTTAACTTCACAATATATATATAGATTTCAGTCTCGCCGGGCCCGCACCCGGACTGCGCTACCGTGTGGGTCTGGCGGCCTCTATAGATACCCGCTGATGCGGATTCCGAGGGACACCAGTTTGAGAGGGACACTTCCATTCAAATGCATTGTCAACGGCCCCTCAAATTACACCACCTAGACACAAACCGCTTGGAACATATAGGTTCTGGATTTCTATTAATTTGTAATAAAACTGACGTTTTGCACTGCGCATACCGTCAAACTCAAGGCATTGTCAATGGCCGTGAGCAGTCTTCATACAGACAATACAGAAAAAGTGAAATATCTCTAAAACGACACCACCTCCAAACAAATCGCTTGGTACACATATAGAAAACATGTTTAGCAAAAACATTATATTAAATTTATAAGGTTAGTGACGATGCTGTTCGAGTTTGACGCGTGTGCAGAAGCGATGTGTCCCTGGGAAACTGGTGTCCCTGGGAAACTGCAACACCGCCGATACAATGGACTACCCGGTTTAATGATAACAATAATTTCTTCACAATTTTAATATATATATATATACCTATTTTAAATCGCTCTCCTAAGCCAACACCTGGACGAGAAACCCCACAACGCACACACCTCTTAACTCAGTTCTTCTTATTCTTACTCTCTCCCATCTTCGCCTCTCTTACCCCTTCCTCTATCTTCTCACATATCGCGTACATCTTCCTTACTTTCACTGCCTGTCGGTCGGCCTTCCTTTGCACCTCTTTATATTTATCAAAATCTTCCTGCACCCATGTCCTTCTAAAGTTCTCATGCTCGTTCCCAACCTTCGTCCACAACTCCATACTATACTCCCAATCCGTATCCAACTCTTTCATCTCTTCTGAATTCTCTCTCCAATACTCCATTTCCTCTTCTAACTCCTCATCTATATCATTTTCTTCCCTTGCATATTCTAAATAGTCCCGACCGTCCTGGTCCTCATCCCCTGAGTCTGAATCAGAGTCTGAGTCCACAGCCTGTACTTCTGCTTCTTCCTCGAAGAACCCTTCATCAGGTATTGCTGGCGTCATGAATTGTGCAAACCCTGCATTAATCCCCACATTAATCCCCACATGCATCATCACATTAACTCCCTCATTAATCCCCACATTAATCCCCTCAGCCATCTCCTCTTATTCTCTCTTAGCCTGCTCTCTCCTATATCTCTCCTCCCTTATCTTCTCCTTCTCTCTGTCTGCTTTAATCCTATTCACTATCTCCTCGTACTCTTCATTTAACCAACCTATTTTTCTCCATTGCTGATTTACCACCCTTTCCCATACATTAACTCTATCCAACATCTCCTGGTCCCACAACTTCCCGAACGCCTCCTTTTCATCAGCTAACCTTCCCTCTAACAGCTTATATTCTTCCCCCAACTGTCTTCCCTCTTCTGAAAACTCCCAATCCCAATCTAACTGCCTCTCTATCTCCTGATCTTCCACTGATACCGGTATCCTTTTCACCACCTCATCGAACCCTTCATCCTCTGATACACACTTCCACTCTTCTTCTGTGCTCATTCATACTCACTCCGTACATATACAGTGCAAGGTCAACACTCACCCATACCTATGTTTGTTTGTATGCAATGTGTGTGTGCTGGCAGTGTGCGTGTCGTGTGGGTGTGTCGCTCCGGGCCTCCTTGTGTGTGCCTTTGTTACATACATACATATATCAACAACAATATCAACACATATATATTAACGTTCACACATTCACACAAAGTTCCCCTTCCGTAATAATACCCTTACATATGTCTCGGCGCCCCAGCTGCCAAAACTAGCGATAAAACAAAACTGAACCCTACCCGGACATCGGCGATATTCGTCCGCGGTGTTCGTCCACGCTGTTCGTCGTCACCGGTCATCACCCTCACTGAGTTCATTTGTCGTCTGAGAGTCTTCTCAGAATTCGTTGCAGTTGCCACTATAATATTACTGGATGCCCGGCCGCATGGACACCAGATAATACGATAAAACTATTCCCCTTCATATCACCTGTGATGCTGTTATTCAAACCCAGACTATCAACTCATTAACCACTCCTAAGGACGAATGAAGACAAGTGACACAGATGAACAGTGGAGAAGTTGTGCTTTAATGGCATCAATTCCTGTCCACCTACTGGTGACCTATCACCCACACCCCTTACCTTCTGTCCACACAGAATCTCATTACCACTTTAGCCTGTATAGAAATCAGTGCCTACAGCCCATTGAACCTGAGTCCTATGGCTGTGTACACACTCAATTGGAATATATGAATTTTGATAGCATCAGACAGAGTGTCTGGGGTCCTGCTCTAGAGTAGGTGTGTCTCACTCAAGAGACAGGAGTAGAGTCCTCTCTCTTCAGTGTGTCTGAAGCAGAGTCCTGAATAATTAATTAATCTCAAAGTGAGGCTAGTGTGGTCAGAGGGCCAAGGTAGTGTAGGTGACTGAGCAGCCCCACAGCCACCCAATCAGGCACCCCTACAGCCTGGATGGGTGACACCCCCCAGTAGTGGTGGCTCTCACTCAACCCAGCTGCAGGTGGTGCCCTGGGTGTATATGCAAATTAGGCTGGTGGGCCTGCCCAGTGGTCAAGGGTGAACAGGTAGTTTCAAACAGTTACAAATATATATTTATATATATGTACCAAAAATGTCCCTTTTCTCCAATTTCATTCTTTATGAATACATAGAGGAACATTTCATCAACCTTGAACTGTTTCTTATATAACACATTTCTTCATTAATCTCAGGCATCATGTATGAACATACCTTTCACATAGGTTACATCGGACAGTGTGACATGATGTAACCTATGTGAAAGGTATGTTCATACATGATGCCTGAGTGGGATACTGTTGATTTTAGTTTACATAACATTGTCCCCACTCCGTCACCCAAGAATAATAATGCTCTCTGCCAACATATAATTCTTAAAGGGACTATTTATACCTCGTTGGGAAAACAAACGAACTCAGAATAGTTCAGATGTGTGCCACAGGGGTGGTGCATGCTTAGTACTGAACTTTTCCACTTGGTGGTGTACAGGAGAGTGACCTAGATTGTTGTGCCAATGGCTAATCTAATTAGGTCAGGTCGGCTGATTAGGCCGGCGAGCAGGTTAGACCTGTAGTAGGTCAGTTTAGGTTAGGTGTGTACACGTATAGCATGTGCATATAGGATTAAGTTATATTTTCAGCTGTGGTTTGCTGTTTATTGTGTGATGGACAATGTATAACGTGGAGGCATTAAGGCCAGACAGTTGAAGGACTTCAGTGCCATAGTACACTCGGACATTCGCTTGGACTTGTGTTTCACTTAAGTACGCATATATGTTGATGGTGCATTCGTTTGACTGGTATGTTGATATATGTTTATGGTTATTTTGAAACATTTCATGTTTCAGAAATACTTTGAGGGGGGGGGGGATGTGATATATGCGTAATAGACGTATAGGCATGTGGCTAATATATGTTAGTGAGATGCAAAGGTTTGGACAAAGGATTATGTAAATGATATGACGTCATGGAAAGTTTAGCCGGCGGGTTCAGTGACCCCTGGGCCGTGAATAAACCATTCAGTATCCAGAAGTCAAAGTGTTCAGACGTTGTACTTTCACAAATGGTACTGCTGTAAAGCGGGGGGGTCCCCTGTAGTCTTTTCGTGGACGACTTTGTTTTCTATTACAGCGATGCTAACATGAATGTCATAGAGAGAGCTACAACTAACCATAAATGGGATCCATCGATGGTCAGTTCTGAACAGTTTCAAATTTTCCAAGACCAAAACAGTCTGCATGCACTTCTGCCTGTTGCATAGAATGCATGTGGAACCGGAGCTGACCCTTGATGGGGATCCCATTAAAGTCATTGAGAAAACCAAATTTCTGGGCCTGATTCTCGACACAAAACTGTCTTTCGTGCCACATATAACGTACCTGAAAACAAGATGCCTGAAAGTGCTAGATATTCTGAGGGTGCTGTCCAGCTCAGAGTGGGGAGCGGACAGAGATGTTCTGCTCTCCGTGTACAGAACCTTGGTTTGGTCACAAGTGGATTACGGCAGCATAGTATACGGTTCCACAAGGAAATCATATATTGGGCTGCTAGACACGATCCACCACCAGGGACTGCACCTGGCCCTTGGGGCCTTCCACACCTCACCGGTTCAGAGCCTCTATGTCGAAGCCAATGAACCATCACTTAACAACAGGAGAATCAAACTGGCATGCAATATGTAGTCAAGATAAAAACTAATGCATTGAATCCTGCACACAATTGTCTATTCGAGCAACGTGATGAATCCAGGTATGAAGCCAGGCCGAATTACATCCGGCCACTGAGGCTCCGAATGAAACCTCATTTGGAGGCCTTGGGCATGGATTTGGATGTGTTGGAGGATGCCAAAGTCCCAGAACATACCCCATGGTCGTTGAGGAAGCCATCGGTTATCCTCCGACTCATGGAACTCAGGAAGTCTGGGACACATCCACTCGAGTACCAAGGACTGCATGCAGAGATTCAAGGCAAGTTTGCAGACCACCTCTACATATACACTGATGGTTCGAAAGACCATAGCCGGGTAACTGCTGCGGCAGTCTGCCGACGGGAAAAATTTGGCGTACGCTTGCCCGATCAGAGCTCGATTTTCACTGTGGAAGCCCGAGCACTACTTCTGGCGTTGGAGTGTATTGAGGTATCCAACCACACTAACTATGTTATATACAGTGATTCGTTCTCTTGCCTCCTGGCTGTTGCTGGACTGAAAACGAATCACCCTATTCTAGCAATGGTCATTTATCAAATGAACCAACTGGCAACGGATGGGTATGACATCCACCAATGCTGGGTGCCTGGCCATGCCGGCATACAAGGAAATGAACGAGCTGATCGGGCTGCGAAGCAGGCCCTGAACTGTGATCTTGAAATGTGTCTGATCCCTTACTCTGATCTGAAACCACTAATAGCCACCCACATAAAATCCAAATGGCAACATGAGTGGGATGAAAACATTAATAAACTTAAAGAAATTGAACCATCAATTGAACCATCAATTATTAATAAAACTTTTCTTTTTCTATGGGAATTTGTTTCCATTGACCACAAATATATGATTGTGAGCTTTCTAATTTAATGAGTATCTATTGGCACATAATTGATTGTCTGCTTTTACATGTAAAAGTGATGGTTTGAACAAAAAACAAACATTTCTCGCCGTGAATATGGCCTAAGCTGCCGACACGACGTAAAGCAACCAATCAATCAATCAATCGAAAGTGCCAGATCACCAGCTCAGAATCAGTCCTGCTCTGTTCAGACTTTGTTTTCCATTCATGGGGTATGGTGGTGACTGTCCGCCTCTCCAAAACTATCCAGTTTGTAGATCACCAGCTCCTTATTCCAGTTGCAAGTGTCCCCAACACCGATTTGTGTGCGTTTTTTTGGGTAAAGAAATATTTCGCCCAGGTGAGGGTACCTGTGTCTGAGCCAGCATTCCAGATTCTGTCTGGACTGGGAGGTTATGCCCCCCTAGATTATGTAACTTTTCAGTCAAGCATTAAGTATTTTGCCTCATTGGCGGGTTTTGATAATGGAAACTTTTCCTGCCACTCACTGTGCCGTGGCAGCTACACCTATCTGGCCCTCCAGGGTGCAACGATTGAGGAGATCAAGACATGGGGTGACTGGTCTTCAGACGCGGTTTATAAGTATATCTCTCGACCCCTGTCCCAGCAAATTCTCACTGACATGCGTGTGGCTACGTCACTCGGGAGGGTTGTTTAATTAATTTTGTCTGAGCGGGTCCTTGGGGGACTTGGCATTCTAGCCCAGCCAGGTACTTGATATATATTGTCAGTAATGAATATTGTCAGTAATATTATATTGTCACTAATAAAGATTGTATCAGCCACACTGCCTCTGTCTCAATGTGTATCTTACACCAATATATATACTATGTATATGCCAATGTAAGTAACGCATGGTGCTGCCCCCTCCCGCTCGGTTGGGAGCGGGGTGGGTGGGTGTGCAGCTATTCTACCAGCCGGGGCTACCCATGATATATATATATATACTCAAGCTGTCACTACTGGCTTCTTCACACTGTCATTCACCATAGCGCCATACGACCGTTACCAGGTACTTGATATATATTGTCAGTAATGAATATTGTCAGTAATAATATATTGTCACTAATAAAAATTGTATCAGCCACACTGCCTCTGTCTCAATGCGTATCTTACATATATATATATATAGATTGTCCTTATGTATATACATATATGTATGTGTGTAGTCAACAGTTGATTAGCTCATAATGTCCAGCACACACCATCTATCACACTGGCCCTCCTCTCCCACACCTACACATCATGTTGATCCCTAGAGCACAGGGTGTGTTGCCCTGGGTTGAGATCATCATTGTGTACTACACTCTCATGCACTAGTCTAACCTGCTCTCCCAGTCCAAATGCTGCTGAGTTGGGCCTCGCATGATCCGACATCACACCATCATGCCAGCCCCAGACAGGCTCTGCATCATGCTCGCCTCGTCAAAGCCCAGGGAGACACAGGTGCAAGCTCTGTCCTTGTTTGTGCTGGTCTGCACCTCTCTGCATGCCCCGCTCAAGACCGGGGCTAGGACGGTGCAACTGTTGCCAGCGCTGTCGGATGCTCCCACGCACATAACAGACATGGGCACCCCCATTGTCCCTTGTGCCCAAACCTTCAGTGGCCAGTGTCCCGGAGGTAGTGCTCTTCACCTGCGTCTAAGGAGCAAATCATGAATCTGGGTTCACAGACTTCAGCTGCTGTGCACATATATGTCCCTTGGGACACACTGATGAACCGGCCCCAAAGCCTCCATTGAATTTGTTGAGGGTTCGAGTCTAGCCTTTGATTAATGGACTGAACGAGATAAATGAGTAAGTGACTAACTACAGTTAACTGATTTGACCTGATGTGACCTGACTTGACTCAACCTGACCTGATTGACTCGATTTGACCCCATGTGACCTGATCAAACTGTGACTTGACCCTTCCGACTCATGGACTCATAATAAACCCATTATATGAAAGTCTCGTCCTCGCCATAAAGAATTGTGCATGTTATTCATAGCATGCTAATTTGCGGTGGGGGGGGTGTGGCCGGCTGCATAACGCATGTGGCACACCTTCCAGAAATCACCACAAACTAACTCAACACGGGCAGCGGCCACCATGCTGCGTGGCACCACCTTGTGGAACTTTGAGAACTAGCGTTAATCTTCCTCCAGGCAGAAATGCTTGCAATTGCCGCTATCCCAGTCACATGACCGATGGCCCCAGCCTAAATCGCAGCTGCCATCATCGAAGCAGCACCCCACCCTCTCGGACTGAGGAGGTGCAGCTCACTCTTGCACCACAGGGGGAGTTGACCTCTCATCTATATTGGCGCAGGGGACCTGGGAGTCTGATGCAATCCTCAACTTCATCCCAAGGTGGACCCCCTGAGCCACGGCCCTGTTTTTGGCTCGGCTCGGGGGTCTCCCTCGGCAGACTCCTTGGCCCCCAGACTTCCGACTTTCCTTGACATTGAATAGATGAATTGAAAACTGTACCACACATACTGAGACATAGAAATAAACAGGGTAAATTTCCCAAAACAATAACATCTCTGGCTTCCCTCTGTCCAAATCGGCTCATAATTTCCAATTGTGGTTGTTTCGGCGAGGGCAGCCGCCCCACCACCTGGTGGAAACCCTGGACACTAAGCCCTATGACCCCTCCCTGTAACCTCATTCGGCCTAGCTCCTCCAGGAAGGAATAAATCAAAACTTACAACACCTGCTCACCCGCTGTCTTAAGCTACTGTGGAGGGCTCGGCTCGGGGGTCTCCCTTGGAAGACTCCCTGGCCCCCAGACTTTTGACTTTCCTTGACATTGAATAGATGAATTGAAAACTGTACCACACATACTGAGACATAGAAATAAACAGGGTAAATTTCCCAAAACAATAACATCTCTGGTTTCCCTCTGTCCGAATCACTACCATCAGCACGCTCACCTGATTGGTTGAGGTGATGTGATGATTAACAACCCCGGACCCTATATTCTGTATAAGCAACAGCCGAAATGCCACCGGCTCAACAAGAAATCAGTTTTGCGACTGCACCTATTATTTACTCATTCTTTCCTCATACACGCAGACTAATGATGTGATAGGAAGATTTGCCAACTGAGGGCTTTTGCGGGTGGTTAGTAGAAGATACCCGTTACTACGAACATGTAAGGCACAACTGGATTTGCTTAACCAGGTTGTCAACATCACAGAATATCGTGTTGTGCAATAAGAACGCTGGCATTTGGTTTCCGAGGGAAGCTCAGTGAGGACAGAAGAGCGCTGCACGTTTTTTGTGTTTTGTATGTTTTTTTATGGGATGTTTATGCTGTCCATAGCATGTGAATTCGGATGAACAAGCTTGTTTTCAATGCTGGGCAGTTATAGTTTTGTGTTACTTAAAGCTATATCTTGGGGTTAGTGATCTATGTTAGTGCTTTGGGGTTTTCTTGGGAAGAGTTTTCCACTTTTTTCCTACTTAATTCTATACTAGCCTAATGTATTTACATGTTATAGGCTTGTACCTAGTAGGTGGTTCGGTTATGTTTCTTTGGATATGATTTGATTATATTGTTGGTGTACATGTTATCTGGCTTTTATACTTTCGGGTTTCCCGTCATGGGCTGTCCAGCTGGTGGGCCATGACATATCACATGCCCCCTTGTGGCGCAGCTTAGTTGAGGTTTCCTGGCTTTATTTTGCACAGATATTTTTTGTTTGTTTTTAGGTCAGGAATTTATCTTTCCTTCACAGTTTGTGCATTCCATACCTTGGCAGCCATTTCCAGTGTGCTCCTTTCATGGGCTTTGTTTGCTCTGGTGTTCCTTAGTGGTTGGGTTAGATGTTTAATGTCTTGGCTACATCCATATGCTAATTTTTTTGAAGTGGATTATTCTTCTGCTTTCTAGTAACGTTACTCACCTCCCAGACGCTGCTCTGTGGGTTGTCGTTGACCTGCATCAGCTGGAAGTTCATCACCATCCACAGTATGTTGCGCATGATGAATGTCACGATCAGGTGGCAGTGGATCGTGTTCCGCAGGCACCGTAGCCTCCTGCCAACAGAAAGGCATCATCGAACTGAATTACCAACTTCTTAACCAACACACATGCAGCTTGGAGCTGCAGAGTCCGATGAAGGTATCATCTTTTCAAAGCTACAACGTGCATCTAGATTTCATCCTGTGCTGGTTCACCTTTATTGTTGAGTAGAAGGGAATATTGTCAATTCAACAGAACATATTACTGTTGAGGCCTATATGGTGTTAGCATTTTCATATGATTAATTTGGTATGTTTGCACTTCAAATATTTTCGAAGATAGCCATTAAAGTTGCGTAGTCCGATGGTTTTGAGTTTCTATCAGATTAATATATCAAGTTGATCATTATAATCTACCATACTTTGCAGTGATTTTTATTTTAAATGACTATCTTTGGAGACGCTTGAAGTGCAAACATGCAACATTAGTTTTATATGCATTAACAGGTTCTATTAGTTTGATTCAGCGTGCCATTCTATGTGGTAACACGTTGTAAAATTGTCCGATTTGTTACATGTGAACCGAGGTGAAATTACTATAATAAATTACAAACTGTCTATATAATGATAAAAGTTAATATATAAAAACCCCAAAGGCATATGGAGGATGTGTGAAATTGGTAAACTATTATTCATTAGGTATAGAATTTGTATAATTGAATAGTCTTTGGAGGGAGTGTCACTTCCGAGCTTGGCTAAGAACAGTCTTTGGAAGAGTCACCTCACATGCCCCCTCCCCCCCCCCCACATGGTATTGTTATGATCATTGACCACTGCATTGTATTCTAATTGGAGGATTACGTCATGTGACCACTGCATTGTACTGTGATTGATGAATGGAATCATGTGACCACGGCCATCTTGAATTCTGGAAAACCTATATAAGCCAATAAATTGAAGAGTCTCATTCTCTTACTTTTCACTCTTACCCTGTTTTCCTTCATTACCTGTAGTGCTTTCATTTGACCTGTTTACACCACCCACACCACCAGCCGGCACGTTTACAACGTGCTTAATAAGTGTATCAGTATCTAAGTTAGATATTTAGAATCAAATCTTGGTGAGTGTTTTCGTTTTGAAAATTGAATACTTCATCGGACTATGCAACTGTAATAATAAAAGTTACTTAAAATAAAATATACACAAGCTAATATATTTATTTTAAAATGGCTGAAAATCAAAATGATCGGGCTCCACAACACTAAGGAGACTAGAAGTTAAGGGTGAAAACATTGAACATAAAAAAATGAGCCCCTATCAGTGAGGCGTGGAGGACTGCCGGGCGGCGTGGCACCCAGCCGACGAGGTTCACGCAAGGAGGAGGCAAATGGAATCACCCCTAGTCACTCACTTGTCGATACATGCACAGTACTGTTTGTATAAACATTACCTGTGGAAACCCGTTCGAGTGTATAGAATCTGGCCGAGAGTGACTCAAACCTGGGAAGTGACACACTATAATCAAACACACTAAATCTAAACCGGAAGAGGTGGCACCCACACGGTACCTTGGGATGTAGACAAGACACGCCCCACCACTCTCAACGTAAGCTGTGAACCAGGACACGTCTCCGCGTTCACCACACTTCGTTGTTACTAGGATGTAAAGCCTCACCCAATCAACGAAGTGCATTTTGTCTAATTTGACAAAAAGAAAAAGCAGAGCGACAACGTTCCAAAACTAATATGTAAATAATACTTAAAGCTATGCAGTCCCATCTGACGTGTGGGCATGCTCTAATTTATCAACACTTTCCAAAGAATGCCTTTCCAAACCATTCTAATACTGCATGAACTGGTCAAGTAGCTCCATTATAAATGAATTAAAGGCTGCCGTGTTCCACGTGATAACTGTGTTTTGAATCAGCCGTATCCGATATAAGGACACATTCAACATTGAAACCCCGATGATAGAAGGCATATAAAGACGCCCCTAACTTTGATTTGAATCAATAATCATTAGCGATAACGACCAATAGCTTGGGTTTCCAGACAAATCATCGTACAATCTGCGTCTGGCTTAGGGCGAGCCGTACGCATGGTATCTGGCTTCTCGTTGAGACTGTCGACATTACTCGGAATTCACGAGGCAATGCCTTGACACGGTGTGGCAGGACTGACGTGTAACACTCTCCGAATTGGTGCACAATTTCAAATTGTAGTTGATTCGGCAGGGGAGCTGCCACGCCGCCTAGTGGATGCGTCCGGTACTAGCCATCACGTCACACTGCCCATAGACAAAGCATTCGTCTGAGCAGCTCAGGCAACAAAGCATCTACAAACTTCCAACGTTGTCTCCCCTCACGTCAAACCACGACCACCCATGCACCTACACCCCGTAATAGTCCGGAAAACATGCTTCGGATCAAGAGAGTGACAAGGTCCAAAGGGATTACGGCTTGGACACAGCCCATAAAAGCGCTTCCCAGGGCGGAGCTGGACGTTTCTGGCCTGCATAGTGACCAAGTTGGACGGCCGATGTCTCGAGGGCCTACCGCCAACTAAGAGCGGATCCCTTCTCCAGCCCCTCTTCTGCATCACAGTTGAGGGGAAGACCTACGAGGATTTCACCCTCCCATTTAGCTGCCGCACATCCGGCGTGGCTTGCGTCCAGGTGATGTCCATGGTCCTGTGGATGATATCAAGGAGGCCGGACAAGTGTTGCCCACCAGCAGTTAAGCTGGGCTTCAAGATCTCGAGCACCGCTATGACCACCTGTATCCCTGACTCCAAGCTCGAGGAGGTCCTCTGGGAGTGCGACAAATGGAGCACCTGTCCTCCCACGAACAGGAGGGGCACTCCAAAGGCTGATCAGCAGGCTTGCCCATATTAGCTTATGTATCCTGCTGGAGTGCAAGTTCACGCGCTGGATCCTAAGGAACCTCCGCGCCCTGCCGGCACTCGGCATTGTGTAGGTCGATGAGGACCTCCGCAAGGACATTATCTGGTTCCGGCGCTTCACGGCCGGGTTGATTGATTGATTGATTGGTGGTTGCTTTACGCCGTTTCGGCAGCATAGGCCATATTCACGGCGAGAAATGTTTGTTTTTGTTCAAACCATCACTTTTACATGTAAAAGCATACAATCAATTTTGTGTCAATGGACACTCATGAATTTTGTAAACTCACAAACATAATAGTTTCTGGTCAAACTAAATAGAATTCTAGATGATAGTCTTATTCACTGATGAAATTCGTTTAAAAACCTATATGAGGTGGTACAAACCAGCTGCCCTCAAAAAGTCTAAAATGTTTTCTTGTTTTACTTTCGTAAAAAGGTCATGCATGTTGTTTGCAATGTAAAATTGTTGGCGCAGGGCCATGAAATCCACACAGTTTAATAAAGTGTGTTTTAATGTCATTGGGGACTGACATCCAATACATTCAGGGGGAGGGTCCCTCTTGAGCAGAGAAACGTGTGTTAGCCACGAGTGGCCAATATGGCATCTTGTCAAAACAACCTGGTCGTGTCGCCCTTCCAGGCGACTCTGCGGCAGTCCGTTCACGGAGGAGGTAATTTCATGGAGTTTGTTGTCTGGGTGTTCATCCCATTCGATCTGCCATAGGTTTCAGATGTATTTTTGAATCGTAGGTTTCAGATCAGAGTGGGAAATATGACAGTGTTCCAAAGGAGCAGTCAGGGCTCGAGTGGCCGCTTGATCTGCTCTCTCATTTCCTGGGATACTCACATGACTGGGCACCCAACATAGGTGAATGTCAAATTTTGCTATTGAAAGAGAGTTTACTTTAATGAGTACTTTACGTAATATTGGGTGGTCCAGTTTCCTGGAAAAAGCAGGAAAAAGTCATGAATTTATGACTGGCTGAGGTTTCGATGCATTCTAACGCGAGTAGGAGTGCTCGTGCCTCAGCAGTAAAGATGGAACTCTGATCTGGAATATGCGTACCTAATTCTCGTCCATGGATGATTGCTGCCGCAGAGACTCTGTTGTCTGTCGGCTAGGTGGGAGCTAAAAGCACTTCGCCCATCGATAAAGCTTTCATGATATGAAAGTGGGTGCGTTTGAGATTTCTTCGACATGGCCAGCTGGAGGATGATGTTTGGTTTTCTCAGCTGCCAGGGAGGAACATCTGAATATTGTGAGGGTGCCATGTTATGTAGATTTTCCCTCAGGGCCTCCAAATGAGGCTTTATTCTGAGGCCTAACAGCTTTATGTATGTTGGCCTTGATTCATAGAGGCGTTCATATGGTGGCATAAAAATGTAGTTATATGCAGGATTTAAAATATTTCCTTTTAATTTTATCACATATTGCATAGACAGTTTGAGCCTTCTACTCTTAAGGGAAGGCTCTCGGCCTTCGACATAAAGGCTCTGGACGGGCGAGGTTCTAAACGCCCCCAGGGCCAGCTGAAGGCCTTGATGGTGTATAGTGTCTAACTGTGATATGTATGATTTCCTGGCTGAACCATAAACAATACAGCCATAGTCCAATTTTGAATGTATTAATGTTCTATGTAATTGGAGCAGGACAGTGCTGTCCGCTCCCAACTATGTGTGGGCTAGAACTTTTAAAAAGCCAGTCCCTTAAGGCATCTGGACTTTAAATACTTAATATGATGGATAAAAGATAATTTGTTGTCAAAGATGACTCCTAAAAACTTGGTATCTTTGACGACTTTTATGGGATCATTTCCAATTGTTAAATTAGGTTCATGGTGCAAAGTCCGTAAAAGACAAAAGTGCATGCAAACGGTTTTCGATTTGGAAAATCGAAAACCGTTTTCCACTGCCCATGAGGAAAGGATATTTATGTTTAATTGGAGCTACCGTTCTATAGTGTTCATATTTTTACCTTTATAGCATATTAAAAAGTCAACTACATAGAGACTGCAGGATACAGTACTCTTAATGGATTTTACTATATTGTTAATTTTAATGCCAAAAAGGCTAACAGATAGAATGCTACCCTGAGGTACTCCCATCTCCTGATCAAAAGGATCAGAGAGGGTAGCATTGACCCAAACTCTAAAGTTCCGGTTTGCTAGAAATTTAGAAATGAAAATGGGCAAGCACCCTCTAAACTCCATATTAAACAAATCCTTCAGGATGCCGTACTTCCATGTTGTATCATACATCTTTTCAAGGTAGTAAAATACGCACATGACATGTTCTCTGTTTATGAAGGAATTTCGAACGAATGACTCCAATCGGACCAAGTGGTCGAGGGTACTCCTCCCCCGCCTGAAACCACACTGGAAGTCGGTCAGATGGTGCTCCGACTCCAGGATCCAGACAAGGCGATCGTTAATCATTCGTTCGAAAGTTTTACAAATGCAACTTGTAAGCGCTATCGGGCAGTAGTTCCCGGGCTCGCTATGGTCTTTCCCCGGTTTGGGGATGGGAGTAATGATGGCCTCTTGCCAGGAGGTTGGGATGTGTCCCGTGCGCCAAATATTATTAAAAAGGTGCAGAAGCACTTCTATTGGTGCTGGTGGGAGGTGTTTTAAAAATTGGTAGTGTATTTTGTCTGGACCTATTGCAGTGTTGTGCGATCTATCTAAAGCATGTTTTAATTCATCTATTGTGAAAAATCTATTGTAGTGCTCAGTGTTATTAGATTTGAAATTTATAGAATGTCGTTCCAGGCGCAACTTCATCTGCGCAAAGGCCGGAAGGCAGTTTTGCACAGATGAGTTCTGGGAGAAAGTACTGGCAAGAAGGTTGGCTATGTTGGTTACGGAAGTTAAAAGAATATTATTATTGTGTTTTAGGTGTTGGACCGATGATCCAGCATATTTTTGTTTTATTTTCCGGATCATGGTCCATACTTTAGAAAGTGGGGTGCGAGTGGTTATGCTGGAGACATATTTTCTCTAACACAGCCTCCTTGGCTCCAGGAGGCAGGAGAACGAATCACTGTATATAAAATAGTTAGTGTGGTTGGATACCTCGATACACTCCAACGCCAGAAGTAGTGCTCGGGCTTCCGCAGTGAAAATCAAGCTCTGATCGGGCAAGCGTATGCCAAATCTTTCCCGTCGGCAGACTGCCGCAGCAGCTACCCGGCTTTGGTCTTTCGAACCATCAGTCTATATGGAGAGGTGGTCTGCAAACTGGCCTTGAATCTCTGCATGCAGTCCTTGGTACTCGAGTGGATGTGTCCCAGTCTTCCTCAGTTCCGTGAGTCGGAGGATAACCGATGGCTTCCTCAACGATCACCGGGGATGTTCTGGGACTTTGGCATCCTCCAACACATCCAAATCCACGCCCAAGGCCTCCAAATGAGGTTTCATTCGGAGCCTCAGTGGCCGGATGTAATTCGGCCTCGCTTCATACTTGGATTCGTCATGTTGCTCGAATAGACAATTGTGTGCAGGATTCAATGCATTAGTTTTTATCTTGACTACATAT
Organism: Branchipolynoe longqiensis; assembly: GCA_030323885.1. Taxonomy (NCBI): domain Eukaryota; kingdom Metazoa; phylum Annelida; class Polychaeta; order Phyllodocida; family Polynoidae; genus Branchipolynoe; species Branchipolynoe longqiensis. The sequence continues at coordinate 65,944,129 of CM059196.1, read as the reverse complement.
TGCATGGCCACTTTGATTCTCCTGTTGTTAAGTGATGGTTCATTGGCTTCGACATAGAGGCTCTGAACTGGTGAGGTGCGGAAGGCCCCAAGGGCCAGGCGCAGTCCCTGGTGGTGGATCGTGTCTAGCAGCCCAATATATGATTTCCTAGCGGAACCGTATACTATGCTGCCGTAATCCACTCGTGACCGAACCAAGGTTCTGTACAAGGAGAGCAGAACATCTCTGTGCGCTCCCCACTCTGAGCTGGACAGCACCCTCAGAATATCTAGCGCTTTCATGCATCTTGTTTTCAGGTACTTTATATGTGGCACGAAAGACAGTTTTGTGTAGAGAATGAGGCCCAGAAATTTGGTTTTCTCAACGACTTTAATGGGATTTCCATCAAGGGTCAGCTCCGGTTCGCATGCATTCTAAGCAGCAGGCAGAAGTGCATGCAGACTGTTTTGGTCTTGGAAAATTTGAAACCGTTCAGAACTGACCATCGATGGATCCCATTTATGCTTAGTTGTAGCTGTCACTCTATGACATTCATGTTTGTACCGCTGTAATATAAAACAAAGTTGTCCATGAATAGACTACAGGGGACCCCGCGCTTTACAGCAGCAGCAATACCATTGACCTTGACCCCGAAAAAGGTCACGGCCAGTATGCTCACGGCCGGGGGTAACAGGGTCTACTCCTTCCCTCACCCACCAGGTCCACCTGGACAATTGAGTGTAACTCCTGCCCGGAGCGTTGACCCTATGTTTTGGTTCAACTCGGGGGTCCTCCTCGGCAGACTCCTTGGTCCCGCGAGAGTCGTCTCCCCATGACTCAGACTAGCTCAATGAAATTCATATGTATATCATATAAATAAACACATAAGGATTTTCAATTCCCCAAACCTATACTGTGTCTGGCTCCCTCTGTCCGAATCATTAAGCGCAGTAATGGCGATTATCTCTCTGCATTTCTCTTATCTCTCTATGTATGTGCATATATATACATATATAATTGAATGTGGATAAAAGAGCCTACCGGAAGTAGAGGAAAATGGAGAGTGCGATGACGAGGGCGATGAGGGAGGTGGTGAAGCCAACGTAGTAGATGATGCGTGTTATGTAATTGTGGATGTTGCTCCCCTGAAACATGTATACATTACTGTCAGGATGACGGGCGGTTTTAAACAGAACATTGCTGGGAATAGCAATCGGTGTGAATAACGTGTTTAGATATAACAACTAGACTTGTCATGCCCAGCAGAAGGATCAATCGCTATCTATTGGTATCGAGCTCAAATTTACATATCTTGTGAAGTGAGGCAGATAAATCACTTTAGATATTGTCAATTAGTCCAAAGCATCATTTATAAATCTGACAGTAAAAACCTGGGGATAACCAAGTAGGACCTGTTGAAACGCATTGAAGGTAACACATGCATATTACACTGAAACAGAACTTGTGGCCTACTTGAAGTGTTTAAAAGATCAACTAGCCGCACTTATTAAAGGGACATCCACTCAAGTAACGCCACTGAACAGCCCTTCCATGATTACTTCCATGTTGTTTCTAATTGTCAATTTAAATATTCTTATAATCAGGCTGATGGTACTACAAGTCAGTGATACTACAATACTATGTGTGAAAGTACAACATCTGAACACTTTGACTTCTGGATACTGAATGCTTTATTCCCCGTACAGGGGTCTAGACCTCCGGCACACTTAGTCATGTGACGTCATCTCATTTGCATATATTACAGACATGTCTAGACGTCTAGACGTCTAGGCGTCTATTACGCATATATCACATCCCCCCCTCAACGTATTTCTGAGACATGAAATGTTTCAAAATCCCCATAAAACATACCAGGTTTACTCATTCATCATACAGTAATACAATAAAATATACAAGCACTTAACTTAAGCGAGTAGGCGTAAATAAGTAAGTAATTAACTTAACCCACAGGTTTAGCGAGTGTCCGAGCGCACTATGGCACTGAAGTCCTTTGAACTGTCCAGCTGCTTAGCCTCCACAAAACAATTACCATCACTAAAAACTAGTCCATAGCAATATTATGATGGAATTATATATCAATATCAGTGGCCTGGCATCCGATGCTTGCATCTCGGTGCTCCATGTTCACTGCTCGCTGCCTCACCTGTTGCTTAGCTGGCCTGACGTTCTGCGCGTCTTCATCCTGGCCGTTTTCATTACAGCCGTTCGTCTCTGTCGACGATCTGTGCATCTGTCCTTCTTGGCATCTGTGCAGTCGTGTCTGTGCCTCTAGACATCCGTGCATCTGTGCATTTGTGGGCCATCACTTCGGGCCCTGTCCTCCAATCTGTCCATTCAGATATGGCGTTCTGCTTGCTTGTCTGTGGTAGAGCAAACTCACAGTAACTTGTTAATGCTGCTTCATTTGGTTACCAGGAAGTTGCTGCCTGGTGAACCACAGCTACACGACACTGTCTTTGTTGGTAGCCTGAAGCAACGGGCCTAAAAGCACCATTGCCTACACAATATGTCTGGAATGCTTCTGTGAGTGGTGCGATCTTGTCTCGGTCAGCGAGCGCGATGGACATATTGGCGAAAACTTTTTGCGCTTCTTCGCCAGCGACGTGAAGAAAGATGCAGCATTGCACTCGTTCTGTCTTCAATATGACACCTGCAGCAGTGGCGTATAATGTCATGTTTTCCAGTTCGATCTGGCGTTATTGCTGAGGACAAGCTGACCAGGAGGCCACAAACCCGGCAGTGTATTCGCGGGCGGCATTCTTCCTCATCTGACACCATGTGAAAGTACAACGTCTGAACACTTTGACTTCTGGATACTGAATGCTTTATTCCCCGTACAGGGGTCTAGACCTCCGGCACACTTAGTCATGTGACGTCATCTCGTTTGCATATATTACAGATGTGTCTAGATGTCTAGACGTCTATTACGCATATATCACACTATGTAACCAGACAAGTAAAATAAAATGCTCACCACCGAGATTTGGTTCCCGTAGTCTCGGACAGAAGGTGCAACTGAAATTCTGTGAAATCCAGCAGATAATCTAACTCCAAAACCTAGCTATGCTAAGCATAGTCGCCATTTCAATGACCATCCAATTACATTATTTGTTCTTTGCCTGAGACATGGTCTATAAAAAGCCTGTCGATAATTGGATAAGGACATCTACATCACCAGCTTTCACTGTTCAGTCACCTTACCTACATATCGCTCACAGAACAATATGTACCGCTCCCGATATCTTTATGACACAAATTCATGCATCTCCCAAATCTTGAAATAATAGGAAAATATGCATGCCATATGTGCTATATTTAGGATAGAAAATATGCGTGTTTCTGGTTGTGTGCGCAAGTTCTGATGGGAAGGCTTACACGAGACTCCAATCATGGCATGCAACCACCAGCTTTAAAGGCAATCTTACTTCTTACCAACTGACATGGCACTACAGGACAACGGACAAACTGCTTAAAGCGTGCACGAGACGATCAGAAGCATGTGTCCAGATCGAATATCACAATTCTCTGGCGTGCCTACTATGAAGGCACCCATTCTTGGGGAAAATACCTCGGACCTAATACAGACTGGAACATACAGCGTCAAGGTGTGTCAAGGTCAGTCAGCACTAAGCAGGACATACAGCGTCAAGGTGTGCCAAGGTCAGTCAGCACTAAGCAGGAGATGCAGCATCAAGGTGTGCCAAGGTCAGTCAGCACTAAGCAGGACATACAGGGTCAAGGTGTGTCAAGGTCAGTCAGTACAAAGCAGGATATACAGCATCAAGGTGTGTCAAAGTCAGTCAGCACTAAGCAGGACATACAGCATCAAGGTGTGCCAATGTCAGTCAGCCCTAAACAGGACATACAGCATCAAGGTGTGCCAAGGTCAGTCAGCACTAAGCAGGACATACAGCATCAAGGTGTGCCAAGGTCAGTTAGCACTAAGCAGGACATACAGCATCAAGGTGTGCCAAGGTCAGTCAGCACTAAGCAGGACATACATCATCAAGGTGTCTCAAGGTCAGTCAGTACAAAGCAGGACATATAGCATCAAGGTCAGTCAGCACTAAGCAGGACATACAGCATCAAGGTGTGTCAAGGTCAGTCAGCACTAAGCAGGACATACAGCATCAAGGTGTGTCAAGGTCAGTCAGCACTAAGCAGGACATACCGCATCAAGCTGCGTCAAGGTCAGTCAGTACAAAGCAAGATATACAACATCAAGGTGTGTCAAGGTCAGTCAGCGCTAAGCAGGACATACATCATCAAGGTGTGCCAAGGTCAGTCAGCGCTAAGCAGGACATACAGTGTCAAAGTATGTCAAGGTCAGTCAGCACTAGGGAGGACATACAGCATCAAGGTGTGTCAAGGTCAGTCAGCACTAAGCAGAACATACATCATCAAGGTGTGTCACGGTCAGTCAGCACAACGCAGGACATACAGCATCAAGGTGTGCCAAAGTCAGTCAGCAGAAAGCAGGACATACAGCATCAAGGTGTGTCAAAGTTAGTCAGCACAAAGCGGGACATACAGCGTCAAGGTGTGTCAAAGTCAGTCAGCACAAAGCATGACATACAGCGTCAAGGTGTGCCAAAGTCAGTCAGCAGAAAGCAGGACATACAGCGTCAAGGTGTGTCAAAGTCAGTCAGCACTAAGGAGGACATACAGCATCAAGGTGTGTCAAAGTCAGTCAGCACTAAGCAGGACATACAGCATCAAGGTGTGCCAAGGTCAGTCAGCGCTAAGCAGGACATACAGTGTCAAGAGTGTGTCAAGGTCAGTCAGCACTAGGGAGGACATACACCATCAAGGTGTGTCAAGGTCAGTCAGCGCTAAGCAGGACATACATCATCAAGGTGTGCCAAGGTCAGTCAGCGCTAAGCAGGACATATAGTGTCAAAGTGTGTCAAGGTAAGTCAGCACTAGGGAGGACATACAGCACCAAGGTGTGTCAAGGTCAGTCAGCACTAAGTAGGACATACATCATCAAGGTGTGTCAAGGTCAGTCAGCACTAAGCAGAACATACAGCATCAAGGTGTGCCAAAGTCAGTCAGCACAAAGCAGGACATACAGCATCACAGTTTGTCAAAGTCAGTCAGCACTAAGCAGGACATACAGCATCAAGGTGTGCCAAGGTCAGTCAGCGCTAAGCAGGACATACAGTGTCAAAGTGTGTCAAGGTCAGTCATCACTAGGGAGGACATACATCATCAAGGTGTGTCAAGGTCAGTCAGCACTAAGCAGGACATACAGCATCAAGGTGTGTCAAAGTCAGTCAACACTAAGCAGGACATACAGCATAAAGGTGTGCCAAGGTCAGTCAGCATTAAGGAGGACATACCGTGTCAAAGTGTGTCAGGGTCAGTCAGCACTATGGAGGACATACAGTGTCAAGGTGTGTCAAGCTCAGTCAGCACTAAGCAGGACATACAGTGTCAAAATGTGTCCAGGTCATTTTCTGACTTTTCTGATATGATCAGTTTCATTCTTAAGGTCTATCACACATTTCTACTTTCAAACTATATAGAGAATCGCCATGTTTTATTATGATATATCTTAATATAACAGCAAGAAATTAAGATAAAAAATAAGCAAACCGACGACCAGTAAAAAAACGAAGATCTCAATTCATAGAACACCAACCTAGTCATTGATTTTGGTGAAAATGAAACATATCCATATTTTGGTCATAAATGCGTAAATAAAATAAAATAAAAACATGTTGTCTCATGACCACCATTATTGTTTTCCTTTTGGGCTTTTAAATATTCAGAGATGATCTTCTGATAATATTATTAGTTTATATTAAATTAATCTAAATGTCCTCCGCCAAAATATATCCAATGGATTTACTCATTCTCATAGTCATATAATTTTTCTTAGTTATTGTACATGACAACCAAAACAAATTCTCATTGTTTAAAAAACTATTCATGGATTTGGTTAAACTTTCACATATTCGTGTCATATAAACAAAGTAATAACAAAACGGATCATTTGGTTTTAAAATTACAATAGTTCATTTATGACAATATAATCTTCAGGATAACATTCTTGAAAAAAAAGATGGTTATTATTTCTAACTTGCCTTTACAATAAACTAAAAGCTTAGATGCTTATTCTACTAGTTATCCCGGCAATGCAGCGAAGTAAACACCTGCTACACTTGATACGAGACGGTAAGTTTGTACCTTGAGCTATGTTATGTTCGTAGAGTCTCTGGTAAGCTGGTAAGGACTACTGTGTGACAAGCCTTAGGCAATTTATTTGTGCGATTTTGTGATGTCGATTACTTAGTGAATCTGCCCACCGCCCACAAATGACGCCATGGTGATCGAACCTGAGTTCAACAGGTGGCGTCTAATTAAGTGACCGTCCACTGCGACTGACGGCCCGCTGTACGGACCAGCACGACGGGCCCGGGGGCGGCCCGCCCCGCCCAAGTCAAGGCCGGAGACACCCGACCCAGAGCTGCATGCACACCACTGTGCAATGGATAGCAACGCACTATTGAGGTGGTTCTAATTTCTTTCTGCTTTGTCAGCCACATTTGTCTATGTAATGGCCCTGTCACATTATGACGTATCTCGCCAGCGCGCCGCCAATGCGGAAAATCACTTTTTTACGTTGAGATACGTCAAACTTTTCGGCATGGGGGGTAATGTTGGACGTCTGCGCAACGTAGTGGGCATAAGCATAGTGTGTGCCCGACGTTGTGGTAACGTATGTCGATGCGTGAGAAAAAAAAAGTGAGTGCAACATGTGGCTAACGAGCCTCTCACGCGCGCGGCGTGTACCTAGTGTTGGCATAACGTGCTCCCATCATCCCGCTAGCGACCGGCCGACGTGTTGCACGACGTATGAGAGCGTAATGCCAGCGCGTGAGCGATGTCTGTCCAACAACACCCCAGGGCGTTTCGGCATTGCGCCAGCATTGAGTCAATGTGCCCCCAGCATGCCCCCAGCGCGCACGACATTGGCCTAATGCGTGAGTAACGCTTCCCGACGTGTGGGGGGGGGGGGCAGCCAACCCACCTGCGCCTTGGGTATAAATAAGGCTGCAGTCTGGCTCCCTCCTCACACCGCCTCCAGCATTCCAGGGAAGAAGTCCTCATCAGCACCCAGTCAGGGACGTGGCAAAGGGAAAGGGAAAGGGGGGAAGAAGATGACGGAGGAGACATCACCATCTCCACCACAATCTCTAGCATCTCCGCCTACGCCATCTAGCCAGCCTGAACAGATGATGGAGATGCAGTCCACGTGTCCTTTGCCTCCTCAGTTACGCCCCTCGTCCATCGCCTCCACCTCATCAAACGCACAGCAGGGGAGAAACGAGAAGAGGGTGAGGAAGTGTGACTGCACTCTGACTGCAGCAGACGAAGAGCTGATGCTGGAGTTGCTGCATGACAACCCCATCATATGGAACGTCCAAACAAAAAGGGGAAGCTTTGGCAGGACCAAGCCGAAACGATGGGCAAAACTGCAGCCCATCTCCAGGGCTGGTTTAAGTCCCTCCGCGACTGCAACACGCGGCTGCACAAGAAAAAGAGCGGTGACGGGGCTCCCTTGTACACTGAGAGGGAGCAGTGGATATTGGACAAGTTTGGGTTCCTGAGTTCAGTCGTCAGGCACCGGTCTGAGCCCTGCAAAACTGTAAGTACTATATATTTTACTGACATTGTAACTTGCAATGATGTGGATTTTATACACCTCCTTCTGGATAAATCTTTATTTGATTTTTTTTGTGACAAGTTTTTTATTCTGCCCATAACGTATAAGCTTCTATGTATTTATTTTAATGGCATTATGATTTGCAATGATGTGCATTTTATTCATTATACACCTCATTCAGGATGCATCTACATATATATTGTAATGGGATTATAATTTGCAATGATGTGGTTTTTTGTATTCTTTACCTAATTTTGCCCAATCAATTTGTATTCATGTTAATTATGGTGCTTTATTATTGTGTCTTGCAGGTGTTTGCCACCATAGACGCAGCTCAGGGCAATATGGGGGCTGCAGAGTCAGCCTGCGCCGACCTGCAGATCGGGATCGACGACCAGCCGGGCAGATCCCCAGCTGTGGCCCGAGGAAGAGCGAAGGAACACATGAGTCTACTGACAACTCTCCAGCAGCGCGTTGATCAATCGGGGGAGCTGATAGAGAACCTGTAGTCTGTTCCAGCATGGCCCATGACAGTGGCGTGGGGCATTTGGCAACTTCGTCAGGGATGCGATGGAGACGATGTCCAAGGCCCAAGCCAAGAAGGCGTGGGCTGGGATTTGTCGCATCCTGACGGAGGTGCTGGATGAAGAGGTAGACAACGAAGGGGGTCGCATGCAGGTGGAGCCGCCCAGGTCCATCCCCTCCATGGCATGTCCTGTGCGACCTCCTTCAGTGATGTCGTGGCAATCAACGTCCTCGCATGTGTCCTCATGTCCATCGCCCAGCGAAATGTACCAGCCGCATCCCCACCAGTGGAGACACCAACCACCACCAGGATCACCATGGGCCTCACAAAGCCAAGACTATATGCAGCAGTACATGCTGCAGCTGGTGGTGCCTGCACCGCCGGGGGCACTGCACCAGCCGATGGGACCGCCGCAGCCCCAGCCGGTTGCGCAGGTACTGCAACTGGTACTGCAGCCAACGGCTCTGTTTCCCCAGCACCCCATGGGTCCGCCTCCACCGGTGGGGATGCCTTCACCAAAAGCCGCACGTCCAGCACCAGCAGCACCGCTGCAACCGAGCGGTAGCTCTGCCGTCGGGGCGTGGGTTACCGCTTAAGCGGTGCTGAGCCTGTCGAGCACTCCAACAGCAGCGGACAGTTTGTTGAATCTGTCTGGGCTGTCGGGGATTTCAAGCATGTCCAAATTGAACATTGAGGCACAGGAGCTGTTTGCTCCTGCGGGGGAAATGGACACCCCCCCCATCAACGGACAAGCAGGACTGATTTGGTGTGGTATATATGTATATATATTTATTGTTTGTAGTTTGTAAATATTGTATATATGTATATTTGTTAAAATGTCATTACTATGTGCCTGTACACTATTTATAAAATGTTTGTAAATAAAACTATATGTATTTTACTCCAGATTTTGGTCTCTGAGTCTAATTCTTTGTAAACATTATTTATCCTTATTATACAAATGCAGTGTGGTAAAAATAAATGTTATGAAATTATAATTTAGGCCTTTGCCCAGTTAACCTACTTAATACAAAAGGTAATCTGACATGTAACTAAATATGAACCCTGCCTCCCCCCCTTTAAATAAGTGACAAGTTAAATTTGGCCCTTAAAAAGTAATTAAACTTCCCCATAAAGTAACCTTCACGACTCAAATGAATAACTGACATGTAAATTTATCAGTGTAAAGGTAATCTTCCCCACCCAATTTTAATAACTGACATGTAAATTTGTCAGTGTAAAGGTATTCTTCCCGACCCACTTTTAATAACTGACATGTAAATTTATCAGTTTAAAAGTAATCTTCCCCACACAATTTTAATAACTGACATGTAAATTTGTCAGTGTAAAAGTAATCTTCCCCACCCAATTTTAATAACTGACACGTAAATTTGTCAGTGATTAAGTAACCCTCCCCACCCAATTTAAGAACTGACACGTAAATCTGTCAGTGTATAAGTAATCCTCCCCACCCAATTTAATAAACTGACATGTAAATTTGTCAGTCTATATATAATTGGGGAACATTAAAGAAACCTACCCCACCAAAATTAATAACTGACATTTTAAGTTTGGTTTGGTATCAACAACAGATATTGATACCTTTTATTTAAACCAATACAACTAAGACATTTTTGTACATACAGATATCACAGTAAATATCACAACTGACAGAGATCACAGTACAATAAAATCACAGTACAAAGACATCACTAGATCATATTGTCCTGCCATTCAAAGGAACCAGCTGGGGAGTTGGTCCAGTCCTTGAGGAGATTCCGCTGCTCCTTTCCTGCCCTGGAGCCAGTGTTCATGCCAGGTACGTGAGCGTGTAGGTCTGGCAGGTTTAGGCCCTCTCTCCATGGTCCAGGGATGACATGGTGGTGGCCATTCTCTTCATGGGCTAGCTGCTGATTCTGGAACAAGGGATATCGCATCCTCATCATGTTGTGTAGGATCATGCACATGGTGACAATCAGCTTCATGGTGGAGGGGAGGTGCTGCATCGTGCTGAGCAGAACCTGGAATTGGTTTGCCAGGATGCCAAAAACATTCTCGACGACTCTCCTAGCTCGGGAAATCCTGTTGGTGAAGATGCGTTGCTTATGCGTCATACCCCTCTGGCTGTACGGCTTCATCATTGTGGGGCGTAGGGCGAAGGCATCGTCACCGATCAGGAAGTAGGGTACAGCATCCTGGCCGTTCACGACACCATAACTTAAAGGAACCAAGTGTCATTTGAGGGTACCATGAGGTTTGATGACTTGGCCGGGCTATATAGACCCCTTTCAATGTTTATAAACATTGTGTATGTGCGCGCACCTTGGCTGCGGAATGAATGCACACTGCCATTGAGTTTGCCGGTTCGCGCAGTGCAAAACGTCTATTTTATTCAAAATTAATAGAAATGCAGAACTGTAACCTTATAAATTTAATATAATCTGTTCGTTGAATATGTTTTCTATATGTGTTCCAAGCAGTTTGTTTCTAGGTGGTGTGGTTTTAGAGATATTTCACTTTTTCTGTATAAAGATTGCTCATGGCCATTAACAATGTATTGAGTTTCCCGATACGAGCAGTTCAAAATGTCAATTTTATTCAAAATTTATAGAAATGCAGAACTTAATATAATCTATTCGTTGAGTATGGCTTTTATATGTCTTCTGAGCGGTTTGTTTCTCGGTGGTGTGGTTTTGGAGATATTTAACATTTTTTGTATGAAGATTGCTCATAGACATTGAGTTTGCAGTGTGACAGTGTGTTGTCCTGCACCCAAGCAGCGTGCGCACTGACCTAAATACCTATGCTGATGTCATATGAAATAGGTCTATTGACCAATTTCATATGACGTCAGCACACGTATTTAGGTCAGTGCGCACGCTGCTTGGCTGCAGGACAACATCCGGTCACACTGCAAACTCAATGGCTCTGAGGAATCTTCATAGACAAAAGGTGAAATATCTCTAAAACCACACCACCTAGAAACAAATCGCTTGGTACACATATAGAAAACATATTCAACGAATAGATTATATTAAATCTATTAATTTTGATTTTCCAAGGAAACGAACGAGCTGATCGGGCTGCGAAGAAGGCCCTGAACTGTGATCTTGAACCGTGTCTGATCCCTCACTCTGATCTGAAACCACTAATAGCCACCCACATAAAATCCAAATGGCAACATGAGTGGGATGAAAACATCAATAAACTTAAAGAAATTGAACCATCTGTGGGAAAGCCACCACAGACTCATGCGGGAGGTCGGCGGGACCAAGTGGTCCTTAGTCGCTGCCGTGTTGGCCACTCGTGGCTTACACATACTTTTCTGCTCAAGGGGGAACCTCCCCCTGAATGTATTGGGTGTCAGTCCCCACTGACACTCAAACACATTTGACTAAGTTGCGTTGATTTTTTGGCCCTGCGCCAACGGTTCTACACTGCAGGCAGTATGCATGACCTTTTTACTAAGGTAAAACAGGAAAACATTTTAGCCTTTTTGAGGGCAGCTGGACTGTACCACCTTATATAGTTTACTAAATGGATTCTATTAATTATTAATGAAACTTTTCTTTTTCTATGGGAATTTGTTTCCCTTGACCACAGATATATGATTGTGAGCTTTCTAATTTAATTAGTGTCTATTGGCACATAATTGATTGTCTGCTTTTACATGTAAAAGCGATGGTTTGAACAAAAAACAAACATTTCTCGCCGTGAATATGGCCTATGCTGCCGACACGGCGTAAAGCAACCACCAATCAATCAATCAATCATTAATTTTGAATAAAATTGACGTGTTGCACTGCGCGTACCGGTGTCATGGTATAAAACCCCTGCCTGATCGCAGCCCCTGCCGTGAAGACAGTTGACTAAGCATTTATTTTTGTAAAATAAATTAAAAAACTTTCAGTGGATCGATTAAAAATATCTTAATGCGCGATTGAAGAGGAAGATCTGAAGTATTTAATGTAACCTAAGAGCAATTTATGCTGAAAGTATTAAAAACAGAGATAATAGACTAAATAGTGAAAGTTGGGATATTCTGAGTGTCAGTGCAATCTTCATACAGAAAAAGTGAAATATCTATGAAACTATACACCACCTAGAAACAAACCCCCTGGAACATATATAGAAAACATATCCAACGAACAGATTATATTAAATTTATATGGTTAGGGTTGTGCATTTCTATTAATCTTTAATAGACACTGGCAGTGTGTAGTCGTTCTGCAGCCGAGCTGGGCTTGTTTACAACCTCTGCGCATGCGCAGAAGCCACGACAGGGGCTGCGATCAGGCAGGGGTTGTATACCATGACACCGGCAAACTCAATGCATTGTCAATGGCCGTGAGCAATGTAATGAATCTTCATACAGAAAAAGTTAAATATCTCTAAAACCACACCACCTAGAAACAAACTGATTGGATTACACATAGAAAACATGTTTAACAAAAAGATTATATTAAATTAATGAAGTTAGGGTTCTGGATTTCTATTAATTTTGAATAAAATCGACGTTTTTGCAGTGCATGTACCGGCAAACTCAATCAGTCAATGCATTGTCAATGGCAGTGAGCAATCTTCATACAGAAAAAGTTCAATATCTCTAAAACCACACCACCTAGAAACAAACTGATTGGAATACACAAAGAAAACATGTTTACCAACAAGATTATATTAAATTGATATGGCTAGGGTCCTGGATTTCTATTAATTTTGAATAAAACTGACGTTTTGCACTGCGCGTACGGCAAACTCAATGCATTGTCAATCGTGGTGAGCAATCTTCATACAGAAAAAGTGAAATATCTCTAAAACCATGTACACCACCTAGAAGCAAACTGATTTGAATACACATAGGAAACATGTTTACCAAAAGGATTATATTAAATTGATACGGTTAGGGTTCTGGATTTTGTGCATTCGTTCTGCAGCCAAGCTGCGCATGCATTCACAATGTTTACAAACATTGAAATAGGTCTATAACACGGCCGTGACACTTCCCAAGTCTTGTGAGACAACACAGCTGGACATTGAACAATCGTCCATGCTGTCGACCAGTTGGTGTAGATACAGCGGGTGGAAGACGCAGGCTGCAGTGCGACAGTGTGACGGTGTGGCGGTTTCAGCGCCCGGTCAGTTTCAGCGCCCTGCCGTGGCTTCTGCGCATGCGCGGATTTTCGGAGGTCGCGCAAACTGCAGCATGTCGCCGGCGAGCACTGCTATTTGTTTTGTTTACACTCGGCAATTCGACGCCGATCTAGCTGCTACGTTAATATTGCTTGGAATTTAAGGTTAATTAAATTAAATTTCATTATTTGAGTATGTAATTCTGTTAAATATGATCGCATTCAATAGATTTCGGCCTAATCGGTCCCTAACACTGCCGGGCACCAGCGATAGTTACAGCTGAGCTTGTAGCCGGCGAGGCCACGGGTGTTTTGACGCTCTTAAAATCCGCGCATGTGCAGAAGCCACGACCGGGTGCTGAAACTGACCGGGCGCTGAAACCACCACAACGGAAAACGAGGCTGCAACTTGCCTGTCGGCGCAATACTTTCTGCCCATTACCAGAAAATAGTGGACTATTTATCACACCCCCCCCCCGACCCCCCCGCCAGCCCTGCCGCAGTGTGGTGATTAAGATACCGCTAACTGACACCGGCTATCTTAAGCCGTGTTCACACGCACAACTTTAGGCCGAACTAGATGAGGCGAACTAGTGTTGTGTCCACACACGGAGCGGATTAAGGCGGAAATCGATATCTGCGCATGAGCGAGTCCAAACTAACCAGCGCCAGTTTCGGTTAGTCGACGTCGGCACGAGAGAGTGTGGGTTCGACCTAGATATGTATGGACTGAATCGTATTGGTTTGGAAGGGTCAAAACTTCTGCTGGGCAGTGAAAACCTTAAAATATATCATGAACAAAATATTTGTGCACCTCTAGCAGGTTCATAGACCAAATTTACCGAAAAGTCAACAAACTCAGGTCTCGACTGTGACGTCCTTAATCCGCCGTATCTAACTCACTACCGTCCACACAGGCGATATGGGCCGACTTAAGCTAGTTCGCTTCATCTGGACTACCTCGCGACGTGATTTACATTAGGCGAACTAGTTGAGGCGAACTAGCCCTAATCCACCTTGGCATCGCGTCCACACGGCGAATGTGAGCCGAACTAGACAAGGCGAACTAGTTGAGGCGACTTAACGCCCGTGTGTGAACACGGCTTTAGTGTCAGCTGTCACTGGTGTGGTGTGAAGAGCTGTCAACATACATTCTGGTGTCGGCTGTATGAATCATTGTTAGCAGATATATTGGTGTCAGCTGACCGGACAGACATTCCTTCATTTAGATATTTATCCAAATCTGGATCTTTTCTCACACAACCACTGCGACCAGTAGTGGTACAGGTGACGTGTTCATATTTGCTGAGTTTTGTAAGTAGGCCAGCTGTCAACTCCTCATGTAGTACTACCAAACTCCCTATAATTCTAAGACGGTTCACTCAGCCTGTACTGTGTAATCAAGAGAAGCGTAATCAAGTGTGTCTGCTTGAGCGTGTGTGTGCATGTGTGTGTGTCAGTGTGCTGGAAGAAGGATGCTGGGGGAATGTGTGTATGGTGGTGGGGGTGGGTGGAGTAGAGAGGTGGAGGGCCAGGGTGGGCTAGCAGTGGTGGTGGGAGTTCTATAGGAGTAGCAACACACAACCAGTGGGGACCTCCCTCCCACCCCCCGATTACATAAGGGAGGGGGTCGTGAGGTGTGGTGTGAGAGCGCCGACTGCGGTGGGTGAGGAGGGGGAGAGCGAGTGCGAGGGAGGAAGAGGGAGTGTGGGGGAGGAAGGGGAGGGGGAGGAGGAGGTGGAGAGGGAGGGGGAAGAGGGGAGGGAGGGGGAGGGAGGTGTGGTGTGAGAGTGCTGAGTGAGGTGGGTGAGGAGGGGGACGGGGAGAGGGAGGGGGGAGAGGGATTGTGGGGGAGGAACGGAGGAAGGGGAGGTGGAGAGGAAGGGGGGAAGGGGGACGGGAGGGAGGTGTGGTCTGAGAACTCTGGGGAAGGTAGATGAGGAGGGAGGAGGGGAGGGGTGGGGCTGGGGGGGGGGGGGAATGAGGGAGGGCGGGGCAGAGGGAGGTGGGGACCAGGCAGTTGGCACAACATTGGCCAAATCCAAATTACAGGCAATCTCTCTTTTTTAATTTTAAACTCACCCTCTCGCCTTGTATGTGTTTACATGTGAAACACCAGCTAGCAGCCGGGCTGATCAAACCCACCACAAGATGGCACTGCGAAATCTACATTACCATAGGAGAGATAGGGAGTGATTCGTCTTAGTGTTATAGGGTCTTTGGTACTGTGCTGATACCTTCAGGTAGCCTATACGATCGTAACTATGTGAAACTGATAGGTGATTCATTGATTGACGTTGATGATCTTACGTCCTGTCGGCAGCGTCACCATATTCACGGCGAAATATTAGTAAATTTATTGTCACTCTTTATTTTGTCTCCTCTAGAAAGTAGGGTTCCCGGTAAATAAAATATATGTGAAAGGACGACGGCATCACATATACTATAGGTTATAGTATCGGTAATCGATGACAACTAATATCATAAATATGTGCCGGTAGCATAGTTTCCTAGTGGGGTAGCACTATGAACTCGCCATAAATGGACACTATCACAAGTCCTGGTATGACCTCAGATGTGGCTAGGACGTAAGACCCCAAGAAACAAACGCAGAGTGGACAGACCTACCTCGGCGTCAACAGCCCGTAGCGGCACACAGCGGGAGTAGTTGCTCTTGTCCTGCCAGGTGCCGTTAGAGAAGCAGAGGCGCGTCGCGTTCTCTGAAACAAGAAGGCCGAGTTGTACAAAGCAGGCAGCAAGGCAACCAGCTACTCACGGACAGCACTCGTCCGCGCCTCACCAGCGTTCTGCAGAGAACACCACCCTTTCCCTCGTTACCCCCAGCTCTCTGTCATTCCTACTGTGGGTAGAAGTTAATATTTCATCTACCTGTTCCCCAACATACATACTTATTTGCATCTCTCTTGTGGTCAATTTCAGTCCAAACGACGCGTCATCTCACAAAGTACAGTTAACTGTAAACTCACTATAGTAGCTCCGGAGCAGTACAAGTACTGTATGCGGTAAAGTACCACACAAGTACCGCGTGTCACAAATCAACAGTCGACGGTTGCTGGTATTGGAGATGTGCACAATTGCGTCAGTGTCTCAGTTAGCATTCCGAACGTGGATGGCTAAAGTAGCTTTGGAATACTGCCATATTTAGTTATTATACATATATTAAATCGACAATCTACTTTACATTAGTTTGAAGTAGCCTTTAATTTATAGGGTTAACTTTGAAGTGAAAGCATGCCAAATAAATGATGGTGTGCATTTCCAAATGGTCAACATGACAAATTTCAGAGTCTATTAAATTGACTTAGTATTCCTTCTATACAGCAATATATGCTGAGTGTGTTATTATTAATATCCAAGTTGGATATGCAGGATCATATCTAGTTAAGTGTTTTGGTTTAGAAAATGTTATGCTTTCGTCAGACCGTGCCCCTTTAAATACCCATTAAAGTTGCATAGTCCGATGGTTTTTAGTTTCTGCCATATTTTCTAGATAAATATATTAGGTTTTTTTGGTATGATTTACTTTTTTTAATAGCTTGAAGTAATTAGTAACCACAAACACTGATATTACCATGACCAGTCCAACTGTTAAATTAATAGGTCGAACCTAAAGTTGCATAGGCCGATCGGTTTGAGTTTATACTATAATTTTGGATAAATAATCTGATAATGCTGACCATTATAATCTAATTTAGATCAGCTTAATGTAACACTTTATTTCTTAAAGCGTTAACTTTGGAGATATTTGATGTGAAAACACGCCAAATTTATAGTGCCACACACATTAAAATGCTTGATTATATAGGCTTCAACAAACCCTGGTTCTATTAAATTGATCCAATATTTATTCTATTCAGCTATAAATATTTAAAGAGTGCACCATTATTCAAATTCCGTATGTAGGATCAAATCTTGTAAGATATTTTGATTTCGAAAATTGGATGTTTTCATCAGACTATACAGCTTTGACAATCACACACTTGTTGATGGTATTTTGAAATCTAAGTTCAGAAATACCCACCAGTCCATCCCACGACTATTTCTCCAACAACATCCGGACATAGTAAGAAAATCAAGCAATCAAACCTCGATGCATCGTGGCCCGATGTTAGAAGGAAGGGTTGAGAGCAGTGAAACTCTTGATATTTGTGGGAAGGGACAGAAGCAGAGGGGAGGAGTGCTTAACATGAGGCTATGCACACCGCAATCCCTTCGGAATGGACGGACAGTGAGAAAGGCAACATTAAAAAATAAATACTTATTGTAAGACTTATTGTAAGACATATTCATTCTTCACCTCGAAATCGACAAACGAGAATAAATAAGATTATGCTGTGGTGTGTGCTAGAATAGTTTACAGCACCTATTAACCCCTGTTAGTGTAGTCTTATTGATCTGTCAGTATCTATTGACATCCAATAAATCAGTCCCAAGTTCTGCTTAGTGTAGTCTTATTGATCTGTCAGTATCTATTGGCATCCAATAAATCAGTCCCAAGTTCCGCTTAGTGTAGTCTTATTGATCTGTCAGTATCTATTGGCACCCAATAAATCAGTTCCAAGTTCCGCTTAGTGTAGTTTTATTGATTTTTCAGTATCTATTGGGATGCAATAAATCAGTCCCAAGTTCCGCTTAGTGTAGTCTTACTGATCTGTCAGTATCTATTGGCATGCAATAAATGAGTCCCAAGTTCCACTTAGTGTAGTCGTATTGATCTTTCAGTATCTATTGGCATCCAATAAAGCTAAAATAAACGGGAGGCAAACTAACCCTGACCCACCCACTATCCCTGCCTCACACCCCGCCAGGGCTCAGCACAACACAACCTCAGGCCAAGAGCCCCGTGAGGTCCCGACCACAAAAACAACAACAACAAAAAACACATAAAAAATTCCACAACGCACTAAAAACCGCACACACCGAGAGCCCCATGAGGTCCCGAACACTGCATCCACACCGGGAGCCCAGTGCGGTCCCAGATACACCGGGTGTCACAGCCTCGACCCCCGCGCCCACAACATCGGTTCCCGCTTCGATCACCGATGGTGTGGGTGCTGGGGACACGGACGCCAAGTCACACCCACCAACCACACCCCGGTCCAGGAGGTCTGTTGGCCCTGGATCACCCACCCTGCGACGGGGGCCTGGAGGACCAACAAGCCGCCCATGGCCCTCTTGCCAACGACACCGGATCCCCTTTGCTCTCCGGTCGAGGTACAGGACCGTGGGCCCCAATAACGTGTTGCCACCTGCCGGGCCACTGCTGCACCACACCATCACCGCGCCGACGCCATGTGATGATCAGATGCAGTTTGAGGATGAACAGTAGGTGATGTCAACAAAGTCACTCACCCTGGTCTCCGATCTTTTCTTAAATTCAAAATTGTATAACTTTCTTAATATATATATATTTTTTAAATAATGTAACCCTTTTAAAGCTTTTATTAATTTGTAATTACTAAGGCTAGTTGTTTAACCGTGTTACGCAGATAACTACACTGACTTGTAGCAGGGATGAACGACAATGTAGTCTAAATACTGGCGAAAATAGCTTTAGTATGGAACATGAAGTAGAATGCCTGGCTCCAATATCAAACAGGTACTATAATCAGCACAGAGTTGGTGAAATGGGAGAGAATGCAAAAAGACAAGATGGCGGCGATAGAATGCCAACAATGTAACTTTTAAAGTCTATTAAACTACATGTTTTATTATATTTTTCAACTCAAAAGTAGCGGGGAAATATGAAGCCAGATATAAAAAATAAGTGTTGCTTCTTAGATTGTAAACTTAGGCTCTCATTTCATTTCCCCACTTTTTTGACAGCTTTTATTCACCCATCTACTGCAATACAAGGTGAATCCTTTATCTAGATACCACTTGGCTAATAGCTAGAAACCAGGTATCCAAATATGAATATGGTAGTTTCAAAAATGAATACCCTCAAATTTGAGTGATTTTGAGAGGTATTGGTCGGCGAAAAAATATTCGCAGCACTTTTCATACACAAACGCAGAGCGGCGCGTCACAGATGCGTACCTGGCCTCAGTCTGGTTTCAACATGGCCATGGCGTGAATAGCGTCAATGCGCTGCTCTCAGCGACTGAAAGTGAAAGGCTCTGCTCCAGGCCTCCTCACGTCTTGTGCGCAGTGGTTTGACACGGCCGCCTCACATCTTGTGCACAGTGGTTTGAGACGGCCGCCTCACGTTTTGTGCGCAGTGGTTTGACACGGCCGCCTCACGTTTTGTGCGCAGTGGTTTGACATGGCCGCCTCACGTTTTGTGCGCAGTGGTTTGACACGGCGGCCTCACGTTTTGTACGCAGTGGTTTGACATGGCCGCCTCACGTTTTTTTGCGCAGTTGTTTGACACGGCTGCCTCACGTTTTGTGCACAGTGGTTTGACACGGCCACTTTACGCTGATCCGGGAGTGATCTGGGAGTGATCTGGGCAGTCCGGGGCGATCCGTGACTGATACGTGGCTGATCCATGGCTGATCCGTGGTGATCCGGGGTGTCCGGGTCTTATCCAGGCAGTCCGAGAGTGGTCCGTGGCTATGGTGGGGGTAGTCCGGGATAGTCTGGGATAGTCTGGACATGGCCAACCAGCCCCGGACAGCCCGGACCTGCCCCGGTCCACCCTCGGTCCACCCCTGGACTACCCGGACCACCCCCGGATCATGCCGGATCAAGCCCGGATCGCAATATCCCCCGGACCGCCTTGAATGTCTTAAACATCTAAAAACATCTGGGGCAGAGCCTGGATGAGGCCGGATGAGCCACGGATCAGGCCGGATCACCCCGGACGAGCCATGGAGGAGCCACGGATCACCCCGTATCGCCACGGACCACTCCGGATGATGGACTGGGGCTTGTCCGGCCCCTGATCCGTGCAGGTGTGACTGGGGCTTTCCTCACATAAACCCCAAACACCATCCATCACGATCAAATACATTGTTACTCACATAAACCCCAAACACCATCCATCACGATCAAATACAATGTTACTAACATAAACCCCAAACACCATCCATCACAATCAAATACATTGTTACTCACATAAACCCCAAAGACCATCCATCACGATCAAATACAATGTTACTAACATAAACCCCAAACACCATCCATCACGATCAAATACATTGTTACTCACATAAACCCCAAACACCATCCATCACGATCAAATACAATGTTACTCACATAAACCCCAAACATCATCCATCATGATCAAATACAATGTTACTCACATAAACCCCAAACACCATCCATCACGATCAAATACAATGTTACTAACATAAACCCCAAACACCACACGTCATGATCAAATACAATGTTACTCACATAAACCCCAAACACCATCCATCACGATCAAATACAATGTTACTCACATAAACCCCAAACACCATCCATCACGATCAAATACAATGTTACTCACATAAACCCCAAACACCATACGTCATGATCAAATACAATGTTACTCACATAAACCCCAAACACCATCCATCACGATCAAATACAATGTTACTCACATAAACCCCAAACACCATCCATCACGATCAAATACAATGTTACTCACATAAACCCCAAACACCATACATCACGATCAAATACAATGTTACTCACATAAACCCCAAACACCATCCATCACGATCAAATACAATGTTACTCACATAAACCCCAAACACCATCCATCATGATCAAATACAATGTTACTCACATAAACCCCAAACACCATCCATCACGATCAAATACAATGTTACTCACATAGACCCCAAACACCATCCATCACGATCAAATACAATGTTACTCACATAGACCCCAAACACCATCCATCACGATCAAATACAATGTTACTCACATAAACCAACAACACCATCCATCACGATCAAATACAATGTTACTCACATAAACCCCAAACACCATCCATCACAATCAAATACATTGTTACTCACATAAACCCCAAACACCATACGTCATGATCAAATACATTGTTACTCACATAAACCCCAAACACCATCCATCACGATCAAATACAATATTTCCCACATAAACCCCAAACACCATCCATCACGATCAAATACAATGTTACTCACATAAACCCCAAACACCATCCATCATGATCAAATACAATGTTACTCACATAAACCCCAAACACCATACATTATGAGCAAAGACAATTTCACTCACATAAACCCCAAATGCCATCCACCACGATCAAATACAATGTTACTAACATAAACCCCAAAAACCATATATTATGATCAAATAAATCTTACTCACATAAACCCCAAACAGCATACACCACGATCAAATACAATGTTACTTACATAAAACCAAAACACCATACACCACAATCAAATACAATATTACTCACATAAACCCCAAACACCATCCATCATGATGTTACTCACATAAACCCCAAACACCATATATTATGATCAAATAAATGTTACTCACATAAACCCCAAACAGCATACACCACGATCAAATACAATGTTACTTACATAAACCCCAAACACCGTACATCACGATCAAATACAATGTTACTTACATAAACCCCAAACACCATCCATCACGATCAAATACAATATTTCCCACATAAACCCCAAACACCATCCATCACGATCAAATACAATGTTACTCACATAAACCCCAAACACCATCCATCATGATCAAATACATTGTTACTCACATAAACCCCAAACAGCATACACCACGATCAAATACAATGTTACTCACATAAACCCCAAACACCATCCATCACGATCAAATACAATGTTACTAACATAAACCCCAAACACCATCCATCACGATCAAATACATTGTTACTCACATAGACCCCAAACACCATCCATCACGATCAAATACAATGTTACTCACATAAACCAACAACACCATCCATCACGATCAAATACATTGTTACTCACATAAACCCCAAACACCATCCATCACGATCAAATACATTGTTACTCACATAAACCCCAAACACCATACGTCATGATCAAATACATTGTTACTCACATAAACCCCAAACACCATCCATCATGATCAAATACAATGTTACTCACATAAACCCCAAACACCATCCATCATGATCAAATACAATGTTACTCACATAAACCCCAAACACCATCCATCATGATGTTACTCACATAAACCCCAAACACCATCCATCACGATCAAATACAATGTTACTCACATAAACCCCAAACACCATCCATCACGATCAAATACAATGTTACTCACATAAACCCCAAACACCATCCATCATGATCAAATACATTGTTACTCACATAAACCCCAAACACCATCCATCACAATCAAATACATTGTTACTCACATAAACCCCAAACACCATCCATCACGATCAAATACATTGTTACTCACATAAACCCCAAACACCATCCATCACGATCAAATACAATATTTCCCACATAAACCCCAAACACCATCCATCACGATCAAATACAATGTTACTCACATAAACCCCAAACACCATCCATCATGATCAAATACATTGTTACTCACATAAACCCCAAACACCATACGTCATGATCAAATACATTGTTACTCACATAAACCCCAAACACCATACATTATGAGCAAAGACAATTTCACTCACATAAACCCCAAATGCCATCCACCACGATCAAATACAATGTTACTAACATAAACCCCAAAAACCATATATTATGATCAAATAAATCTTACTCACATAAACCCCAAACAGCATACACCACGATCAAATACAATGTTACTTACATAAAACCAAAACACCATACACCACAATCAAATACAATGTTACTCACATAAACCCCAAACACCATACATCACGATCAAATACAATGTTACTCACATAAACCCCAAACACCATACATTATGATCAAAGACAATCTTACTGACATAAACCCCAAACACCATCCACCACAATCAAATAAAACATTACTTACATAAACCCCAAACACCATGATCAAATACAACGCTACTCACATAAACCCCAAACACCATACACCACGATCAAATACAATGTTACTTTCATAAACCCCAAACACCATACACCACAATCAAATATAATGTTACTCACATAAACCCCAAACACCATACATCACGATCAAATACAATGTTACTTACATAAACCCCAAACACCATACACCATGATCAAATACAATGTTACTAAAAAAAAAAAAAACTCCATACACCATGATCAAATACAATGTTACTCACATAAACCCCAAACACCATACACCATGGTCAAATACAATGTTACTCACATAAACCCCAAACACCATACACCACGATCAAATACAATTTTACTCAAATAAACCCCAAACACCATAGACCATGAGTGAAGCCAACAACTATCGTCCCATAGCTCTCACAAGCTGCATCTGTAAAACCATGGAGAGCATGGTAAACAACCACCTCGTCTGGCTACTGGAGTCAGGACACCACCTGTCCAACCTTCAATGTGGCTTTAGACGGGGCCGCAGCACCCTCGACCATTTGGTGCGCATGGAGACCTTCATAAGAGATGCTTTCCATAAGAAGGAGCCCGTTGTGGCTGTCGTTTTCGACCTCGAAAAAGCCTATGACACAACGTGGCAGCATGGCATCATGGAGGATCTTCATGCGATTGGCCTTTGTGGCCTTCATGGCCACCTGCCAATTTTCATCAGGAACTTTCTAGCCTTCAGGCATTTCCGCGTCCGTGTCAAGACTACCTACACTCACAGAAACTAGGAGTACCTCAAGGCAGCATACTGGCCGTGACCCTTTTCGGGGTCAAGGTCAATGGTATTGCTGCTGCTGTAAAGCGAGGGGTCTCCTGTAGTCTTTTTGTGGACGACTTTGTTTTATATTACAGGGGTGCTAACATGAATGTCATACAGACAGCTACAACCAAGGATAAATGGGATCCATCGATGGTCAGTTCTGAACGGTTTCAAATTTTCCAAGTCTGCACGCACTTCTGCCTGCTGCGTAGAATGCATGAGGAACCGGAGCTGACCCTGGATGGGGATCCCATTAAAGTCGTTGAGAAAACCAAATTGCTGGGCCTCATTCTCGATGCAAAACTGTCTTTTGTGCCACATATAAAGTACCTGAAAACAAGATGCCTGAAAGCGCTAGATATTCTGAGGGTGCTGTCCAGCTCAGAGTAGGGAGCGGACAGAGATGTTCTGCTCTCCGTGTACAGAATCTTGGTTCGGTCATGAGTGGATTACGACAGCATAGTATACGGTTCCGCAAGGAAATCATATATTGGGCTGCTAGACAGGATCCACCACC
The DNA here is from genome assembly GCA_030323885.1 of Branchipolynoe longqiensis. NCBI lineage: Eukaryota > Metazoa > Annelida > Polychaeta > Phyllodocida > Polynoidae > Branchipolynoe > Branchipolynoe longqiensis. The sequence goes on along the minus strand of CM059196.1, from coordinate 65,919,492 downwards.
AGGGACTGCGCCTCGCCCTTGGGGCCTTCTGCACCTCACCGGTTCAGAGCCTTTCCGTCGAAGCCAATGAACCATCACTCAACAACAGGAGAATCAAACTGGCCATGCAATATGTAGTCAAGATAAAAACTAATGCATTGAATCCTGCACACAATTGTCTACTCGAGCAACATGACGAATCCAGGTATGAAGCCGGGCCGAATTACATCCGGCCACTGAGGCTCCGAATGAAACCTCATTTGGAGGCCTTGGGAGTGGATTTGGACGTTTTGGAGGATGCCAAAGTCCCAGACATCCCCCGTGGTCGTTGAGAAAGCCATCGGTTATCCTCCGACTCACTGAACTGAGGAAGTCTGGGACACATCCACTCAAGTACCAAGGACTGCATGCAGAGATTCAAGGCCAGTTTGCAGACCACCTCTCCATATACACTGATGGTTCAAAAGACCAAAGCCGGGTAGCTGCTGCGGCAGTCTGCCGATGGGAAAATTGGGTGTACGTTTGCCTGATCAGAGCTCGATTTTCACTGCAGAAGCCCGAGTACTCCTTCTCGCGTTGGAGTGTATCGAGGTATCCAACCACACTAACATTGTTATATACAGTGATTCGTTCTCTTGCCTCCTGGCTGTTGCTGGACTGACAACGAATCACCCTATTCTAGCAATGGTCATTTATAAAATGAACCAAGTGACAACGGATGGGTATGACATCCACCTGTGCTGGGTGCATGGCCATGCCGGCATAGAAGGAAATGAACGAGCTGATCGGGCTGCGAAGAAGGCCCTGAACTGTGATCTTGAACCGTGTCTGATCCCTCACTCTGATCTGAAACCACTAATAGCCACCCACATTAAATCCAAATGGCAACATCAGTGTGATGAAAACATTAATAAACTTAAAGAAATTGAACCATCCGTGGGAAAGCCACCACCACTCATGCGGGAGGTCGGCGGGACCAAGTGGTCCTTAGCCGCTGCTGTATTGGCCACTCGTGGCTTATACATGCTTTTCTGCTCAAGGGGGAACCTCCCCCTGAATGTATTGGGTGTCAGTCCCCGGTGACACTCAAACACATTTTACTAAGTTGCGTTGATTTTTTGGCCCTGCGCCAACAGTTCTACACTGCAGACAGTATGCATGACCTTTTTACTAAGGTAAAACAAGAAAACATTTTAACCTTTTTGAGGGCAGCTGGACTGTACCACCTCATATAGTTTACTAAATAGATTCTATCAATTATTAATATAACTTTTCTTTTTCTATGGGAATTTGTTTCCCTTGGCCACAAATATATGATTATGAGCTTTCTAATGTAATGAGTGTCTATTGACACATAATTGATTATCTGCCTTTACATGTAAAAGCGATGGTTTGAACAAAAAACAAACATTTCTCGCCGTGAATATGGCGCCTATGCTGCCGACACGGCGTAAAGCAACCACCAATCAATCATTCAAACCATGCACCATGATCAAATACAATGAGACTCACATAAACCCCAAACACCATACACCATGGTCAAATACAATGTTACTCAGATAAACCCCAAACACCATACGCCATGATCAAATACAAGGTTACTCCAATGAACCCACAAAACCATACACCGTGTGTAAGATGTGGGCGTGTCAACTGTGTACGGAATACAGGGGACTGAAATGCCGGTGATGTGAGCAGTCACATGAGCGAGGGCCAGGGAACAAGTCTAATAAATCAGTCACAACCAACCTCAACCCGTCCACACTCATTCACTACATGGTGTCAGACGAGGAAAACAAGAACAAAGAAGAAGAACTAGAAGCCATGGCCTTGTCGGGACTCAAACCCCCGGCATTAATATTGGACAACAATATGGCCATGAACTGGATGTCATGGTTGAGTTCCTACAAAATATATGCCTGGGTGGTAGGAGTGACAATGAAAGCAGAAAAAGTGCAGTCTTTTATATTCTTGCATGTCGCCGGCCCCGACGCGCAAAATGTACACCAAACATTCAAGATAGAAGGCAGTGACAAGGACAAAATTAACCCCCTCATACATTTATTGTGACGGAAAACAGAACATTACCATCACTCGTTACCAATTTAATTCATATAATCAAACAACGGAGAGTATGGACGTCTCCATATGAGGACTACAGCATAGGATAACGTTCTGTGAGTACGGTGATATTGAAAACTCACTTTTGTGTGACCATCTAGTTTGTGGTGTCAAGGATATAATACTCAGAAGCAGACTCTTACAGATGCCTAATTTAAATTTAGAGAGATGCATGGAGATGTGGCACCTCAGTGAGCACCAAGCAGCATTAGTCGGAGATGGCAGTAATGAATCGGAAATCAAGTCAACGCCATAACCAAGTTTACGCATAGCCAAGCCCCACCACCCGCAACGCATACCATGCCAGTGGGGTCAAGGTCAGGGCGGGGTCAGCATTATACCAGAGGAAGCCTGGCACGATCTGAATGCCAGATCTTTGGAAAAAGTGCATGTGTCCTGTTAAGCCTTCTCACCCGAGTCAACACTGTCAACAAGCAAACAGCCACACATCCCAATGCAAATGAACTGGTAAATACCTATAATCACGTTTTCCATGGTCTAGGAACCATAAAAGTTAATGCAAAGATTCATATTGATCACAAGGTTCAGCCAATCATTGACCCACCACATAGAATCCCACATGCTATTGAAAATGATGTAAAAGAAGAGCTAGACCGTATGTTGAAGCTAGGCGTTACAGTCAAACAGGAGGAGCCGACCCCTTTGGTCAGCTCAATAACAATTGTCAGAAAACCGGGCAAGATAAGGGTATGCTTGGACCCTACCACGCTTAATAAAGCAGTACTATGTGGGCCCTATCCTACAAGAACGGTAGAGGAGGTTCTTGCAAAACCCATGGTGCCAAGTTTTTTACTGTACTTGATGGCAACAGCGGGTACTGGGAAAGTCCTAGATGAGCATAGTTACAAAATCTGCACATTCAGCACTCCATGGGGCAGATACCGCTATATGCGTCTGCCCTTCGGAATCAAAATGGCAGGAGACATTTTCATAGAACAAATGAATAACATACTAGGTGATCTTCCAGGAGTAAATGTCATAGCTGACGATATTTTAATCTACGGGGCAACAATTCAAGAGCACAACACCCGGTTAGAAAATGTTCTAAAAAGAGCAAGGGAGGTAAACCTCAAATTAAACCTGCAAAAGTCTCAAATCTGTCAAACCCAGGTCAATTATGTAGGCCATACCCTAACATCAGAAGGTCTGAAACCCAATGCCGAACGCATACAAGCAATCACAGATATGCCCATGCCTAGTAACAAGTCAGATATCCAACGTTTCTTAGGAATGGTGCAATACGTTTCAAAATTCATTCCAAACCTATCCGAAATGTCAAACCCTTAACAATACTGTTAAATCATGAGGTAGCATGGCATTGGGATGACTACCAAAAGAAAGCATTCATAAAACTAAAAACGGCATTGGTACAAGCCCCAGTATTGAAATATTATAATGTTAATGAGAAAAAAGGTCATTCAAGTAGATGTCTGTAAATCTGGACTAGGGGCAACACTTTTCCAAAATGACCATCCTATTGCAATGGCTTCTAAATCATTAAACACTGCCCAAAGCAATTATGCTGTGATCGAAAAGGAACTTTTGGTAATATGCTTTGGTTGCCAAAAGTTCCATGATTACATATTTGGAAAAGAAACAATAATTGAGACAGACCACAAGCCATTAATCGCAATCATGAATAAGCCCTTGTATCAACTGTCGATCAGGATGCAGAGGATGTGAATGCGTCTTCAAAATTTCGATTTAAGCATCACATACAAAAAGGGTACCTCCATGTATTTTGCAGATGCCTTGTCATGCGTACATTCAACAAAGACAGAACCGCAAAACCTGTTTGACGAAGACATCACGATAGCTGCCCTAGATATCATCGAGGACGCCACAGATACACAAAATGATGAAACGCTCATCGAAGTCAGCAAATATACACGTACAGGCTGGCCAGAAACAAATAACGCACTTAGACGAGACACAAAAACCATACTTCACCTATAAACACAAAATTACAATCAACAAAATTGTCGAATAAAACATTAATTGTCTTTTATGAATAGTGGGTTTAAGATCTAAGGGAAGCAATCGTCGACACACAAGTCGGCTGATTGTCGAATTTGTTGACACTTCCTTAGCTGAACGTCATCCGTCCTGCTACCGCTCCTCCTTGTTCTTATGCGTACAAAGTTTGACACACAGGCAGTCTACCTGTAGTCGACACAATACCGTTGAATCTATAGTGAAATATTTGTTATTTTCTACGATACCGTTAGTCGAGACGTCGACCGTGAAATCCTCGACACACTTGCGCGGCTAGTCGAGACGACAAGATTGGAGGTTCTCCAACCAACAAAGTTAGTCTGAAATCCTCGACACACTTGCGCGGATAGGCGAGAAGACCGGAGCAACACAGGTAGCATGTAGACTGTGTATAACGTATATAATCGATAGTCATGGAAGCCTGCTATGTAGAAACTGAATACGTGTAGCATTGATTGCAGCCAGGCGGGTTGTGGTGGTTTGAACGAGACGGGATTTGAACTTGTGACCGATTTGGCGGGAAACAAGCCAGTCGAGTCGGGTCGGATCGCCCCTAGCGTTAGTGGTGGAGTTACTGGTGGCGCCGCCGATCGTCTCGTTTTTTTGCAGGGTTCTCCACCCTGTAAATTAGTCATGTTACGAGTAACATGCACAATTATATATATATATATATATATATATATATATATATATATATATGAATACATACTGTATTTAGAGATGACTGCATCATATATTGTAGAGTGGTCCTCCATTTGTCACTGGTAAGTTAACCCATGTGTAGTCTGTTTCACTCCAAGACTTATTGCAAGGGGCCTAAGCTCTGACACTTTAACGCTCAGATTTTAACCAAAAACTGTCAAGGAAAGCTTTCACACCTCAGGTTGCCAATGGTTCTCTGGGCTGCACCTCTATTGACAGCTGAGCTCACTGTGTGTGAATGTGTCAGAGCTTATGCCCTTTGAATAGGTGTGAGAGTGGATTGGATTTGGTTTATAAGGGTCTGTGCCACAGTGCACTGCACACACATATTTCTGAAGGCACACACTACACAACAGTCAACTTGCTACTTGCAAATGGATTACCATGTTTGGCCATCATTTAGGAACACTGGTAAGTTATTCTTCACCTGATATTGCAATATTATTTATATATTATATATAATACATACATATGTATGTGCATATATGCATATATACATATAGCTTTAAAAGTATGTGTATGTGTATATGTACATGCATAATCAGAAATAAAATAAATAAAATATAAATGGAATATTATTTAGGGTAATGGCAGTGTTTGGTTAAAATCTGAGTGTGGACGTGTCAGAGCTTAGGCCCCTTGCATTGTTGCAATAAGTCTGATAGTGACACAGACTACATATGGATTAACTAAGCAGTGACAAATGGAGTACCACTCTAAGATATGTGATGCAGTCATCTCTAAATACAATATGCAACTGATCCACCCTGAAATACAAAATGGCTAGGCAAGCAACACAGCCATCCCACCTGGCCGCAGTCCTAAAGGGTCCGAGTGTGTTCTAGCACACGAGTGCACTATCTAAGGACAGGGTTTAGGTGAAAGGATGCTGTAACAAATTACAACAATCTGAATGGAACGGGATCCTCTCCCGCAAGCCTGCATGTCACCCAAGTAGATGTACATAGTAGGCTAAGGTATCATTACTCAGACTAGACAAAAAAACTGGAAAATTACAAAAAAAACTAACATAGGCTATTACTAATAACCAAAATTGCAGAAGGCTGACCCGAGCAGACACAGGTCTGCTCGGGTCAGCCTTGATCTGTCTGTCTTGATCTGTCTTGATCTGCCTTGGTCTGTCTTGATCTGTTCCTTTGCCCAGGTTCCTGGGCAAAGGAACAGATCAAGACAGCACCACAGCTGTCCAGCGTTGAAAACAAGCACCCTGACAGGAGCTTATACGTTATGGGCAGAGTAAATACCTCGTCAACAAAGAAAAACCACAAAAAAATGCATATATATAGAGTCATGTATATATGTCTGCATATGTATATATATATATATATGTATGTATATGTATGTATGTATATGTATATGTATGTATATATATGTATATGTATAACATTAATAATAGGCATAGGGGTTTTCGGTTACGGGGGGGGGGAGAAGACATCAGGCTATTGGCGCAAGGAATCCTGGCTTCCCGGCGCCAGGGTTACCGGCCTCCCGGCACCAAGACTCCTGGCACCAGGCCTCAATTCAAATAATATAAATATAAATAAAATGTGATAACCAACAATAAAATAAATTAAATATAAATGCAATAATATACTAGATAAGTTTAATGTTAATGTTGCTGTACCAGCAAGAAATACCATATTTGTGGGGATTATGCATCAGATGCATAATTACAGTGTTATTTATGAGCATAGCTTACTGGCCTCCCACCCCCAGGCCTTCCGGCACCGGTCTTCCCATAAATAATATGAATAGAAATAAAAAGTGAATACCAACAATAAAATAAATCAAATACAATAATTTTTAAGGTAGGATTTTCTTAATGTTGTACCAGCAATACAAGCCATATTTGTGGTGAGTATGCATCAGATGCATAATCACAGTGAATTATTTATTATTTATTATGCATATATATATATATTGGTATGCAAAAAATATATCTAAATGATGTACAACAGTCCCCACATGACCTCCCCCAGTGGCAAGTGGAAGTATATGAGTGGGCCACAGACCAGCATATACCCCCCATGGTTGACTGGAGGTTCCTCTATTGTTTGGGATTAATGGCTATACCAACAGAGCACTATCATGGGCTGGTCTGTCCTGTAGCCATCTGTTGTAACTACTGAATTATTTCCTAATATTCACTGTTAATTTACTCAATCCGGTCCCAACTAAATGTCTGAGGAATATCCAGGAAATTAGATATCATTTTTTGCTTTCTAGTGATGTATTCCAATATGAAAACATCCTAAAACTCAGTGTTCCACAACCATATTTGCCCGATCGAGGTAAGCTCTCCAACCTGTTGATGGCTACTTCTTTCCCCCTTTCAGCTGTCTCTCAATGGTGCTGATCAAGCTGCGGGGAGAACAACCAGAGGGAGTGCTGATTGCACCACAGTGGCCGACACAACTGTGGTACCTGCTGTTATGACAATTTTGGGGATACCGGGCAGCCATGAGGATACCAGTGACGACGGGGATGCTAACACAGGGGGGGACACAGGGGGAAGGCGTTTCCCCTGACCAACCGAATGAGTCTACTGGCAGTGAAACTCTGATAGAGATATTCCGTGCACTAGGCATGAACGAGGCCACCACCAAACTCCTCACGGCGTCCTGGGCAGAAGCCACCAAAAAACAGTTCACACTAGTGCTCAGGAGATGGACACTATACTGTAACCGGGAAGGCATTGATGCCAGACAACCTTCACTGAGGGCGGGGATCAAGTATTTACAGAAACTATTCGGCGAAGGAGCGCCCAAAAACATGATAAATACTGTAAGATCACTGCTCTCCACGTTTGTTACTGTGGGATGTAAACCATTTGGAGAACACCCAATGGTGAGTCGGCTATTGAAAGATGTGGGGAACCTGAAACCCAGCCGACTGAGGTACGGATCGGTCTGGGATCCAAAACAGCCTTTAGAACACCTAGAGAGTTGGTGCTCAACCAACATGCTGAGCGTGGACAAACTAAACAGGCCACAGGACAGAGACTGCAAGCACTAGGCCTAATGAGGTGGGGAGACTTCAGGTGGGAGCAAGACAGTTGTACGCTCCAATACTCCACAAAAATGAAGTCGAACGATGCAGGCAGGAACCTGTTGATCCTGAAGTTCCAGGAATTTGCGGTGTCCGAACTGTGCGTGTACTCACACCTCACGACCTACCTAGAGAGGGCAGAGGTAGCATGGCCACAACCTGCAGTGTTCACCACAAGCAGAAGCCCACATGTAACGGCCTCCCAGGAGACCCTCTCCAGGTATGTAAGAACGACCATGACAGAAGCAGGGATCGACATGACCCAGTTCACCCCCTACTCTTGTCACCACGCCACAACGAGTGCGACAGTGCGTAGGCAGGTGCCACTGGACACGATCATAATGGCAGCCGGGTGGACGGGGGAGACAACGTTAAGGAGGTTTTACAACCGGCCCCTGAGCACGACCGAGGCGACGATCACCAACCTGATCCCAAATATTTGGGGACAGGAGGGCGAGAATGGGTAATCGAACCCGAAACTGACAGAGACAATGATCAACATGCATGAAAGAATTACTAACATGTGAAATGGACCAAGGGCCACATCATGTATCCCAGAATATAGAGTAACAGGGGCTCCAGAGCCACATATAAAACTGAATAAAAAGAAAGCATTGTTTGTTATTACATAGGAACAGGGAGAGGTAGAGTTAAGAAATTAGAAACACCATTTCGGTACACAGTCGCAAGACAAAGTAGCGGATGACCCTCGTGGCCTGATTACCATCATAATATAAAATTCTGCTATTATCATGCAGCAGAATATGAATTATTATGGCATAAAGAGGCCACGAGGGCCATCGGCCCACCCTGAGGAAATAAAATAGATAACACAAGTTTACTCAATGTAAAGCACGGCACATCTATATTATACAAAAACACCACCCAACACAACTGACTACCAAAACTGGGAAACGAGAAAAAATTACGGGAGCTCGACCGACGCGACATCCAGTAGCCGATGACCCCGAGGGGCCTCTTTATACCATAATAATTCATATTCTGCTGCATGATAATATCAGAATTGTATATTCACTTTGACCGAGTCGTGTTGGGAATCCAGATTTGAGACCAGTTTAAGTCTATTTTCTGCCATGTTTGTTTCATTATGAAGCTGTACTGGTTAATTGAGGACTTGCATCCAAGCAACATCTACGGCTATGGGGTGCCACCTTGTGACAGTGTTATATTGCTGCATCATTGTCACCAGTACCATACATCCGATATCACACTCAGTCGCATTATCTTGACACTGTGAACAATACCAATGCCAAGGTAGCAACAGGTAGCAAACTTGTACGTCTTTGTCTAGTTTCTCCCGCAGCCATGTCTCTTTGACAGGGCTGCTAGACAACCCTATAGAAAAGTGCCAGAAGGCTGGCTTATGAATATCACCCCGCGAATTTGCAATAAAATATGTGCAAAATGCATGGTTCCAATGATTTATCGTCATAGCCTGCTATTTTGAGTGATGAATTTATGAAATCATGTAGATTAATACACCTTAAAAGTCAAATCGAGAGCTTTCTGTGGCCACCAGCTGTGGAGCGGGGATGCCAGCGTTGCGTCGTCGACCTCTCCACTTCCATCTCCAGCTCCTCCAGTGGATAGTGGTGTTCTGGAGAGTGGTGTTCTGGAGAGTAGTGTTCTGGAGAGTGGTGTTCTGGAGAGTGGTGTGGAGAGTGGCGAGGTGGCGAGGCAGGTGAGGAGGCTGGTGATGGAGAGCATTGTAACAAAGTCTGCCTCTTTCTGCCTCTCCCACGGCCTAGTCCTCCTCCTGTAGTTACAGCAGCTCTGGAGGCTGGTGTAGTAGTAGTAGCAGCAGCAGAAGCAGCAGCAGCAGCAGTGGTGTTCCTCTTAGCAGGCATGGTGGCAGAGTGAGAGGAGCCTGTTGCTCCAGGCTATATATACCCAGGAGCCACCAAGCGGCGGACCGCAGAGAGATAACATAGGTCGCGCATAGGTTTCGCATACGCTCCTCATATGCTCCTCATATGCTCCTCATACGCTCCTCATATGCTCCTCATACGCTCCTAAAATATTCATACGCTCCTCATATGCTCTGCATATGCTCCTCATACGCTCCACATGCCAATCAAAACCGTCAAAAAATGTCGCAGCACGCTCCCATAGGCTCCTCATAGGCTCCTCATACGCTCCTCATAGATCCCCCATATGCTCAAACCCACCCGAAAGTTCACCGAAGGTCATCATAGGCCGGCACCCGCACGACTTACGTAGGTTTTCAATATGCTCCTGCCATACGCCGTAATGTGACAGGGCCTTAAGCGATGTTAGTCGATGCTATATCCATACTGCTGTATTATTAACAAACAAGCATAGTACGTTGTGACGTCACAACTCACCGCATGTCTATAACGTTGTCAATGGATGGTCATGGATCTACCTCCCTTGGGCAGCATGGATACATTGTCACCGGGTAGCTGTAGGAGATGTGTCCTTGACCTTCCATACATTGATTCCTCCACAAGCATACTTGCCCGGTGCTGACCAAGCTGCCCCAATCGTGCACTTATACCACTTTACTGTGCTGTTACTAGTGTTAGATAAACAGCACGTCGTCACACAATGCACACGGTCCCTCTCCCCGCTCGATCCATGTTCCAACCTCATGCCACGCATACACTTACCAGGCTTCGCGATAATGTAATTTTAATTTAAGCCCCGCATATCCAACTACTCACATAGCATAGGATCTTTCAATAAGCAAATTCTCGCTTGATAATCATATACAAAAAGATGACTTTGAAATTAAAATTGCTATCTATACATAAACTCAATCAATAGGTGATTTCCACCACCAACCTGTTCTTAAGCAAACAACAAACTTGTGTTCTGGGTAGGACTTTAAAACTAATGCATTGGATACTGTCTAAAGCAAAAGAAGATGCCAGCATAGAACTATGGGAAAATAGAAAAGAAATACCAAATCTATCAAGAAAGGCAGGGTCTTCCATTCAGTGCCAGTTTTATAATTCATTACTGTGTAACGAGTTCTTGTCATCATTTTTATCACCTGCACTTAGATCTAGAAAAGTTACTTTGAAGGTAAGTTGTTCTTATTTAGTCAAGTTTTTGTTATTTATACTGATTCATAGAGAATGGGTAAGGTCCAGCTGAGCGCGAATACCTCCCGGAAAAGGTCTACTGGTTCACATTTTCCATGCGTTTGCATGTGTGCATAATCACATATGCAGTTAGCATAATACTCCACACACACTCCAGGTTGTTTGCATGCAGACCGGCTGTCTACTCGGGTTCCAGTTCAACATCATGAAGTGATGGCAAGTCACTAGAAAAAGTATTAGGAAGCTGGGTTATGGCCGTAGCCACATGAATTTGTAATCTAATATGCTAAATATAGTGGTCAAGTCCTTATCTACCACAGCCTGCTACTTTTGTAGTGAAAAATTGATTAAATCATGTAGATTAATATGCTTTAAAAGTCGAATTGAGAGCTTTCTGTGGCTCCATCTTGTTTTGCTTTTTACATTCTCTCTCCATTTCTCAACTTTAAACCAATATAGATAAACACTGCTCACTGGAACGACCACATGCACAGTTCCCAGTGAAGCAGACTTTACTCGGATATAAGCAGGGTTGTCATTCACTGCTGGGTAGGAGTGAATCTTTTATCTAGAGTTGCCCTTTATAGCCTAGTCATGCCTCTTCCCCCGTCCCACCATTGGGCAGTGAGACCGGCAGATACCACAAGTCAACATCCATGCACACTGCCTTATACCCACAGGTACCCATCTGCAAGGGTTGCTTGCGTCATGGACACACTGAATCAACTATACACAGTGCCGCTGTCAATTTTATTATATAACTGGGCATCTACTGTTGAAACTTGACTCATTAAAAAGCGCGACTGCTCTCTGTGAGAAGACCCAATAATTGTGTTCAATACATAGTTAGTAGAACTCCTGTCCTTTCCGAAGCCTTACTGGAGGAGGCAGGTTCACTAGAAATGTCAAATGGAGACAAATTAGAAGAAAAACTACACCTCACCATTAATTAATTTTGCGGCTATGAAAGCAACATCATTTTCTGACTGCTTTCAATTTGATGTCACTGCACGCCAGACATTGTCACCAATTTTCAACAAATAAACTCTCAAATTAGGTATTTTAAGCATATTCAATGACTACAATTATCCATATTTCCAAATGCACTATATTTATCAACGTGTTATATATATCAATCCACGTAACCATCTGTGCTGTATGTCGTCTTTTGGGAAATAGTGTTATTCTGGGTGGAGTCACAATAGTGAACAAATGCACCGATTATTTTAATGGGGTGGGTATATTTGTTTCGCAATTCTTGGTCAATTAAATACTTATTAAAATGTCGATTAGTGTATAGCAGGCATGGCAGCAATACAATGTGATGTAATGACTTAGTCACTATGCACACGTAGCCACTGTTTGCTTAAAGGCAGTGCAACACAACCTGGGTAATTTTATACATTCACAAGTATCACGAGCAAATATGACTATTTTAAGTTTGTGTTTTTCGAAAGTAACTATCTAGGAGTTATTTATTGCCAAATTTAGACCAGTGACCTCTAATTTAAACTGCAACCGCTGCGACCAATCAGATATGTGACCCAATATTCCACTGGCACATTATCCTGATACTGAGCAAACCAGTCCTCACCCTATCCTGGTAATTCCTAGTCGCAAGCTAGGTAGCGACAAGTATAGATTGTGTAAGTCATTGGTTTGACTCGGTTGGGATTCGAACAGCCGAACTTCCGCACGGGAAGCCAACACTCTTATCGATTCTGCCACTGCCTCCATTCCACACAATAGAAAGCGTTCCAATCCAGTCAGCATGGGTTGACATTTTCATGAGCCCAAGAACAGACAAACGAGAGCCATTCTTACTAGTGCTATCCTCAATGTAGTTGATGTTTCTAGGATTATAATATATGGAATAATCAGGTAAGAAATACACTTCAAACACGCAGCCGGATCTTCAAGCGATTGCCCCTCAAATATCTGCTTCGGTGTTCAGTAGTGATTCCGTGTGAAGAGAATTAATATTTTTCTGGTTTGTGCTCCTGACCCCGATCATAGGTTGAACTGCTACTAAATGTGGGCTGCTGTCATTGTGGTGCGGATTAGCATACGACATACAGTGCTCACAAACCACCTGCTTACAGAAACTAGGCGGACACTACATACGGCAGTGCCACCGGACGACAAGCTGCTAATAGCCATTCATAGAAGCGTCCATACTGTGACCCTTCATTGAACTAGTGAGCCATTGTCTATAGTGGCAGTGTGTGTAGTGCTGTTGTCTGTAGTGGCATTGTGTGTAGTGCCATTGTGTGCAGTGTCATCGTATGCAGTGACATTGTATGTAGTGCCATTGTGTATAGTGGCATTGTGTACAGTGCGATTGTGTGTAGTGCCATTGTGTGTATTGTCATTGTTTGCAGTGCATTGTGTGTAGTGACATTGTGTATAGCGCCATTGTGTGAAGTGTCATTGTATGTTGTGCCGCTGTGTGTAGTTCCATTGTGCTTAGTGTCATTGTGTGTAGTGCCATTGTGTGTAGTGCCATTGTGTATAGCCATTGTGTGAAGTGTCATTGTATGTTGTGCCGCTGTGTGTAGTTCCATTGTGCTTAGTGTCATTGTGTGTAGTGCCATTGTGTATAGTGCCATTGTGTATAGCACCATTGTGCTTAGTGTCATTGTATGTTGTTCCACTGTGTGTAGTTCCATTGTGTGTAGTGTCATTGTTTGCAGTGCATTGTGTGTAGTGCCATTGTGTATAGCGCCATTGTGTGAAGTGTCATTGTATGTTGTGCCGCATGTGTGTAGTTCCATTGTGCTTAGTGTCATTGTGTGTAGTGCCATTGTGTGTAATACTACCTGAGCAGATTAGCTGAGTGCTCCACTAATCCTAGTTAAATAACTGTGCCTTGTGTGTCATTTCTGTTATATCTAGTAAACTTTTTGTTATTATCGAATAATTCAATTGAAGTTTCAAGCACTCAATTTATGGAGACCAACAACGGTTATGCTATATTCGCTTAATAAATGCTTTGGGTACAAGAAGTGAGGGCTTTATTCGGCACAGTTATGGCACTGTATTAACTTCATAAGCACATTATTTTCAGCAATCAGTTGTGAAAGGTAGCTTTGCACGCAAACAATAAAATTGCATAACCGTTAGCATGAATATTTAATTATTCAATTAGTTAATGAAGCAACCATCATTTTGAACAACTTGAAAATATAGAAACCCATTTCAATCATCTAACTACCCAAGTTTTGTGAATAATTCTACTTCGAAATACACAGTGGCAGATCTCAATATAGCACACCACTAAACAATTAAAGGGTAGTGGATTAAATAGCTTCGGTTTACCAGATTTATCGGGCACTTGCTTCAAGTGCTGAAAGAGGATTCGTGCCTTTGATATGCAGGTGGGATTAATCTTGCACACACAGGGTCGTTCCGGACGTGCAGTGTGGGGAGCTGGGCGCCCAATCTGTACAGGGCTGCAGAAAGTCACACCTGGTGACCAGGCGCCAGACGGCAGAGTGAACCGTCCGTTGGCAATGCGCTGCTTTAGTCTCAGACGGCTAGCTCTAGCGCTAGCATTATACTGCACACCAACTGCGGTCATCGCCGACAGTCCTCCATTTTGGAAATTAAAATAAATCCCGCTAAGGTGAACACAAACTAACATGTAGAAGCACACATATTTCTCATCAAACCAATTATGCCCCGATAATACATTGAATAGTGGAGATCAGTTAGGTCAAGCCAAGCGGTCATCTCGGGATACTATCATATGTTGAAGGCCATGTCTTATGTCCAACTGCTTCTGCTTCACTGAAAGGACGACATGCTATCCACCATAGCGCTCATGAAAACAACAAAATATAGGGTTAGTAGCTCCCAACAAGCCGCGCTGTGTGAGGCTGCTCTGCGTGAGGTTGCTCTGTGTGAGGTGGCTCTGTGTGAGGCGGTTCTGTGAGGCTGATCTGTGTGAGGCTGCTCTGTATAAGTATGCTCTGTTTGAGGCTGCTCTGTGTAAGGCTGCCCTGTATGAGGCGGTTCTGTGTGAGGCTGCTCTGTATGAGGCTGCTCTGTTTGAAGCTGCTCTGTGTGAGGCTGCTCTGTTTGAGGCTGCTCTGTGCGAGGCTGCTCTGCATAAGTATGCTCTGTTTGAGGCTGCTCTGTGTGAGGCTGCTCTGAGTGAGGCTGCTCTGGGTGAGGCTGCTCTGTGTGAGGCTGCTCTGAGTGAGGCTGCTCTCGGTGAGGCTGCTCTGTTTGAGGCTGCTCTGGGTGAGGCTGCTCTGTGTGAGGCTGCTCTGAGTGAGGCTGCTCTGGGTGAGGCTGCTCTGTTTGAGGCTGCTCTGGGTGAGGCTGTTCTGGGTGAGGCTGCTCTGTGTGAGGCTGCTCTGTGTGAGGTAGTTATGCGTGAGGCTGCTCTGGGTGAGGCTGCTCTGCGTGAAGCTGCTCTGTATAAGTATGCTATGGGTGAGGCTACTCTGTTTGAGGCTGCTCTGTATAAGTATGCTCTGTGTGAGGCTACTCTGTGTGAGGCTGCTCTGTGTGAGGCTGCTCTGTGTGAGGCTGCTCTGTATGAGGCTGCTCTGTGTGAGGCTGCTCTGTATGAGGCTGCTCTGTGTGAGATTACTCTGTGTGAGGCTGCTCTGTGTGAGGCTGCTCTGTATAAGTATGCTCTGGGTGAGGCTCCTCTGTGTAATGCAGTGGTTTTGTTTCTCCCTTTACCGCTTAAAACGTATATAAAAAGTGAACCCCTGTTAAATAAACACACTGGTGAATTCCAAATAGTCTCTTCATTCAACGTTGGTTTTCTTTGTAAATTCACGGACCAAATAGTCCGTGGGCAAAAAACGTTGTACAAGTAGAAGCGGCAAAGGCCATCCAGCGGTTGCTTGTGGAACTAGCTCGCCACACCCTCCCCTCGCCACCCTGCCACCCTGCCACCCTGCCACCCTGCCACCCGCACCCCCTTCCCCCACCCTTCCCACCCCCTCCCCCACCCTTCACCCGTCATCCTGCCACCACCCTGCCACCCCCACCCTGCCCACACTCACCCTGCCACCCCCCTCCACCAGCCCCACCATGCCAACCCCCACCCTGCCACCCCCACCCTGCCCACGCCCACCCCCCTCTGCCACCCCCACCTTGTCCACCCCCCGCCCTACCTCCGCCCAATCTCCTCCCCACCCTGCCACCCCCACCCCCTCCCCACCCAGCCACCCCCACCCTGCCCACCCCCACCCCAACCCTGGCCACCCCTCCCCACCCTGCCCACCCCCGCCCTACCATCGCCCACCCGACTCCCCCACCCCCACCCTGCAGGCCGCCTCCCCCACCCCCACCCTACCCGCCCCTGTCTCTTCCCCCACATGTCGGGTTTGGGTGCGCCGACAAAGACGTGTCTCATTGACAACTTCGTAATTCCGACTGAGTATGGGTTGAAAACGGCGTCCAAAGCAAAGCAAATACACGCGGTCATTGGGCTTTACCTGCGCACCGTGCACAACTTCTGTATTTCTATTATTGACAAAAATAAAATCGAACAATTTGGCATAAACTCATGCAACATAATAATGTCATGAATGTATTTAAGGCACGACTATCCAAAATTAAGCATTTTGAGCTGACAAACATCCAATTCCACACAAAACTGTCAGTCATTTTACTTATGTTGCAGTCACACTACGACGACAAGCGGCGACGACAGCCCGGCAACAGCGACTTCCGGTCTGTCGTTCAGTGTCGTCGGCTGTCGCTCGGCTGTCGCCTCTTTGTCGCATGGTTGTCGCAGCGACAACTCCGCTTTACCCCCAATTTATCCACTGTCGCCGGGTTGTCGTCGGGGTTTTGGACATGTTGAAAAACTTCGACGACAACCGATGACAGGCTATGTCGGGCGGGTGTCGATACGCTGTCGCCACGGTGTCGGTAGAGTGTCGCTACGGTGTCGTCTTGTCGTTAAGCTGCCGTTGCTTCTCTCTCCATAGCAGCTGTATATGTGTCTCTGTGTGTCTCTGAGTCTGTGTCTATGTGTGTGTCTCTGTCTATGTGTGTCTATGTGTGTCTATGTGTGTCTATGTGTGTCTATGTGTGTGTGTCTGTGTCAATCATATTTCTCATGAAGACTGCTTCCTAACAGGTCCGCCGCATAAACCTACATGTTTGCACCGTCCCATTCTTCATATTTCTCATGAAGACTGCTTCCTAACAGGTCCGCCGCATAAACCAATATGTTTGCACTGTCCCATTCTTCATATTTCTCCTGATATGTCCTTAGATGTTGCTAGGACGTAAAATAACAACAAACAAACAAACAATCATATTTCTCATGAAGACTGCTTCCTAACAGGTCCGCTGCATAAACCTACATGTTTGCACAGTCCCAGTTTTCATATTTCTCATGAAGACTGCTTCCTAACAGGTCCGCCGCATAAACCTACATGTTTGCACCGTCCCATTCTTCATATGTCTCATGAAGACTGCTTCCTAACAGGTCCGCCTCATAAACCTACATGTTTGCACCGTCCCATTCTTCATATTTCTCATGGAAACTGCTTCGTGTGTGTCTCTGTGTGTGTATCTCTGTGTCTGTGTGTGTGTATCTGTGTCTGTGTGTGTGTCTCTGTGTGTGTCTGTGTGTGTATCTGTGTGTATCTCTGTATGTGTCTCTGTATGTGTCTCTGTGTCTGTGTGTGTGTGTCTCTGTGTTGTGTCTCTGTGTGTGTCTGTGTCTCTGTGTCTTTGTGTCTCTGTTGCTGTGTGTGTCTCTGTGTGTATCTCTGTGTCTGTGTGTGTGTGTCTCTGTGTTTCTGTGTGTGTGTCTGTGTCTCTGTGTCTGTGTGTGTGTCTGTGTGTGTCTGTGTGTGTGTCTTTGTGTGTGTGTCTCTGTGTGTGTCTCTGTTGTGTCTCTGTGTCTCTGTGTGTGCAATAAACCACACACACTCACACTCACTCACACTCACATTCACACTCACTCACATTCACTCACTATCACACTCACACTCACTATCACACTCACACTCACTATCACACTCACACTCACTATCACACTCACACTCACTATCACACTCACACTCACTATCACACTCACACTCACTATCACACTCACACTCACTATCACACTCACACTCACTATCACGCTTCACTATCACACTCACACTCACTATCACACTCACACTTCACTATCACACTCACACTCACTATCACACTCACACTCTCACTCACATCCACAGCCACATCCACACCCACATTCAGACTCACACCCACACCCACACCCACACCCACACTCACACTCACTCTGTGTGTGTGTGTCTCTGTGTCTTGGTGTCTCTGTTGCAGAGACACACACACAAAAACACAGAGACACACAGAGACACACACAGAGAGACACACACAGACACAGAGACACACATAGAGACACACACAGAGACACAGAGTCACACACACACAGAGACACACACAGAGACACACACAGAGACACAGACACACACATAGAGACACACAGAGACACAGAGTCACACACACACAGACACACACACACAGACACTGTCGTCCCGCTGTCGTCCCGTCTGTCATCCCGATATCGTCGGGCTGTCGTCCGATTGTCGTCCAACTTAGCCCGAATTTGCATATGTCGTCGTGATTTCACAAAATCCCAGTCGCCGGGCTGTCGTCACCCCCTTGTCGTCGTAGTGTGACTGCTACATTACTTAGGCTGCTGTTCACATCACCATTAGCACTAGAGTTTCAGCTAAGGACACATGCTCGGTGGTAAAGGTCTAATTTGATTGATTTTTGGTAAATATTTTATTCATCTGAATACATATTTTGTCAGCGCCGAGGCACAGGTCTTCCAGCTGTTGGAGTGATCACATTTGGTTTGTACATGGTGATGTAGAGAAATGAAATAATAGTCCAAATTCCATGATTTCAACCAATGGTGGTCATGGCATCTTGGCTTCTTGATCAAAAGTAACAATTCTAAAAAGAATAGCTGGATTTAGAGTTTTAAACCTAAATCTAGACTTATAAATATGAACAAAATAGCAACAATAACAACATAAAAAGACTTGCATTCAATGAGAACTGAGCCCTACCAATTCTCAATTCTTGTTTTTCGACTAGCATCAAGATGTGATTAAAATAAGAGCAACTTCCTTTTCCCCTAGATGTAAATCTTATTTTTAATTCTTGATCTAAATTTAAAAAAGTCAAATGTTTGTTTTTTGTTATTGACAAAGTATTTATTCTGCCCATAATATTTAAGCCCCTGCGAGGGTGCTTGTTTTCAATAGGCAGTTGTATACTACTTTGTTTTCTTTAAGAGTTTTTTGTATAGTGGTCCAGGCTTCGGATTGCCCATTGTTATGTGGTTTGATTATTCCAGGTATGTGCTGCCATGGTCAGTACACTCTTCTCATACATTTTTGTGTCACTCATTTCTGTCAGTAGCACTGGGGCCGCCATGTACCTAGTGTCCCTGCGGGGGTTACTGTGTAACCTGGTTTTGTGGTGTAGTGGTGTGGTAGTATTTTAGGGTGTGTTTCCCTTCTACTTGTTAATAGTGTTGTGTTGCATTTTTTGTTTGGTTCTATTGTGGGATATATTTTGTGCACCTGGAGGCATACTTTGAGGGCTCTATTTTGTAGCACCTGTAGTTTGTTTAGTAGTTTGGTATTTCCTCCCATGTATACTATATCACCATAGTCAAAGTAGGGGGGAACCATACCTTTATATATTTGTCATTTATAATTGTGTCGACAGAAACTTGTTTAAGAATTAATAAGATACATACATATAATCAATGCCTGATGAACCCTACCCATTTCATAACCCTAGAGATGTTTTTAACCATAAGATATAGATCAAAACAATAACATAAGTAAAACTGACTCTGGTTATAGTTCTAACACTAGATTTGTCTGGTTCGAATCCTGGTCGAGTCAAACCAATGACTTAAAAATTGATACTTGTCACTTCCTAGCCTGGTGCTTGGCATTATTAGGATAGGGCAAGGACTGGTTGGCTCAGTGTCAGGATAATGTGACTGAGTCTGATATCAGGTCATGGTGCTGGCAGCCTGGTTTCCCAGTGGGGCAACACTATAAAGTCACCATGAGTGCGCACTGTCACAAGTTGGTACCCGTCCTGATATGACCTTAGATGCTGCGAGGATGTAAAACAACAACAAATAAACACAATCTAGCTTGAAATGCAGATGGTAGGGCCTATAAGACGTGCTGATTAGTTTTATGTACATACAATGGTAGATAAATGATTCAAATTTTGAAATTGATATTCTACCTTTCAAACAGTAGCTGAAATGTGCTGAAACTAACAGATATGTGAGTTGCACTCACTGCTTCAACATGAACCATGTGCTTTGCGTGGGTTTGTTTTGCTTTTACGCATCCCACAATGCACCGAGTGGCTGGAATGATGAACTTGTCTATTAGGCAGGCCCCAGCCCCTTCTGCACTAGATAAAAGATTCACCCCATTATAGTAGCCTGAGTAGGGGTGAAGAAAAACCCAATATAAAAAGTGGAGAAAATGTGCTTAAATGAAAGGAGAAGATATATTCTTAATTCTTCACATACCTTATTATATATTTACCCTCAACTTTTGAACTGATTAGAAGATAAGTCACTACGGAAGAAAGGTAGACAAATGAGAGTTGGGCTGAGTACTTATTTATTATAATTCTCTGGCAGGGATTATATATATGCCCACCTACAAAAGAAAATTGTAGCAGGAGTGAAGTTGATTTCGGTGCTATACAGGTGGCACCTCATTCACGTGTGCGCCAAATGCGCGGGTGCGCGATTCACGCCTCATTTGCGTGCCACGGGTGCGTGACTCCTAATCCATGTAATACAGTCAAACAGTAATAATGAATAATAATTAAACCTTGGTATATGCTGCGTTCTTTATATTATTATAATTAATTATAATACACATAAGTCACTGCGAGAGAAAGGTAGACAAATGAGAGTTGGGCTGAGTACTTATTTATTTTAATTCTCTGGCGGGGATTATAAATATGCCAAAGACCCCAGAGGGGTCCCCCCAACCCAACTCACCTTTCCGCAGCCAACCTGGATGCCGCTCTCATATCATTCATGATCCGAATTGTCAAAGGCGTTTTCAAATACTGAAACACTGCATTACTCGTCCAATCCCCCCTGGTACGGATTTCCTCCAGGGAGGCTCCACACATTGATAAGTATGTGCACCCACCTCTCTGAAGTGAATGAGATGACAATAAGTCAAACACTGAGACCTACTTGACCTCCAAATAATTTTAACGTTGACTGGTAAATCTCATAAGTCAAAGGAGAACTTTCTCCCTCATCATTTGGTACCCGGAAGGCAACTACATCCTCCGGAGCCGGACAATCAGAAAAATGCTCCTCAGTCCAATGGACCGCACACAAATCCAAATCATAACAACGTGCTATCGGAATATTCAAAACCCTCTCCTTAAATTGTATTGTTTTCGATTTCCGCACTGTCAAAGGCATTCCCCATGGGAAAAACATAAAATCTCTCCGAAGCAACATCGCATCTGACAACGTCACATTTGACTTTCTTAATAAACCTCTGAAACTACATAAGACAGCTGCTCGCCATGCTATATGACTCGCATTTAATGTTAAACAGGAGAAAATACACCGTAACATATTGGGTAGTAATGGCATGGCCTGCTTAGGCATGTCTCCTAATCCTCGGCGAATCCCTTTAAGGGTCGAAGAAATTATGTAGTCCGAATAATCTATCTGGGCAGCACCCTGCTCTTTAAGAAAATTATTAAGGCCACTTATATCATTAATAATGGAGGAATATTTCAACGTCCTTGCCAACCAAGTGGCATATAACGCAACCTGCATAGCAGTACATGGTATAGGGACATGAGTTTCTGAAAACTCCTCTATGAAGGACAAATACTTTTTAACCTGAACCGCCCTTGTTGACAAGGAGTTTGGTGCGTAGCATTTCAGTTGAAATTCCTTCTGCTCTGCTTTAAGCCTATTGATTTCTTTAAAGAATAGGGTTGCTTGAATAAACTGATACAACACAAACGCTTACTCGCATCTGCTTCATATATTACTTCGGTCATTCGAGTCACATTTAATCTACTCAAAGCGTCAGATATCACATTAGCCTCACTACTAATATGTACGGCAGAGAAAACAAAATTAAATTTTATCGATAACCAAAATATCTGCCTTAAGTAATGCATAATTAGCCTGCACCTCGACCTGCCCGAGCATAGAGCTGAATCAACTGTAGCACTGTCCGTAACTATCACTATCGCGGTCCCTCCCCACATCGGACCCCATTTCCTTACTGCCGCATATACAGCCCACATCTCTTGCGCGTTAATGTGAGCCGTTTTTATCTGTTCATCTGGATGGTCATAGTGGTGGGTCACTATCGCCTCAATACGCTCCACATCCTGCTCTTCAAAGCAGCCTACTAACCAATCATCATTATGCAATGCACCATAACCCCAATTAATGGAGTCCATATATACAGCCTTCACTGCCGCAAATTTGCCTAACATTAACGCTTTCCAGTTAAATTCCCTCGCAAATTGGATCCACCACTCCACATCCTGTCTGAATCCTGCACTCAATCTCACTTTATAATAAGGCCTAGTCACTGAACTCATCAAATCATAAATTCGTCATGAAAAAGTACGACCACCACGCACCACTTTAGCACAGTGGGCTAAAATAAAAGCCCACCTAGCTTTTCAAGATCTTTTCTAGTCGCTTTCTTTCTACCTCTAAACGACAATAGGCTACTCCGTAGTTTGATCAGTTTATCTTCCGGTAGGGTTAACTCTAATTTAATCGAATCAACAAGTATTCCCAGGAACCGTTTTTTGTATTCGGGCTAATTAGTTTTTAAAAACTTAAACTAAATCTGAGCCGATGCAATAATGCGATTAATTTTCCCTGCTGGTAGGCCATGCTGTCCCAATTTGGGGCAATGATACAGAAATCGTCCAGGTAATTTATTACCCTTCCTATACCTTCTCTAAGAGCAAACCTGACTATGAAATCGGACATCTTTGAACAAACAAACGGACTTGAAGATAACCCCATGCAAAGTCTGTTGTCTAGCATATACACCGGGCCATCTGTCTGCTGCTCTTCAAAATCCCAAACTAACCCTTGTCTAGGTCTGTCTGTTGGGTGTTTAGTGATTGCTCATTACGCATCTTTCAAATTCACTGTTGATAAGTAATCTCCCTGCTCTAGTTGGTCTACTACATCGTCGACACTATTATAATTAAATTTTAGAGCTACCTGATCCGTGAATGCATTTACAGATTTGCTGCAGTCCACTATCCCCCTCCCACCTTCCTCCTTAGGTATACAAAAAATATTATGTACGCAACTAGGGATGTGGGTACTTCGGGAAATCATACCTTGATTTAGTTCTCCTAACAACTTTTTAGTAATGATGTCCCTGTACAAATTGTTATGGATCTTCTTGAACAGTGCATTATACTCAACCGGACAGTCCTTATTTGTTACATGGAAACCAAACACCACTCCCCATAGAATATAAACCCAGTCTGGGTCACAACCTCCTCGGGGAAAAAGCTCACTTAAAAAACAACATGGCCTTAGTTGCACTCGATTACCGGCTATGTAATGAATGCAATTACAAATTCCCTTTACGCAGTCATCTGCTACTTCAATTACAACCGGTTGTGCTTGTCGAGTTTCTCTAATGTGAAATTTCCAGCAGCAATAATCTTGTCTTACGGTTTCTACATAGAAAATATCGTCCTTATTGGCATTATCATTGTTAAGCCAGAGTGTTCGTCCTTGGCGGGCACCACCGGCACAGTCGTTGCACCGGCGCTTTCCGTCGTCGGCCATTCGTCCCTGCTGGCCGTCGTCCCCCGTTCTGCTACGTCCACCTCTGCGCGCTGTCGTCCTTGTCGTCTCCGCCTCATTGCTGTTCGCCGCTCTTGTAGCTCCGCTACTCGTTCTTCTAATTCCATTTCTGCTATTTCTTTTAGTAATGATGTTTCTTGCTCTTCCAAGGTAACTGAAGACAATCTATCTGCTATGTCTGGCAAACTATCACGTGACTCAATTTTTGGCATTTCCATAGTTTGACTGTTCACCTTAGCTGTAGCTCTCGTCACTCTCGTTGCAACCTTCTTGCCTTTCCTCCCTTTCCTCTTCTTGCATTTGTCTGTCCTGTGCGAGGTGCCGCACGAATCGCAATATGGCATGACTCGTGTATTTGCTTCCGAACATGTATCGCTCCCGCACATCCGCACAGAAGAAAATTGTAGCAGGACTGAAGTTGATTTCGGCGCTATACAGGTGGTACCTCATTCGCATGTGCGCCAAATGTGCGGGTGCATGATTCACGCCTCATTCGCGTGCGCCAGTTGCACGGGTGCGCGACTCCTAATACATGTAATACAGTCGAACAGTAATAATAAATAATAATTAAACCTTGGTATACGCTGCGTTCTTTATAATATTATAATTAATTATAATACACATTAAGTCCAGGAGATAAATGAACTTTAAAGTTTGAATTGATAGAGCTCACATATTCACATGGCAGCCATTGGCAGGAAGTTGAGAGGTTCCTGGGTAATATTCCAATCTAGGTCAGGAAGCAGTCATTTTCATTGACTGAGATAGTCAGGCGGTACAATAAGTTCATTCAAACATGGTGGATTTACTTCATGGACTCTCACTTCAAACTTATTTTGTGTCATCATGCCTTGATATTACATGATCTGAATACTCTGGAGAGTATATGTTTAAGGACAAAATATACAATCAGATTATAGCTATTTGATTTTAATCAACAGAAGGTAGGAATGCCAAACTAAGACCATCACCAGTGAGACCCATTTTCTCCAACTTTGACATAGGGTTGTAATTCACCTTCGAACAGAGTGCAGGGTGAATCTTTGATCTACTTCTGCGCATGCGCTGCTCCCTCACTGCACAGCTCCACACACATGCGTGTACCTACGTCGTCTATAGACCATGTTTGTAAACATTGTGTATGCACGCGCAGCTTGGCTGCAGAACGAATGCACTCTGCCACTGAGTTTGCCGACGCGCAGTGCAAAACGTTTATTTTATTCAAAATTAATAGAAATGCACAACCCTAACCGTATAAATTTAATATAATATATTCGTTGAATATGTTTTCTATATGTGTACCAAGCAGTTTGTTTCTAAGTGGTGCAGTTTTAGAGATATTTCACTTTTTCTGTATGAAGATTGCCCATGGCCATTGACAATGCATTGAGTTTGCCGGTATGCGCAGTGCAAAACGTTTATTTTATTCAAAATTAATAGAAATGCACAACCCTAACCGTATAAATTTAATATAATCTATTCATTGAATATGTTTTCTATATGTATACCAAGCAGTTTGTTTCTAAGTGGTGTAGTTTTAGAGATATTTCACTTTTTCTGTATGAAGATTGCCCACGGTCATTGACAATGCATTGAGTTTGCCGGTATGCACAGTGCAAAACGTTTATTTTAATCAAAATTAATAGAAATGCAGAACCCTAACCGTATAAATTTAATATAATCTATTCGTTGAATATGTGTTCTATATGTGTACTTTGTTTCTAAGTGGTGTAGTTTTAGAGATATTTAACTTTTTCTGTATGAAGATTGCCCACGGCCATAAGCGAGTTCAGCATTGGCCGCACGCATGTGCGAGACTGACTTCCGGTCGTCTGCGTCGGGATAAACAAAGCTACGTTTGAGCTCAAACTCAGTGCATTGTCAATGGCAGTGAGCAATCTTCTTACAGAAAAAGTGAAATATCTCTAAAACCAAACCACCTAGAGACAATTCGTTTGGCACACATATAGAAAACATGTTTACCAAGAAGATTATATTAAATTGATAAGGTTAGGGTTATGGATTTCTATTAATTTTGAATAAAACTAATGTTTCACACTGCGTCCCCTGTCAACTCAATGGCTGTGAGCAATCTTCTTACAGAAAAAGTGAAATATCTCTAAAGCCACACCACCTAGAAACAAATCGCTTGGTACACATATAGAAAACATGTTTACCAAGACGATTATATTAAATTGATAAGGTTAGGGTTCTGGATTTCTACTAATTTTGAATAAAACTAACGTTTTGCACTGCGAGTACCAGCAAACTCAATGGCCGTGAGCAATCTTCTTACAGAAAAAGTGAAATATCTCTAAAACCATACCACCTAGAAACAAATCGGTTGGTACACATATAGAAAATATGTTTACCAAGAAGATTATATTAAATTGATATGGTTAGGGTTCTGGATTTCTATTAATTTTGAATAAAACTAACGTTTTGCACTGCGCGTAGTCATGCACGTGGGTTTGTTTATCCCGATGACTTCCCATCAACCACCGCGCGCCCGAGATGCTGAACTCGTTTATAGACAATGCATTGCGTTTGCCGGTACGCGCAATGCAAAACGTTGATTTTATTCAAAATTAATAGAAATGCACAACCCTAACCGCATAAATTTAATATAATCTATTTGTTGACTATGTTTTCTATATGTGTACCAATCAGTTTGTTTCTAAGTGGTTTAGTTTTAGAGATATTTCACGTTTTCTCTATGAAGATTGCTCATAGCCATTGAGTTTGCAGTGTGCCAGTGTGTCGTCCTCCAGCCAAAAGCCGCGCGCACTGACCTAGATACCCGTTCTGACGTCACATGAAATAGGTCTATAGCACCATGTGCCTCACAGCGATGGCGGCCAGCCCTGGGACTACGCACTTCGTCGTCAACAACCACTTAATTAATAATACGGCCTACTTTAATCCCGATAGCCAATCTGAGGAATCGCGACGTTTCTAGGTGAGATAACAGTAACACCAACTGGGCGGAAGCCGGCTCTGCCATACCCGGAAGTGACGTCGGCTGCCAGCTCCGGCCACTTATTCGTGGAACGTGCGTTGGTGGCTCAGCTGCGTGAACATTGTTGTTTTCTGTGGGACCCACCGTTTCACCCCTGGCAGAGAATATATATTGTATCGTGACTCAGTGTAGGTGTCCCTGTACCCGCACATCGCCAACGTCAGCCAAACCCCATAAACGTCCTTAAACAATGAACGCGCAAAGTCCATAGTCCGGTGGTTTTGAGTCTTTGCAACTCACCTTAGTTTGATGTAACTTTGATTTAAAGGGACCAGCTATAGCTCGCTGGGACACTGCGCATACTCCGACAAATACTCTCCAAGCACAACCTTGTTTAGTTTTTATGTTTAAATGAACCAAGTATATGTGGGGAGAGTAGGGGACCAGGGCCATGCTAGTCTGAACTGCAAAGGCAGTTTGTTGTCTCCAAAATGGCCACCCCCAAAGGCGGTGGCCATTTGCAATGAAAAAGCTGCGCTGTGATTGGCTGAAATTGTGCCGGCAACAGGCTCATACGGTAACAAGAGTTGCTGGTTCCCAGTATCGGCGGCAATATATTAGGCCCAAATCTATTCAAAGCTCTCATATTTAACAGAATTATATGCTGCTCGCCGGTAACAGGCTCAGCAGATCCCCCTGAGCCTGTTGCCGGCGAGCACCACTATTTCCCAATAGCTAATATACAAATCGCCTCCGCCGCCAGCGCATTAGGCCACCCTGTGGCACAAATCTGAACTATTCCGAGTTTGTTTGTTTTCCACACGGCGGATAGCTGGCGACTTTAAAATGACTAACTTTGAGATATTTGAAGTATAAACATGCAAAGTTGACTTTGACATTCTTGTCAAAACTTTGACCCCATTGGGTTCAGCAGTAGAAGATTCTATACAATTGACTTCTATGTATGCTCTTCTATGTAGTAACAAATGCATAATAAATACACCGACATCTAAGTTAATTATGTGGGCTCAAAATTAGATAAGTGTCCTGCTTTGAAATGTAATACTGTTAACGCAGCGTTAAACAACAGATATCCAATACTCTATTGTTGGTCTAAATACATGACCGCGCACTAAATGTGATTACTCATGTGGCAACTTCATAGAATCCCGAGCTCATAGTTTCTACCCAATCATGTAGCGCATGACAGTTTCTCTGTGTGATGACTATTTGTAGTTTTACAGTTTAATTTGACTTGTAGATTGAACAACACCTGCTTAGTGCGAGCGGTGCTGCCTTGTAAAAATATACGGATTTTCGGTAAAGAATTATATCTTGGCAGAGAGAATTATGGGCTTTGGAGTGGGGGAGAAGGTTATGTAATCTAAAAGCAATGGTGCCCCCACTCACATTATGACATGATATAAGCTATGTGCGATGTATGTTCATACATGATGCCTAAAGTTAATGAAGAGATGTTCTTATATAAGAAGCAGTTCAAGGTTGATGAAATGTTCCTCTATGTATTCATAAAGAATGCAATTGGAGAAAAAGGACATTTTTGGTATATACATATATATATATATATATTTAATTGTAACTGTCTACAACTACCTGCCACTACCGGACCCAGGGCCAAGCACCCCAGCCATACCACATTCCTTAGAGCCATACCCTGCAGGCTGGTTTGGGCAGCAACTCCCCCATATTAGGGCATTGCACTGACCAGCCTGTAGGGGAGTGTCTGATTGGCTGGCTGTGGGAGATCCGGTCACCTAACCCCCCTTGGCCTATCAGGACCACACACGTCTCATTCTAATTAATTATTCAAGAAACTTCTCCAGACACTCTGGAGAGGGATCACTCGGCTCCTGGCTCTTGAGTGAGACAGACCTACTCTCGAGCAGGAACCCCAGACACTCTGTCTGATGCTAGCAAAATTCATATATTCCAATTGAGTGTGTATACAGCCATAGGACTCCTGTCCCATGGGCTGTAGGCACTGCTTTCACTATACCGGCTAAAGTGGTAATGAGATACTGTGTGGACTGAAGGTGAGGGGTTAGGTGGATAGGTCACTAATAGGTGAGCAAGAGTTGATGCCAATAAAGCACAATGTCCTCACTGTCTATCTTTGTGATTTGTCTTCCTTTCTTCCTTAGTCTTAGTTACAGTGTTGTTAATATTGGTTAGTATGACTGCATCACAGGTGAAATGAAGGGGAGAGTTTTGTAGTAGCATGGGGTGCTCACAGCGGCCGAATAACCTCATGATATCATAGGCTGGACTACAGTTACATGACTGATGCGCCCTGCCACTTTAACCCCCAGCTTAAATGTCTGCCCACTGCTCAGGCATTGCATTCACAATATTGCATTCACAATATTTCCCTTCAACAATTCCAGTTTGAATTAGCCGAGCAAACATTTAGTGACACCTTGCCGTGAGTTCGAACCCTGGTCGAGTCAAACCAATGACTTAAAAATTGATACCTGTCGCTTCCTAGCCAGGCGCTCGGTATTATTGGGATAGGCTCAGGGACTGGCTAGCTCAGTGTCAGGATAATGTGACTGAGTGGGATATCAGGTCATGGTGCTGGTGGCCTGGTCTCCCAGTGGGGCAGCACTATAAAGTCGCCAGGAGTACGCACTGTCACAAGTCGGTACCCGTCCTGATATGACCTTAGATGTTGCTAGGACGTAAAACAACAAACAAACAAACCTAAAGGTGAATCGGCTGCATTCCTTAGTTCTTTAGAACAGCGCACCCATGCACGCTTAAAGTTGCACGATCGCTTGTGTTGAAGCGATTTGAGCTAAAAAAAAAACCTAAATAATTTCTACAGGCTTTCCAAACGTCCTTTCGTCCTATGTTTATGACAGGTATTAACATCTAGCGATGACCACATGATGTGGAATGACCTAAATCAAAGACAGCCTGGTCACCTAACGTAGTAAATTCACTGATTATTCTATATATGCTGTCCCAAATCACTAGTTAATGCACCAATATCTAAGGTGGATATATATAAACAGATGACAATACATTTTTTGGTTTTGAAAAATAAATATTTCATCGGACCATGCAACTTTAAGGCCCGACACAAGAACCGCAGTACACACAGAAGAACACCATCCACGACGCGCATTAATACCATTGGCTGCTGTGATCACGTGTGACACCACGTGACCAAAAGGGTCCGGTGAAGAAGTAGTTGAACTCAGGGTATAGCTCAGGTTGTTGGGATTTTATGTCAGAGAAAAATTGAAAGTCATATCAGGATGCGAACAGAATTGGGACAGTGAGCACTCATGGCGATTTGAAAGTGTTGCCTCACTGTGATACCATGTGCTGCCAGCAGCAAAGCCAATTCACACTATTCACATGTGACCTAATTCGTCATCAGAACGAGGCTGAGTGCGCGTCGGGTATTGGAAATGGCCATAAGACACTGCTGTGTGCAGATGTGTATGAACTACTAGAGAAATTAAAGGAGTACAATTTCTTAATATATATATTTTAAAAATATATTTCAACCCTTTTAAAGCTTTTATTAATTTGTAATTACTAAGACTAGTTGTTTAACTGTGTTACACAGATAACTACGCTGACAGTGCCGCATGGTACATGATACCACCATAACTATGCAGACTTGAAGTTGACCGTCACATCGTATTTAAAGAATGGGGAAATCACCATGCAAGTGACACCCAATCTTCGTGAAAATTGGCCAATAGATAGAAAACAGGTATGCAAGGATGAATATGGTAATTTCAAAAATGAATACCCTCAAATCTTAGTGATTTCTAGAGGTATTGGTTGACAAAAAAGTATTTGCATCACTTTTCATACAGCGGCACCTGGCAGATGCGTACATGGCCTCAGTCTGGTTTCAACATGGCCATGGCGTGAACAGCTTCAATACCACACTCAGCCACATCATCCTGTTACTGAACCAGGCGGTTCTTGTGGTATCCACACGAGGTGGCGACACACAGCAATTTTGTATGTCATTGGTTTAACTCGACCAGGGGTAGAACTCATGACCTGTCGCATGGGATTCTGCCATCCTGTCCAGTTGTATAAATTGGTTTAATTTTGGATACACACATGAAAATATTTGTTGATATATTTAAGAAGCTAAAATTATTGTCGAACCATAATAATTCATGAATATTATATCAACACTAACCCCAATGTCTTATTATATTTGAGCTAAAGTGCGTTTCCTCCTATTGTGATACAAAATGTCATCCACTGTCAAAGATATAATACTTTTATCCACTTAGCAAAGTTGCATTTTCCAGCAAACAGCGGGTTGTGACCAGCGACTGTCTCACCGCTCTCCAGCAGCCGATGGCCTTGACCAGGTGGGTGCTTACCGCCTGTAAAACTCTGACTGTTCACAGTTCATGCAAGCACCCACTGACTATTCAGCATTGTTGGCGGCTGTGCAGACATTTTGTGCGGTATATTGAAGCCTATGCCAGATTATTGGTGAACATGTTGTCTAGGTCATTATGGATAGAACCTACACCTCAACACCCGTGGTGGATATGCTAACCACAGTCCAATAGAGTACATCCAGCTGCACGGTGCATTGTGGGAAGTGTCAGAGCAAAACAAACCCGCGAGAAACACATGGCACATGCTAATACACTGGGTGCAGTTATGAAATGTGCTAGTTTCAGCTCATCTCAGCTCTTGTTTGAAACATAGAACACTAACTAAAAAATTATATATAATAAATTAAGATATTAATCTTTTATCCAGCATTGCATTTACATCAATATAATCAGCACATCATATGCCATGTGCATTTAGATTTAAACAAATCTGGGCACTCAGACTAGTGTTAGAGCCATAGCCAGAGTCAGTTTTACTTATGTTATTCATGTTTTTATGTATATCCTATGGTTAATGACATATGATGTAGAAATAGAAAATGAGGGTTAATCAGATATTGGTTATATATTTCTTTGAAACAATTTTTTGTTGACACATTTTACATTTTAATATTTAGAACAAGAATTACTTATGGCTAATCAATGGTAATGTAAACATCAGTCTGTAAAGTGACTGAAATTGTATATTTCTTAGCTCAAAATGCTTAATTATGTAGAGTTGTGTCTTATTAAACATATTCATTATATTATTATATTGCATCCTTCCATCCATGTTTGTGCCAAATTGTTATCTATTTTTATTAATCTGGAATAAAATGGAAGTTTTTCCCTATGCGCATCAGCAAACTCAATGGCTGTATGCCTTTGCTTTGCTGCCAACGTCGTTTTCAGCGCATGCACACTCGGAACCGTGATCTCGTCTATAGGGTCCGATACCCAAATCCACCTTGTGACCATTATCTCCCTAGCAACGGTGTCTTCTTTGACCCTCACGACGACAAGTAGACAAAAACTTGCTTTTGTATCAAAACAAAAATTAAAAAACAACCCTAACAACCAAAAGAAAAGACCAGCAATTGGAAAAAGTAGCTCTAATAGGCGCGTGCCAATTCATGTACACGTGCACAGCCCACAGGGCGGTGTTGGACCAGTGCCCCGCCGCACGGCGCTACGGGAGGCTGCGTGGCCTGCAGGCGGCTTGTGGCAGCACGCCGCCAATTGAGCGACACTTGAGTAGAGGATTAGCAATAAAAGGACAATATTCAGGCAGGTACTCTCTCTGCGAATAAATATATCAGATCAAGATCTCAGTAAACTACACTCAGAATTGGGCGTGTGTGTATGGTTCGCTTGGTTAAATAACACAAGGATTAGTTGTAAACCAGAGTCAACATGGGCATGGATTTCGCTTAGATCTCGACTTAGAAATGTGGCTATCGAAACGAACAGTTGTATGCTCTCAATAATTGAAGATTTAGAAAATATTACATTTTTGAGAGTATGATGTAGTCTTCCTGTTTTCAAATGGTATACCGTAAAACTATATTCACCGGAGAAATTGCTTTTATGTGATCGGTAGATTTGCACAAGTGTTGAGTGGACATGTGCTGTCTGAGCTGCAAGGTGTAGACATGAGATTGTGCTGCATGCACTACACAGTGTGAACATGTGTTGTGTGAGCTGTACAGTGTGGAAATGTGATGTATGAGCTGCATGGTGTGGACATGTGTTGTGTGAGCTGCACGGTTTGGATATGGTTGGTGAGAGCTTCCCAGTGTGGGCATGTGATATATGGCTGCATTGTGTGGACATTTGATGTGTGAGCTGCACAGTGTGGACATGTGATGTATGAGCTGCATGGTGTGGACATTTGCTGTGTGAGCTGCATGGAATGGACGTGGGTTGATTGGTAGTTGTGGAGATAAGCTCCCGTTTTCCTTAGTTCTCTGTTGTCTTCCCGATAGGTAGTCCTTTATCCAGGTTAGTCTATTTCCTCTCATCTCTATCTTATCCAGTTTTTTTAACATGATTGTCAAAGGCTTTGCTAAATTCTATGAAAGCTGTCCCCTACAATAAGTTTTTTATTGAGTGCTAAAAAGATGTCATCTGTCAATTTTGCTATTGTTTCGACAGCAGAGTAAGATTTTCTAAAACCTCCCTGTTTTTCATTTAGTATGTGGTTTTTTTCTAAGTGTTCATTTATATGCCTATGGTATATTTTCTCTATTAGTTTAACTGGTGTCTGTAGTATCGACATAGGCCTATAGTTGCCCATGTCCTGCCTATCTCCTGTCTTGAAAAGTGGTGTGATGGTGGCTAATTTTTATTGTTTACCTTGCAGAGTTGTAAACCACAGGTTCTTGACAGAATCGAAGGCTAAGGGAGCAAACCCTAAACAGAAAACCATGTCACCGTGGCAGAATTAAGGGCAGTTTATGTATGGAACTCCCAACATCTCCCGACCAGCCACTGCAGGGACGAATAGTTTTGCGCCTGTCTTGACATGTTCTTGCCAGTGTGAAACCTCTATTTGCTCCCCGAGAGAGTGCTGCTGGTAACTTGCAAAAGCCAGCAGCACTTCAACACTTTTGCAGGCAGCTTTCATGAAATGATGATGATGATGAACAAATTTACCTAATTCAAATGAGCTATTGAACATTGCTGTCATTTTTTTTTTTAGACATTAGTTGTTTAAGCAGGAGAAATTTCAATCATGGATGATTACCATTGGTTTGACTCGACCAGGATTCGAACCGACGATCCCATGATCTACCAACATGGGAGACAGACGCTCTAACTCATTCGGCCATCCCATTGTAAAATTTTCCAATATAATGCATGAGGACCTATGTGAAAATACTATAATAAATTGCAACTTGTCTATATAATAATAAATGGTGTTATATAAAAACCAAAGGCATATGAGGGATGTATGAAGTTAATGAACTATTATTCATTAGGTATAGAAATTGTATAGTAAGATAGTCTTTGGAGGAGTGTCACTTCCTGGATATACTAGATATACTCTTTGGAAGAGTCACCTCACATACCCCTCCCCCCATGGTGTTATTTATGGATCATTGGCCACTACAAGGCACTGTAGCCAGCATAACAAGGCCTTGGATACAGCAGATTATACTCTGATTGGTGGATTGAACCATGTGACCACTGCCATCTTGGATTCTAGAAAACCTATATAAAGTAATAAATGAAGGAGTATCACTCTCCTACTTTCACTCTTCACCTATTTTCCTTCATTACCTGTATTGCTTTCCTTTGGCTTGTCCACACCACCCACACCACCAGCCGGCGACTTTACACCATGCTGTGGGGATTGCCTGTAGGGCTTCTTTCATTGCTATGGCAGAGATGTTGGCTAGTTCACTAGTTTTATTTGTGTCCATGTTATTGATCAATATCAGTGTTAAGACTTAATCTTCATTTGTTGTACAAGTGTTAATGATGTTTGTTATCTCTATGCTTTTGTATTCCCATGGTGTAAGGAATTTTTCAGATAGCGTTTCACCTATTGTTGAGAAGTGTGTGTTTAACTTGCCGGTAATATTTTCAGTTTTTTTCTAGATTGCCTCCTTCATCTAAGGGTGATTGCATGATTTTATGTGTGGGCATGTACTGTGCGAGCTGCATGGTATGGGCATGTACTGTGTGAGCTGCATGGTGTGGACATGTACTGTGTGAGCTGTATGGTGTGGACATGTACTGTGTGATCTGCATTATCTGGACATGTACTGTGTGAGCTGCATGGTGTGGACATGTACTGTATGAGCTGCATGGTGTGGACATGTACTGTGTGAGCTGCATGGTATGGACATGTACTGTGTCAGGTGCATGGTGTGAATACATGATGTGTGGTCTGCATGGTGTGGACATGTGTGGTGTGCTGGGTAAATGTTATTAACCTGAATGTGACCAAGTGTAATGAGAACACAAACATGTACGGTAAATATGAAGAGTTCATGTGCAAAACCATGTAAACGCCAATCCAAAATTGTAGCTTAAATGAGAAATGTTTCCTGAAAATAATTTGTAATTCTCTCTTACTCACTTTTCATATGATACCATGGTTATAGAACAATGGAAAAAAGAGTTGGAATACAAAAAGAATTACTGTTTGAAGGTTTGATTGCAATGTTTATCTCCATTTCTGGATTGACATGTTTTTGCACCTGAACTCTTCATATTTATAGTGTGACCATGCAGTTTGAACATGAATAGTGTGACCAGGTACTGTGTGGACATGTGCAGGTTAGCCATTCTCACATGTGCAGAGTAGCCATTCTTACATGTGCAGGGTAGCCATTCTTACATATGCAGGGTAGGAATTCTTACATGTGCAGGGTATCCATTCTCATGTTTGCAGGGTAGCACTTCTTAGTTGTTTGTGATAGCCATTCTTACATGTGCAGGGTTGCCATTCTCATAGTGAGTGTATTTCAGTTGAGAATCACTCACTGTGTAATGATTGCACAGGTTAGTGTACTATATATTTATTTATAAATGTGCCGGCATTACATTAATCTTGCCATATATGTACGTTGTTTTTCCTGTTGCACTCGAAAGCTTGATATTATTGATCAAAGTAAATGGCATATCTGATCTGACCTTTCACAAGTCAGAGCCGACGTCATGAAATACACAAAACAGGAGTAACTAGTAAACTAGCTCTGGCAGGTTTTACCTCAGCACACAGTCTGAAAAGGTCGCTGTAGACTGAACAGTATTTCATACCCGCTGTGAAAGTACAATGTCTGAACACTTTGACTTCTGGATACTGAATGGTTTATTCACGCCCCATGGCTCACTGAACCCGCCGGCTAAACTTTCCATGATGTCATCTCATTTGCACAATCCTTTGTCCAAACCTTTGCATCTCATTATCATATATCAGCCACATGCCTATACGTCTATTATGCATATATCACATCCCTCCCTCAAAGTATTTCTGAAACATGAAATGTTTCAAAATAACCATCAACACACACCAACATACCAGTCAAAACAAATGCAACATCAAAATATATGCGTACTTAACTGAAACACAAGTCCTACCGAATGTCCGAGTGCACTATGGCACTGAAGTCCTTTAAATGTCCGGCCTTATAGCCTCCATGTTACACATTGTCCATCACACAACAGATATCAAAACCACAGCTGAAAAATAGACCTTAATCCTACATGCACATGCTATACGTGTATAGACCCAATCTAACTGACCCACTACAGGTTTAACCTGCTCGCCGGCCTAATCAGCCGACCTGACCTACTTAGATTAGCCTCACTGTTTACATTCGGCAACGATGCTGACCCACTTTGCGTCTGCCCGACTGGTTCGGGCCGCCCCCCCCCACAGGCGCCCTTATAATCTGCACTCGATTTCTATACAACATATTACCTGCCTTGTTCAAAATTTGATACTCTCTCCCCGAGATACCAGTCTGACCCAAAATAACCCCTTTCTTCCAATCCCCCGCATGATTTTTGTATTTTATCTTGTCCCGGACTTTCATAGGTTTGTGCGGCTTACCACACTTTTTGGCAACCTGCCCCTGAGCCTTCTGCTCATGAGCAGCTGAGCCGGAGATGCATTTAAGATGGGCAATGGAGTGTTATGATAGTTCAGCAAAGCTAACTGAAAATCTGAACGAGTCTTCTGGCATTTCTTTAACATGTTCTTTACCGTTTGCACAAACCGTTCTACCTGACCATTACTGCGAGCATATTGTTGACTGGAATATACAGCCTTAAACCCATAATGCTGTGCAAACTCCCTATACTCATTGCTCTTAAGCTGCGGACCATTGTCCGATATAACCTGACTAGGAATACCGTGCCTTGCAAAATTATCCTTCAACGCCCCAATAACTGTGACAGATGACGTATCGCCCAACAGCGTCACCTCTGGATATTTCGTGTAATAATCTACAGTTATCAGGTAACTTTTATGGTTTAACTCAAAGAAGTCTGCACCTACTTTTTCATACGGCTGACAGGTTATCGGGTGATTTATCAACGGCTCATGATGCAAATTTCTCCGGTTGTTTTGGCAAGTGTCACACCGACTGACCTTATCTTCAATTTGTTTGTTCATATTCGGCCAAAACATACAGTCCCGCGCCACCTGCTTGGACTTTGTCACGCCCAAATGTGTTTTGTGTAACGCCTCAATCATTTCACCGCGGAGACCCGGAGGAACCACCACCCGATTGCCTTTCATGACCAAATTGTTGTCTACCGTTAACTCATCTTTGTGTGGGATGTACTGTCTCAAACACGGCGGTGTCTGTATGCGTGTGGTGTCCCACCTATCTTCAATGTGCGAGATCAACATGGACATGGATACATCCTTTTCATACTCTCTGACAATTTTACTCAACAAACTTGACGATGGAATGTCCACTGCAGCAACGCAGAACATGTCATCGAACAGGTTACCATGACCTACTTTGGCACTATGCGCCCTGGACAACGTGCCTGCAAAAAACATTAAAGAACCCTTCACATGACATAGTTGAATATCGTAATTTTGGAAACGCATTCGCATTCTCTGCATCTTGGCCGAAAGTTTATGAATTGGTTTCTGCATTATCGCCACTAACAGCTTGTGGTCTGTTTGAATTTTAACTTCTTTGCCAAAGATATAGTCATGAAACCTCTTGCATCCGAAACATATGGCGAGCATTTCTTTCTCAATAGTGGCATAGCCACACTGCGCTGAGTTAAGCGCACGAGATGCGAGTGCGATTGGCTTGTCATCCTGCATTATTACGGCACCTAAACAATGTGGGTTTCTTGACATTGTAATACGACAACACAGGAGCAGCTCTTAACTTTTCTTTCAATTTATCAAACGCGCCCTGCTGTTCGACTTGCCAGTGCCACGCGACATCCGTAGCGAGGAGCGTGCGTAGTGGTTTGGCAATCTCATGCGTGTTGGTATGAACTTGTGCACATATCCAACCATGCCTAGGAACCTTTGGACACCCTGTTATCACGCGGCTCTGGCATGTCAACTATTGCTTGTATTCTGTCTGGATCAGGCTTCACACCCTGCTGGGTAAATTGATAACCTACATACTTTACTGTAGTCTTACATAGCAAAGATTTTGCTTCGTTCAATTTAAGACGCTCGTTGTGTTCCTCAACCGTTGACCCATATACCAAAATGTCATCCGTGACTATCCCGATACCGGGTATATCGCCCATGACACACAGCATTTCCTGAATAAAAATGTCACCGGCTGTTTTGATGCCAAAAGGCAGGCGGGTGTACCTGTACTGACCCCACGGAGTATTAGATGTGCACAGACGCGAATTTTCTTAATCTAATTCTATTTGTCAATATCCTGTCATTGCATCCAAAACTGAGAAATATTTCGCATCTGCCGTTTTGGCAATAATTTCGTCAATTGTTTTGGTAGGGAAAGGCCCTCTCTTTATCTTCTTGTTCAACTTAGTCGGATCCAGACAAATCCTTATCTTATTTGTTTTTTTTACGATAGTTATGGAGTTAACCCACTCAGTAGGTTCATCCTGTTCAACTATGACACCTAACTCCACCATGCGATCAAGCTCACTAGGTACTTTACTTTGAATATCAAATGGAATCCATCTAGGCAGATCAACCACGGGTTGTACAGATTTATCAACATGAATGACAGCATTTGCCTTGATCAAACCCAACCCCTGAAACACATCTTTGTATTCGCTTACCAGCTGCTCCACCCAGGCGCTGGGACTGTTCGTCGGCTTGGAAATGTTCATCGGCACAACACAGTGCACCTCATCCAACCGCGCCAGCAGGTTCAATGTCACGCATGCCTGCTTGCCCAAAATAGGCTGACAGTTCCGCACCACTTGGAACTTGAAGTCTCTGTCGTTCACGTCAAGCAACGCCTCACCGTCGGGAGTGATCCGATGACCCGAGAATGTCACCAACGAACACCTGGTGTTCGTCAGCTGCTCCGGAGCCACTCTGTCGAAGACGTACCTCGGCAGCACGTTCGCCTCCGACCCGGTGTCGAGCTTGAACTTGACAGGGCAACCGTTCACCCGGAAGATCGCGTACCACAGCTTGGTGTCTTGCTCGGCACCGCGGTCAACGGCACCGATGAAGAGATCCGTTGTCAGCACATTGACCTCCGCCAGATCCGGGTCTCGCTCAGGATTGTGAGGGTCGGGCTCTTCAACGGTAACCTCGTTGACTCTGCCAAGTCTGCTCCTGCAGACCTTACCGAAGTGCCCGATCTTCTTGCAGGCTATGCAAGCTTTGCCTTTCGCTCGGCGGTGTTCGTATCCACAATTCTGACAGCGGATCTTGAACTCTCCTGCACCAGCACCGGCAGCATTCCAAGATGGCGATTTCCAAGATGGCGTCGCTGATGACCGAACCGCCCGTGCACCGGTATGCGCAGTCGCATAGTTCCTAAGAAAATCAATTTCCTTACTCTCAACATCTGATTTGGTGTCCTCCAACAAATCCGAACTGAACTCACTCATTTCACACATACTCACACACTTTTCCAAAGTTAACTCAGTAGTTTGAAGCAGTTTGTTATGCAAATTAACGTTCCTTACACCAGCCACTAACCGATCGCGCATCAGCGACTCCTCCACTGTACCATATTCGCAATTCTTCACCTTGTCCCTCAATGCTGTGATGTACGTAGCCATATTTTCTGTAGCTTGATTATGCGTGTTAAACTTGTATCTTGTTATAATCAGACTGCACTTGCCTACACAATATGTTCGAAATGCCTCCGTAAGTGGCCCAATCTTGTCTTGATCCGCGAGAGCGAAATCCATATTGGCGAAAACCTTCTGCGCTTCCTCGCCAGCGACATGAAGAAAGATGCAGCATTGCACTCGTTCTGTCTTCATAACGACACCTGCAGCAGTAGCATATATGTCGTATGCTCTGATCCATGTTTTCCAGTTCGATCTTGCGTTGTTGCTGAGGACAAGCTGACCAGGCGGCCGCAAACCCGGCAGTGTATTAGCAGGCGGCATTCTTCCTCATCTGACACCATGTGAAAGTACAACGTCTGAACACTTTGACTTCTGGATACTGAATGGTTTATTTACGCCCCAGGGCTCGCTGAACCCGCCGGCTAAACTTTCCATGACGTCATCTCATTTGCATAGTCCTTTGTCCAAACCTTTGCATCTCATTATCATATATCAGCCACATGCCTATACGTCTATTACGCATATATCACACCCGCCTCCGACATAACCACCAACACTCATTATACCGTGACATGTACACCACCTCAAATATTGAATTAGTAGCTTCAACTTAAAGTTACATGAACCGATGAAATATTTAATAAATTAGTATACTTTACTTTAGATTGAAGTAAATCATATTTTACAGGCATTTTACAGATATTTCAAGTAAAAACATGACAAATTATTGAATCATGCACATCGTAATGCTGGAAACCATGGCTAGCCTTCAACAGTGACATCATCATCATCATCATGCTGTCGGTCGCGATGCGACAAAGATGCTTTCATTACTTGACTGCCGCTCTCATTTCATGTTGAAGTGCTGCTGGCTTTTGCAAGTTACCAGCGGCACTCTCTCGGGGAGCAAATAGAGGTTTCACACTGGCAAGAACATGTCAAGACAGGCGCAAAACTATTTGTCCCTGCAGTGGCTGGTTGGGAGATGTTGGGAGTTCCATAGATCAACCACCCTTAATGCTGCCACAGTGACATGGTTTTCTGTTTAGGGTTTGCTCCCTTAGCCTTAGGTTCTGTCAAGAACCTGTACCACAAGGCAGTGGTTTACAACTCTGCAGGGCAGGGGCGTCAAACTCCCTGAGGTATTGCTATTCCGGCAATACCTGCATACAGTGACATACTGTATTAAAATGAGGTAGTCTTCCTTCCACACTCGTTTAATGAGCGCACCAATATCTCACCTGGGTATGTAGGATCGACTCTAGCTAAGTGTCTTGGTTTCAAAAACTTTATCCTTTCACCAGACTATGCAGCTTTAAAGTTGCATAGTCCGTCCGGTGAATTTGAATTTCTATCATTTTTTTTAGATTATTATATTAAATTGATCGTTATAATCTATCTTCATGTCACTTTTCTTTAAAATGGGTAAATTAGGAGAAATTTGAAATGTAAACATGACAAAATAATTGTGGCATGTTTGACAAAACACAAACCCCATAGGCTTCAGCAGTAACATATTCTATTAAATTGACTTAGTGTGCCCTTCTATTTTGCAACAAATACTTATTAAGAACACC
This sequence comes from Branchipolynoe longqiensis, assembly GCA_030323885.1. Taxonomy (NCBI): domain Eukaryota; kingdom Metazoa; phylum Annelida; class Polychaeta; order Phyllodocida; family Polynoidae; genus Branchipolynoe; species Branchipolynoe longqiensis. The sequence continues at coordinate 65,877,982 of CM059196.1, read as the reverse complement.
AGTATCTAAGTTGGATAGATAGGTTCAAATCTAGATATGTGTTTTGCTTTTGAAAAATTGATGCTTGTATCGGACTATGCAACTTTAAGTAAAAGTAAAGTAGTAATGGTGCTGCACGCTGAGGTCCCTAACAACCTCCACACTTCAACCACACATGTCCTGTGACAGAGCTTAAGGCGCTTTGTGGGGTTTGATGGTGCTGCACGCTGAGGTCCCTAACAACCTCCACACTTCAACCACACATGTCCTGTGACGGAGCTTAAGACGCTTTGTGGGGTTTGATGGTGCTGCACGCTGAGGTCCCTAACAACCTCCACACTTCAACCACATATGTCCTGTGATGGAGCTTAAGGCGTTTTGTGTGGTTTGATGGTGCTGCACAATGAGGTCCCTAACAACCTCCACACTTCAACCACACATGTCCTGTGATGGAGCTTAAGGTGCTTTGTTGGGTTTGATGGTCCTGCACACAAAGGTCCCTAACAACCTCCACACTTCAACCACACATGTCCTGTGATGGAGCTTAAGGTGCTTTGTGGGGTTTGATGGTCCTGCACACAAAGATCCCTAACAACCTCCACACTTCAACCACACATGTCCTGTGATGGAGCTTAAGGTGCTTTGTTGGGTTTGATGGTGCTGCACGCTGAGGTCCCTAACAACCTCCACACTTCAACCACACATGTCCTGTGATGGAGCTTAAGGTGCTTTGTGGGATTTGATGGTGCTGCACACTGAGGTCCCTAACAACCTCCACACTTCAACCACACATGTCCTGTGATGGAGCTTAAGGCGCTTTGTGGGGTTTGATGGTGCTGCACACTGAGGTCCCTAACAACCTCCACACTTCAACCACACATGTCCTGTGATGGAGCTTAAGGTGCTTTGTGGGATTTGATGGTGCTGCACACTGAGGTCCCTAACAACCTCTACACTTCAACCACACATGTCCTGTGATGGAGCTTAAGGTGCTTTGTGGGGTTTGATGGTCCTGCACGCTAAGTACCTAACAACCTCCAAACTTCAACCACACATGTCCTGTGATGGAGCTTAAGGTGCTTTGTGGGGTTTGATGGTCCTGCACACTGAGGTCCCTAACAACCTCCAAACTTCAACCACACATGTCCTGTGATGGAGCTTAAGGTGCTTTGTGGGATTTGATGGTGCTACACACTGAGGTCCCTAACAACCTCCACACTTCAACCACACATGTCCTGTGATGGAGCTTAAGGCGCTTTGTGGGGTTTGATGGTGCTGCACACTGAGGTCCCTAACAACCTCCACACTTCAACCACACATGTCCTGTGATGGAGCTTAAGGTGCTTTGTGGGATTTTATGGTGCTGCACACTGAGGTCCCTAACAACCTCCACACTTCAACCACACATGTCCTGTGATGGAGCTTAAGGTGCTTTGTGGGATTTGATGGTGCTGCACACTGAGGTCCCTAACAACCTCCACACTTCAACCACACATGTCCTGTGATGGAGCTTAAGGTGCTTTGTGGGATTTGATGGTGCTGCACGCTGAGGTCCCTAACAACCTCCACACTTCAACCACACATGTCCTGTGATGGAGCTTAAGGCGGTTTGTAGGGTTTGATGGTCCTGCACACTGAGGTCCCTAACAACCTCCACACTTCAACCACACATGTCCTGTGATGGAGCTTAAGGTGCTTTGTTGGGTTTGATGGTGCTGCACACTGAGGTCCCTAACAACCTCCAAACTTCAACCACACATGTCCTGTGATGGAGCTTAAGGCGCTTTGTGGGGTTTGATGGTCCTGCACACTGAGGTCCCTAACAACCTCCACACTTCAACCACACATGTCCTGTGATGGAGCTTAAGGCGCTTTGTGGGGTTTGATGGTCCTGCACACTGAGGTCCCTAACAATCTCCACACTTCAACCACACATGTCCTGTGATGGAGCTTAAGGCGGTTTGTAGGGTTTGATGGTGCTGCATGCTGAGGTCCCTAACAACCTCCACACTTCAACCACACATGTCCTGTGACGGAGCTTAAGGCGCTTTGTGGGGTTTGATGGTGCTGCACGCTGAGGTCCCTAACAACCTCCACACTTCAACCACACATGTCCTGTGATGGAGCTTAAGGCGTTTTGTGGGGTTTGATGGTGCTGCACACTGAGGTCCCTAACAATCTCCACACTTCAACCACACATGTCCTGTGATGGAGCTTAAGGCGTTTTGTGGGGTCTGATGGTGCTGCACACTGAGGTCCCTAACAATCTCCACACTTCAACCACACATGTCCTGTGATGGAGCTTAAGGTGCTTTGTGGGATTTGATGGTGCTGCACGCTGAGGTCCCTAACAACCTCCACACTTCAACCACACATGTCCTGCCTCTATGTTGTGTCTTCGTTGTGTATCTTAAACACCTTGCTGGTGGAGGGCAGTGCTGGTACTTTGGGTAGAGTAGTCGGTGAGACTATTATTCAAATTCCTCCAAAGGGCTTTACATAACACTTGGGGTTGTGAAGGTAGAGGCCAACACAGATGCATCACCTCAAATACACCACCAAGCGAGTGCAACGTTTAAGTCACCATACCTAGATTACCAAGGCTGTATAGGCCTTGCCTGAATGGGTATCATCAACGGCAACGACCAGACAGTGAGTATATTTTTAAACTAACAACTAGTTGAATTTATATACACAGATAATCTGGGCATTCTAAGGGAATCTTCACCCAGGCCAGACGGGATGGCTGAGTGTGTTGGGTGTCCGCTTCGCGTATATGTCATTGGATTGATCCCTATCGAATAAAACCAAAGATTGACAAAACTGCTATGTGCTGCTCTATTCCCTGGTGTTGCTACGACTAGGCGCGGCCTGGTTGACCCGGGGTCATGGTGCTGGTCACACTGCACCACGTGTGAGGCAGAGTGAGGCAGTGTGAAGCTGGAGGGAGCGTGCACAGTCACATGGTGCTACCCATCCTGCTATCACCTTATATGTTGCTAGGACGTTAAACCAACCACCCAGTTCAGTACGAGGGCATTCTGCCACCCAATTGGACTTATAACTTGGTGTCAGCTGCCCGTTTGTGAGAACGACCATCACTAAATGCCCTGTCACACTACGATGTATGGCGCCGGCGTGTGCGTAATGTGTTGAAATAAATTTCAAATCAAAATAGGTCGGCATACTCCAAACTTTTCATGCTGCGAGGGATAAAAATGGGTGTACACACAACATACACACAACATACACACAACATACATAACGTATCTCTGACCTATTGAGAGCATCCATGTGCCTCACAAAACGTTGGCAAAACGTTCACATACGCTGATGGTATGCTAAGCAACGTTACGTATGTTACTCCATCGCTAGAAGTATACCGCTTATACCGATGAAGTACTTCATAGTCTGATGAAGCATCAAATTTTCAAAACCAAAACACTTACCTAGATTTGATTCTACATATTTATCTTTGATACTGGTACAGTTATTAAGCATTTGTTGTCACATAGAAGGGCATGGGGAGTCAATTTAATAGAACCTGTTACTGCATAAGCCTATGGCATCAGAGTTTTGGTGTGCTTGCCAAAAATTAATTTGGCATGTTGGCACTTCAAATATCCCCAAAGTTAGACATTTAAACTAAAAGTTACTTCAGCCTAAAGTAAAGTAACTTATATTGATCAATTTAATGTATTTATCTCAGAAAATGACAGAAACTCAAAGCCATCGGACTATGCAACTTTAAGTACACTGGAGATATGGCAGGCATACGTTCGAAGTACATTTGGAGTACGTTATGCATCCGTTGGCAGTAAGCAGACTGTACGTTCCCAGACTGAACATATGGCTAACATGCAGCAACGTATTCCAACGTATCCCTAATGTACTCCCAACATACGCCGACATATCCCGGATGTACACGCAGCGAACATTCAACTTACGAGGCACATGTCGACATATGTTGAACATTTTGAACATGCACAACAATCTTTTAGTGGCTCGACGCACGCTGACGTAAGACTACCTATGATCCCGTATCCTGAGCATACCCGACATATGTCCAACGTATACGTAATGTATGATGCCATATGCCGATGTGTTGGTCGAAAATCGCATACATCGGCATACGCTAAGGCCATACTCCATAGTGTGACAGCCCCTTTAACAGCCCCTGAGATGACACAAGCCGACATGCAGAGTGACCACCGAAGGTCACGCATCATAGTCCACACTTGCTACCCGGACCGCACTTCAGCCACACCTCTCTCTATCTCCTCTCCACTGGCCTTGCTCCTTCCTCCTTGATATGTCTGAAAAGAGTTCCAGGAGGGGGAGCCCACCAGCATTTCACGTTCTACCCTAAAGGGGCTGTCACATTAGGGCTTTTAGTGGGAGCGTATGGCGGCATATGCGCATTACGTCATATACATCGGCATACACTGCCATATGCTAAGGCATACGCCGGTATACGCCCTCATACGCCGATCCTCCAACAAGCCTGTTTGCTTGCTCAAAATTTTCGGCGTATGGCAACGTATGGATCATATGCTGCTCATACACTAGGGGTACGGTATGCGTACGCCGACATAGGTTACCCATAGGTTAGGGTATGTCGGCATAGGTTGGGGGTATGCTGGACTGACTCCCGCCGGGTGTCTCTGGCGTACCCCCAACATTGTGTAAAAGTGGTGTCACACTGCGGCGTATGGCGTTAGCGTATGGATTTGCGACCCATACGCCGTCATACGCTGTCATACGCTATGCATACACCATCATACGCCCTCATACGCCCGTCCGTCCAAAAAAATGTTGAGCATGCTCAAAGATTTTCAGCGTATGGCGGCGTATGGCTCATACGCTGCTCATATGCATAGGTTGGGCGTACGCTGAACTTGTCAATCACAACCGTCAAACCTCATAACACTACGCCGCGCATAGGTCAGGATACGCTTTGAATATGCCGCCATAGGTTAGGCAAAGGCTAGGCATAGGTTAGGCATAGGTTAGGCATAGGCTGGGCGTACGCTTCAGATGCTGCTGGAACCTCATGCATAGCGTATGATGGTGTATGATGGCATATGACGGTGTATGGGTCGAAAACCGCATATGCCGGCATACGCTAACACCATACACCATAATGTGACAGGGCCTTTACTCTGTCCATGTCTTTGGCTCGCTGGATGGTCACCATCGAGCAAAGATGCACGGTCCTTTGACTCAACTCTCCTCATTTCTCATTCCTAGACTCTCCCCTTTTTTTTACTCCCAGGCATACTTCTCCCCCTGACCAAGGGAGTTGTGTGCTTGGATGGGGCCCTTTCCCTTTAGGTTTCTCTCGCTTTCTTCTCGTCACTGGAACCGCTGGAACCATCTTTACCCACCCTTCCTTGGAAACCCTTGCTGATGTCTGCTGGATACAAGTGCTGTGCTGCCGCCGGACCGAAGATTCTGGACCACCCCAACGACTCGTTGTTTAATCGTTGTAAAGACATCCCCCAGCTTCTACAACCATCCCACCAGAAGATTATTCTTCAATCAAAGATTGGGCCGATTTATCGGAGCCTCTCTATAATGTTGCAGTTCTACAACTGGTAACGGTCGTAAGGATACAAACAACCCAGTATCTATATCATCATAGTGAATATGCATGGCTGGTTGCTGAGAGTGAGAGGGACTGAAGCTGTGACCCGGTGTGTGTATACATTGTCGGAAGTGGGGTGTGTTTGCCACTCAGCCCCATCCCTCATCACAGGCCGTGTTCGTTAAACTCACTTTGCACCTCTAAGCACATGCTCCCTTAAGTCCAAACTTGGTACAATTCTTGCCCCACATGTGTTTCTAATGTCGATCGCAGTAAAATTATCCTCGCAAATATTTGACATTACGCATGTTGAGTATCAAGACCATGCACTGGCCTCGGTCCAGGCCCGTGGGACACATTCACGCTTGACTGACTCCAAGTGCCCCTGACTGGCAGACAACAAACTAAAGGGGCTGTCACGTTAGGGTTTTTTGCGGGAGCGTATGGCGGCGTAAGCGTGTTACGTCATATACGTCGGCGTACGCCGTATACGCTACTCATACGCTACGCATACGCTACTCGTACGCTACTCATACGCCGCCAGATGCCGCCAGATGCTGGCGTATGTGAAGCGTATGAGGCATACGCCACCATACGCTTTCATAAATCCGTCCGTCCAAATTTGTTTATGCATGCTCAAAAAAAACCGACCTATGAGGGCGTATGGCCCATACTGTCAACAAATGTCACAGCACGCTCCCATACGCTCCTCATACGCTCCTCGTACGCTCCTCGTAGGTTCCACATACGCTCAAAACCACCCGAAAGGTCACCAAATGTCATCATAGGCCGGCACGCGCAGGACCTACGTAGGTTTTCAATACGCTCCCGCCATACGCCGTAATGTGACAGGGCCTTAACATAACCGTGGCGTTGATTTTACTATTGAGGTTACGCGCTAGGTCACCTAGCTTTGGTCATATGAGCTCCGTTTTTTTTAACTATTGACCCGGCTGCTCACTGCTGTTCCGGAGGGCTAGGATAACTGCTGCGAGAAGTTTTCTTTACATAATATGCCCACTGAGTTGTAAAGGTTAGTCTGCGTTATTCTGCATTCGAGAAGCTTCATACTCTGTTGTACAGCTGGTCTGAGTTCCGGATTGAAAATTACATGTTCACCAGCTTGCCGCGCAGTGCAGTACCAGTGGGCCAGGATGACTGCGTTCGAGAAACTGTGTGTGGATACCGCCGAGTGCCGCGGAGCAGTTCGGCAATGACGATAACGCTGCGCCATTCCGGTGCATGGAGCTGCTTTGTGGTAGCCGTTACCTTCAGGTCGCCAAAAGGAGGGTTTTCTAGCTAAAATTTAAGTTCTTTTTTTTTCATGACACAGATTTATCTACATGCTCATGTTGAATGGTTTCAATTGGACCAGTATTAAGCCGTGTTCACACGGTAAAAGTTTAAAGCGATCTAGACAAGGCGAATCATATGAATCGATTTAGATGCGCGTTCACACGGACCGAGTTTGAAAGTGTTTCGCGTTCACACGGGCAGTGCTTTGAATCGGTTTAAGGCGAAAGTGGATATCTGTGCATGAGCAAGTCCAGACTAACCAGCGCCAGTTTGGGTTCATCGACGTCCGCCGAGAGAGTGTGGGTTTGACCTAGATATGTATGGACTGAATCGTATTGGTTTGGAACAGTCAAAACTTCTGCTGGGCAGTGAAACCCTAAAAATAAATGATGAAAAAAATATATGTACACCTCTAGCAGGTTCATAAAGCAAATTTACCGGAAAGTCAACACACTCAGGTCTCGACTGTCATGTTTCCCTTGACTGCGCATGCATGTGATGTCATAAATAAAACGATTCAGCGTAGACTGGTTCCTGTAGACCACCTTGCGAAGCATTTTACATTAAACGATTCATATGAATCGATTCAGCCCTAAAACGCCTCAGCTGCGCATTCACACGGCAAATGTGAGTCGAACTAGGCAAGTCGATTTATATGAATCGATTTAACTTCCCTGTGTGAATACAGCTTAAGTTTCAAAAGTTGATGTTGAATTCCAATGTTTACTTTTCTCCACAAATTCTTCATCAAATAACTCAAAGTTGAGTAATTATCCTATCAAACTATGCAAGCATTGTTCCTTCATTAGTTCTCCACATGTTGTGAAATTTTAAGGATGAGTGATAGATTGCCATGAGAGTTATTTGATCCACAGCATGTTTTTCAGTATTACCACTCATTATTAAGTCATGCTCATAATTAACAGAATGTAATTGTAGCGGTGAATACTTACCTGAATACCAGATTTTGACCTGAAGCAGTGCAAGATGTTGTTTCTTTAACCATTGCTCGTATCACGAGGGTGGTTACTGAGGTGATAACTGCTGCTCACCAGGGCATATCATCAGTGTAGCACTTTTATTATTATGACATCTCGCAAATTACAGAATTAGATTTGAGCAGTATTGATCTGAAGCAATGAGATTTCATTGCGTTTTTCTCTTATTACTCTTGTTCACGTGTATTTACCGCAGTGACAGTGACTGTTGTACCAACTCGTTAGGGTGACAGTGACTGTTGTACCGACTCGTCATGATGCCCAGTCTCAGCCAGCTGGCCGGCTGTCTCCATGCTTCCCGGTCTATGCTAGCTGCCTTCACCCAACATTCCCGGCCTCTGCCCTGGTCCCTGCTAGCGTCTTCACTGACCAACTCTGCCCGGTCTCTGCCGGCGGGCTGTCTCCATGCTCTACGTTCTCTGCTAGCTGTCACTGCTAGCTGTCTTCACCTGAGGTCCCCATTTTACCACCCTCATTATTAACTCATGCTCATAATTAACAGAATGTAATTGTAGAAGTGAATACTTACAGTAATATCAGAATTCGACCTGAAGCAGTCGAAGATGTTGTTTGATTAACAATTTCTCGCATCACAAGTTTGGTTACTGAGGCAACAACTGCTGCTCACCAGCGCATGTCATCATTGTAGCACCCATATTATTATGTCATGCTCACAAATTACAGAATTCGATTGTAGCAATGAATAGTCCTAGATAACAGAATTGATCTGAAGCAGTGAAATTTCATTGTACTTTTGTCTTATTATGCTTGTTCACATGTCTTTACCCAGTAACAGTGGTTGTTATACCGACTCGCCAAGATGCCAGAGACAGTGACTGTTGTACCGACTCTTTACGACGCCTGTCTCTATCGGCGGGTTGTCTCAATGCTGCCAGGTCACTGATAGCTGCATGCACTTGATGCTCCCGGCCTCTGGCCCAGGCTCTGCTAGCTGTCTACACCTGCCAACTCATCGTTCCAAGCCGCTGCCCTGTCTCTGACAGTGGGTTGTCTCCCCGCTGCATGGTCTTTGCTAGCTGTCACTGCTAGCTGTCTTCACTTGTTTTTAATTTTTACCACCCTCAGTATTACTATGTCATGCTTATAAGTAACAGAATGTTATTGTAGTACTAGTAGTGAATACTTATACTAATATCAGAATTTGACCTGAAGCAATGGAAGATGTGTTTGTGTAACAATTGCTCGAATCACGGGTGTGGTTATTGAGGTGACAACTGCTGCTCACCAGTACATGTCATCATTGTAACACTCTCATTATTATGCTCACAGATTACAGTAGTCGATCTTAGCAATGAATAGTCCTAATTAATAGACTTGTTCTGAAGCAGTGAATTTTCATTCTGCTTTGGTCTTATTATGCTTCTTAATGTCCTTTTTCCGCAGTGACAGTGACTGTTGCACCGACGCGTTATGACACCAGTAAGAATGACTGTTGTACCGACTTGCTACGATGCCCATCGCTCCCGGTGGGATGTCTTAATGCTGCTCGGTCTCTGCTAGCTGTCTTCACCTGCTGACTCCTCGTTCCAAGCCGCTGTCCGGCTCATCATTCCAAGCCGCTGTCTGGTCTCGGCCAGTGGGTTCTCTCCCCGCTGCATGCTCTTTGTTAGCTGTCACTGCTAGCTGTCTTCACCAGATATACCCGCCTTCCCCCCAGTCACTGCCAGCGGGCGGTCTCTCTTTCATTTTACCACCCTCATTATTAAGTCATGCCCATAATTAACAGAATATACTTGTAGCACTGAATACTTACACTAATATGAGATCTCGACCTGAACCAGAATTGACTACGGTTGGAATTCTTAAGATCTGGATTTGTTCTTAAGTTTGCTGCTAATTTAATGAATGTGTCTTGTTGCCTTTGAGGCCAGTAATCGATTGGGTGATAGAGTGTGACTCAACCTTGAAGGTGGGAGGTACTTGCGCACCGAGAGCATACTATGCTCAAGAGTATCCGCTCGAGTTGATATAGAGTCCGAAGTTTATAAATCAGTTGGAGGCATTTAACATAGTGACACCGTTATTTTTTCTCCTTCCAGAACACCCACCTAACTTTAATATAGTAGTTAATACAGATAATCTTGCATCACAGCAGATATTGCACTCTGGAGAGGAAAGGATCAGATTCTCTGTGCATTTGCTATGCGAATTTGGCTGATAGCAGCGACTCAGAGTTGTAATATCACTATCCTCCATAAAGAAGGGAAGCCTTGGTCTTGGCTGATAATTTAAGTGGATTTCACCATAATGTTCAAGCAAGGGACGCTGCTCTCTGTGAATGTGAAAAGCGTCAGCTGAGGCAAATTGCAGTAAATTTTTTCATTAATGAATATTGATTTCTCCCTCTGATTCTTTAACATTATATCTTCCAGCATACACCATACAGAGCATCTGGAGCTAGTCTCGGCTTTCTCCACTGCTCTATCCAGAGGCACGTAGGCAAATATAGTGCTTCATCTACGTTCCTACAAGATGTTCTCCACATGGCACCAGGTCAATCCCTGGAGGCCGACAGTTTATGATGCGCTTGCCTGTCCAAATATGCTAGTTCTTTTAACCCTCCCCCATTCTCCTGGGTTCCTACTCCCAGACGTTTGCCACTAACAGTTGCTAGCTTAACAAGACTCCTCTCTCTCGCTTCATCAGTTCTATTTTGTGCATCATCCTTGTTACCCTCCATACTCTTTGCAGTGAAGCGGTACAGGCTTGTGGCTATCCGCCAGGCTGGTCCATGGAAGAGTGATGCTGTGTGCGCGTATCTGTCTCCAGGCATGATTTCAGAAGACCCATCAGCCCTCTGGATTTTCTTGGTTGAGGGCTGAGTCTTGTCCTCGGTGGCTGGTTTTCCTCACTGCTAGATTTCTTTTCCTTGATTTAACCGATTTATTATTCCTTCACTAACGATTACCCTGATTGATTGATAATGATTTGATGTCTTGATATTTTCCACTTGCTTGATTACCGATATGCTACTGACATGTTACGATACGGTACCCGATACCGATACTGATCTCCAGATATTAGATTATAGACCTCACTTTACGATCTGTTCTCCAATAAATTTTTAAATCCATCCTATATGTGTGTCTCTCTGTACGCGTGAGAAAATTATGCATGTTGAGTATCAACATGGATAATTTACGAATGCGTCCGAGCACACTACTTTCTTTCCCCTGCACTACTTTCCTCCCACTCACCTCCTTTCACTTTCCAGCTGACAGTCTTCCGTGCAAGTCATTTCACCCACCCTCCCTCCCGATTATCATGGGGTTGAGGGCTGACTCTTGTTCTCGGTGCCTGGTTTTCCTCACTGCTAGATTTCTTTTCCTCGATTTAACCGATTTATTATTCCTTCACTAACGATTACCCTGATTGATTGATAACGATTTGATGTCTTGATATTTTCCACTTGCTTGATTACCGATATGCTACTGATATGTTACGATATGATGATCTTGAATGATGCTTGATACGATACCCGATACCGATACTGATCTCCAGATATTAGGTTATAGACCTCACTTTCCGATCTGTTCTCCAATAAATTTTTAAATCCATCCTATCTGTTTGTCTCTCTGTACGCGTGAGAAAATTAGATAAAGTACCACATCCTTAGCGTGTGTTAACCAGCTCTCCCACCCTCGGACATCCTAGCTACACACTTCTGACCACACCTTAAAGTTGCATAGTCCGTTGATGTTAGAATATTTGCATAATCATTTAGATAAATATACCAGGTATACACCAGACTATTATAACCTACAATTCATTATTCTGGAGTAATTTGGATGAAAAATAGCTAATTTTGGAGCAATTTGAGCTGAAAGAACCCAAAATCATTTCAGCAAGCTTGTCAAAAGTCTTGTTCTGGCCCAGATTCACATCTTGCGATTGTCACGTGATGAGGAATGACCTATTAATGGGTACGTTGTCTGAAACCTGACTAATGCCATATATGGTACTGGGAATGAGGGCAAGATTATATAGAGGTCACAAGATTGACCTTGATTGACCTAATTGATTTGTGGCCTCCCTGCCTAATGGCTGTCTCAAAGTAGGGGCCCAAAGTGATAGGATAATAAATTCATTGATTATTCTTCCTGGGGTGTCACAAAACCTTAGCTAATGCACCAGTATCTAAGTTGGATATATATATAATCAAATGTAGGTAAGTGTTTTGGTTTTGAAAAAATATGTTTCATCGAACCATGCAACTTTAATTTGTAATCATAGTAACTGCCTTCCCACTACGCATGTGTGCAGGCAGCAGGATCCACTGCTACCCCACCAGTGCACCACACACTGTCCACACTGTGTGCTACCACTGTCTATGCCTCCTGTGTGTATGTGTGGCATGCACACTGCATCAGTTAGTTGGATTGATGCAGTGTTCTTCGGCCCATCCTCACGCACAAGGAGCCTAATTCACAAAATTATTTAAACCAGACAGGATGGCAGAATGAGTTAGAGCGTCCGTCTCCCATGTTGGTAGTCCATGGGACCCTGGTCGAGCCAAACCAATTGATACTTTTCGCTTTATAGCCAGGCGCTTGGCATTATTAGGATAGGGCAAGTACTGGTTGGCTCAATGTCAGGATAATGTGACTGAGTGGAATACTGGGTCATGGTGCTGGTGGCCTGGTGTCCCAGTGGGGCAGCACTATAAAGTCACCATGAATGCGCACTGTCACAAGTCGGTACCTGTCCTGCTATGACCTTAGATGTTGCTAAGATGTAAAACAACAACACAAACAAAAAGATTAGTGACCTGATGGATGCCGGTTTCAGTATCTAGGAAGGCTCGTCCCTTCCCCAGCCGCTCCCCTGGGGCTGCACCTGGGGATGCCTGCTGGGCGGGTCTGTGTAGGGGTGCTGGAATGTGCACAGGACACAATCACTACCGCGAACAAGTGCTAAGCAATGACACTGCATCCTTCGGAAATTAATTACTTGTACGGATGTATACTGGGTCGTGCGGTAGGTTCATGTACCGGAGGAAACACTATGTAATACCTATTGCTGTGTGATGCCACCATGCGACCAGAACGAGGAACCAGTGTAGTACCCGGGAACCACCGTGCACTTGTCAACTCGCAAGTGTCGCATGAAATAGGACCCTGCTAAGCCTGCCTCATACTATCCGACAATTTGAATTTAACCGCAGTGATCGGGCATACCATATCCGATTTACATTCAAATTATAAACGTGCATGGGGTCCCAGGTAGACCAAAGTTCCCCCTGCCCGAACAACTGACATTTATATACCCATTACAGACTGTCTCATCACCTATACCGCCCTAGGCTAATCCACCATAAGTACAGGAGCTCCTTCCTCTACCAAGCAACACAACTGGCATAATGTAATAAAGTGAACTCACCTTCACAGGTAAAATGCCACGTGCACAACGAGGCCTAGGTAGGTTGATTGCATCAGAGAGCCTCAATAGTCTAAGTTTAGGATACTAGCTCTAGAGTAGTACAAGTGTGGGTTCGTTTGTTTGTTTGTTGTTGTTTTACGTTCTAGCAACATCTAAGGTCATATACGGACGGATACTGACTTGTGAAAGTGCACACTCATGGCAACTTTATAGTGCTGTCCCACTGGGACATCAGGCCACCAGGACCATAACCTGATATCCACTCAGTCACATTATCTTAATGCTGAGCCAACCAGTCCTTGCCCTATCCTAATAATGCCGAGCACCAGGCTCGGAAGTGACAAGTATCAATTGTTAGGTCATTGGTTTGACTCGACCAGGATTCAAACTGATGAACTCATGGGTTCGGATCTCCCGATCTCCAAATCAGGAGACGGACGCTCTACTTATTCGACCAGCCTGTCTGGTGTGTATATTCGAGTCGCACTCTATGCACAGTGTGTACCTTCGCTTACAGCCCCCCTCCTCGACAATATTGGAGCCATGACCAGGATACACGCAGTGTAGAGTTGAACCATGCCTGTTTATGTGCTATGAGTGCGTTACTGGGGTAGTTGTGGTTGTACCTAGGAGGTTATATACTACGGCCCAATGTTTCCCTTCATTTGTAAATACACGCCCATGACAATATCATCAAAACTTCACAACTACAGCTTTGACAAAATCCTCAAACACAATGCTACCCTAGCACTGAACTTCCGCTGTAGATCACGAGAATCCCGAAAAAGTCCCCTGTGACCAAACAGATCCAGGATAAGCAATTGAAATGGGAAATGAAATGATTCTTTAAAGTTGCAAACTCTGATGGTATGTGTGTTTCTGTCATTTTCTGAGATAGATATATTAGGTTAATAGTTATAATCTACCTTACTTTAGTTTGAAGTAACTTGTATTTTAAATGGCTAACTTTTGAGATGTTTGATGTGCAAAGATGCCAAATTAATTTTGTCAAGCACACCAAGAATCTGACACCATAGGTTTCTGCATGAACAAGTTCCATTAAATTGCCTCAGTATTCCTTTCTATCTGGCAACAACTGTTTAATAAATGCACCAGTACCTAATTCAGATATATAGAATCAAAGTTACATAATTGTTTTGGTTTTGAAAACTTGATGTTCTCATCGGACTATGTACCTTTAACAAATATTAATCTTAAACAACAGAACATCTCAATTCAGGAATTGCATCCCACATCAACTTCCTTCTACTACTGTTCAGACCACGTCTCTCTTCAGCCTTAATGATTCATACATTGTGGATCGTATGATATGTATCATCATCATCATCATCATCATCATCATGCTGTCGGTCACGATGTGACAAAGACTGCTTTCATTACTTGACTGCCGCTCTCCATTTAGTTCTCTGCTGTGAGAGTTGCGTCCATGAGTCGGTCTTAATGTCTCTCAGCTTCAGGTTTCTCTTGATGGTATCCTTGAACCGGAGACGAGGGCACCCTCTCTTTCTGTAACCAGAAGACAGTTGAGAATAGAGGATCTGCTTTGGTAGCCTGTCTGATGACATCCTCATGAGGTGTCCAGTCCACCGGAGATTCTTTTTGATCAGAAGATCTTCCATAGAGGGCAGCCCCGTCCGTTCGAGTATTTCCTTATTTGTCACTTTGTCCTTCCAGGTTAGCCTCATGATTGAACACAGATGTCGCATCATGAAGGCATGCAGCTTTTTCACCTGTCGACTGTACACTGTCCAGGCCTCGGCTCCGTATAGTAGGGTGGATAGCATGATTGCACGGTAGATCTTGCCTTTGACCCGAATGGACACATGATGGTTGTTCCAGAGTTTCTGGTGTACTTGGCCGAAAGATGCGCTAGCCTTGGCCATCCTCCTCTGTATTTCAGCATCAATGCGTCGATCACTTGATATAGTGCTTCCGAGGTAGGTGAATTCAGGAACTGAGTTCAGCTTGTTTCCGTCAACCATGATCTCCTCCTCTCGGGTTCTTGTAGAGTTGGGTTGGTACAGCACCTCCATCTTCTTGATGTAAATCTTCAGGCCGAACTTCTTTGATGCATCGGAGAAAGCGTCCACTATTTTCTGGATCTCTTCAGCAGAGTGGGCAACCAGTGCACTGTCATCTACGAATAGCAGCTCTCTCACCAGTATCCGAGTAGTCTTGGTCTTCGATCTGAAGTGTGCGACATTGAATAGGTCAATGCTCTGTCTGGACTGTATATAGATGCCATCCCCTATGTCTCGGAAAGCCTCGTCGAGCATTGCTGATAGGAAGATGAAGAAGAGCATGGGGGCCAGTACACAACCTTGCTTGACCCCATTGGTAACCCCGAACGATTCCGAGACTTCCCCTACATGATATGTATACTTCTATGTATTCTTATGTACATCTGCATTGCTATACACTATGTAGCCCTATGTAATATCTATTACATTGATTATCTCCACAAACAGTTATATTCCATAGCATATCAGTATGAATGCCATGTCATTTGCTAACTTGCAGTTTATCTTGTTAGACCTTAATATTTAGATATATTTGTAATTGGCCAGATAAGTGTTATGCTTTATCACTTGGTAGTCTGTAGAAATTTATTTTGGAAGTTCAGGCAGGAAGATTACCGCCTGGGGGTATGCTAACCAAGTCCACCTATAATATTGAATAGAAAAATAATATAAAATTCAATTCATGCATCTTATATCTGCATCTGATAACTGTGTAATTAAAACCATTAATATTATTCTGCGATGTCTAAGTGATTTTAGTTGTCGCTACATCAACCAGTATATATAGAGTCTACTCTGTCTGTAACGGACACCCATGGGACTGGAGCAAGATGCCGTTATAGAGAGAGATTCATTATAGGCAGAGACTGTCTGTCGGAGGACACAGGCACAGGAACTGGCACAGGCACATACACAGACAGACACAGGGATATGTACAGGCACATGCACTGGCACAGGGACATACACTGGCACATGCACAGGAACAGGCACATATACTGGCACAGGAACAGGCACAGGCACATACACTGTCACATGTACAGACACTGGCAGATGCACAGGAACAGGCACATGCACATACACTGGCACAGGGACAGTGACAGGCACATTCACAGGAACAGGCACAGGCACAGACACAGGAACATGCACAGGCACATGCACATACACTGGCACAAGAACAGGCACATGCACATACACTGGCACAGGCACATGAACAGGCACAGGCACATACACTGGTGCATGCACAGGAACAGGCACATGTGCATACACTGGCCCTGGCACAGGCACAGGAACAGGCACATGCACAAGCACATACACTGGCACAGGCACAGACCCAGACAGAGGCACATGCACCGGCACAGGCACATACACTGACACTGGCACAGACACAGACACAGGCACAGACACAGGCACAGGCACAGACACAGACAGATGTTAGAATAACTATATGGCATGTCATCATTGACAGAGAATATTGATCAATTAGGTGAAAAAACGGCTCGTTGTCCGCATAAGACAGTTGTCCGTTAGACACAGAGGCAATGCTAATAAATTAAAGGGGTGTAGTCACGGGACCAGCACTTTTTGCCGTTATTGACAGAGATTCGTTATTGACAGAGGTCGTTATTAACAGAGTAGACTGTACATATATATACTAGATGGGATGGTCGAATGAGTTGAGCATCCGACTCCTGCTTTAGGAGATCATGGCACCTGGCATTAGGATAGGGCAAGGACTGGTTGGCTCAGTGTCAGGATAATGTGACTGAGTGGGATATCAGGCCATTTTGCTGCCAGCCTGATCTCCCAGGGGGCAGCACTATAAAGTCGCCATGGGTGCACACTGTCACAAGTCAATCAATCAATAGTTCCATCCTCTAGTCGAGGGTTGGATGCAATGGTTCTCCACTTGTCCCGATGTTGTGCTGTTCTGATAGACTGTGAATAATTCAATCCTGTCCACTGTGAAATATTTGTAAACCATGATGTTCTTGGTCTCCCTCTCCCTCTGCTGCCATTCACCTTCCCTTCCAACAATGTACGGTATATTGAACTCTGACGAATGATGTGGCCAAAATAAATAAGTTTCGTTGTCTGTATAGTGGCAAACAA
The DNA here is from genome assembly GCA_030323885.1 of Branchipolynoe longqiensis. NCBI lineage: Eukaryota > Metazoa > Annelida > Polychaeta > Phyllodocida > Polynoidae > Branchipolynoe > Branchipolynoe longqiensis. Next base: position 65,860,571 of record CM059196.1, on the reverse strand, counting down.
GCTTTTCTTATTTTTAATTTTTCTGAGAACTTCTTTGTTGGTGATCTTCTTTGTCCATGATATTTTCATCATCCTTCGATAAGTCCACATCTCAAATGCTGCTAAACGTTTGTACATTTTCTTAGAGATTGTCCATGTCTCTGTCACAAGTACCCATCCTGATATGACCCTAGATGTTGCCAGGACATAACACTCCAACAACCAACCAACTATATACATATATTTCGATATACATATATAATATATGTAATATATATACATATATACGTCGTGTATAACGTATTATGCGAGCATAAAAATCCGAAGGGAATTGTTTCCTTTATTAATATTATATTATTATATTACTTGATACCATTGTTATTCTCCGTAAGACTCTGCACTTGAACGGTGGTGCCACCTGCGCCCACCTCCCCTCCTTCTGGTGTCGACAAGTGTCAGTCGCACTGGAGGATTTTTAAAAATATATATATATATATATTTTTATATATATAAGTAATTGATAGTGCAAAGACAAGTAGAATAACTTGATTTGTTAAAGGTTATTGCAAAATAAATTCATCGCTAATTATGAGGTTATATATATGCATTCAAAAGGTGGTCCAAATAAATGCAAGATCTATATTTGTTCAACTAAATCTAAGTACATCGTGATAATAATATATGCAATGTCGAAGAAGAATTACATAAGTCAAAGTAGATCGACAACAACTATTTAAACTTCAGTACATCTGTAATTGTAATGTGATTTTCAAGAAAAGAAAAACCCTCCAAAGCACCTATGTATTAAGAAATGGTAATACTAGTAGTAATAATAACAAAGTAATATTAATACAACAGACGGGATGGCCGAATGAGTCAGAGTGTCCGTCTCCCGTGCTGGTAGATCGTGGGGTCATGGGTTCGAACCCTGGTCGAGTCAAACCGATGACTTAAAAATGTATACATGTCGCTTCCTAGCCTGGCACTCGGCTTTCTTGTGATATGACAAGGAGCAGTGGAATGAGGAAGACCAATCGCCATTGATTGAAATTTCCCCTGCTTAGTCAACTAATGTGCCCGCCCCCCCCCCGCCCCCCCCCCCCCCAAAGTGCTTGTATGTATTCACATTTGTTCAATGATTACGGCTGCATAATCCGATGGCTTCGGGTTTCTGTCATATATTGAAAGGAAATCCATTACGTTAATTGTTATAATCTAGTCTAGTTTAGAGTAACTTTGCTTATAAATGGGTAATTTTACACAAACTTAAAAAAAGGTGCAAAATAAATGTGGTTTCCCGAACAAAATGCTGAACACGACATTCTCACATCAGTGACAAGTTCAGTTAAATTGACCTCTTTGAAGTAATACATGCTTAAGGAGTGCAGCAGTCCTTGTTTTCGAGAATTGAATGGTTTCATCGGATTATGCAACTCGCAAATATGGTTGAAACGTTAAGACTGTCCCTGCCAGCAGTCAGTGATGCGGAACGGACAGGGGGCCCGCTGAGGCGCGGTCCCTGCCTCCCGGCTGGCGGCGGGACAGCGCTGGGCGGTCAGTACTCACGTGTCGAGTCGTACTTGATGTCGTCCACTAGGGTTGGGCAGGAGACCTCGGCTGTGCGGCCGGCCGCCATCGTGGGCCAGCACGTGACGCTGTCCCACGTGCTGTTGCAGTACAGCTGGCCAGCGTCTGAAACAACGTCCACAAACAGTGAGAAGCCGCTCAGGCCGATCTGCTCGCACGGCGCCTCCAGCGGCAGCCCCAGCGACACGAGCCACACGCGCAGCTGTTCGTAGGCGGGCCGCACCCCGGGGGCAGGCGTCACGGCGCCCGGCAGCAGGGGCGTCAGCCCGCCCGGCATGCTGGGGGCGGGGCGGGGCGGGGCGGGGCGGGGCGGGGCGGGGCGGGGCGGGGCGGGGCGGGGCGGGGCGGGGCGGGGCGGGGCTGGACGGGGCGGGGCGGGGGGGCGGGCGGGGCGGGGCGCGGCGGGACGGGCGGGGCGGGGCGGGGCGGGGCGGGGCGGGGCGGGGCGGGGTGGGGCGGGGTGGGGCGGGGTGGGGCGGCGTGTTCCCTTGCACCAGGTGGGATGTGGTAATCCAGCTCCTCCTGCGTGAGTTTGTTCGCCTTGAGTACAGAGCTGGCCGCGTCCACAGACCGCCCGGCCTGTGCGGGGAGTGTGCAGGAGTAGCGGCCCACCCTACCACCGCGATGTGTACTACACGAGCATTGTGGGCCACACTTTCGGCTGGGCCCACTCACTCTGTTTACCTGCAGCCACCTGCCGGTCAGTCAGCGCAACACGGCCGCCCTCTGGTCAGTGCCCTGACACTGCACAACGCGGTGGCGCCCATTCCATGGTGGTGCTGCTGGTTGTACACGAACGTGTGACTAGATACCACGGCCTATGCAACACCCTCCTGGGTGGCAGCCAATGCGACTGTCTGCCCAACCGAGAGGAGGTGGATGGGGGGGGGGGGGGGGGAGGGAGCAGTGTCCAACTCATCCAGTGGGAAGTGAGCTACAGCTGTGAGCAGCCGACGAGTACAGCTGGGAAGGGCGCCCCGTATCACTGACCGACCGCCCACCCCGGCCCGAACTGACGGCCCGCCCGCGCCGCCTTGTGGCGCACGCGCACACCGACTCCGGCCACTGGGTGCCCAGCCACGTGGCGCCGCCATACGGTGACATACGGTAAAACACGCCACCAGGGGCGGGAGTGGGTGGTGTGTTGGAGGACTGAGTTATGGATGGATATGTGGCGGGGATGTAGGTGGGAAGCCTGTCTCATAATCCTACAAACACTGACAAAGGCGGGTTAACAGAACACAACAATGCAGTATTATAATGTGCTACAAACAGTGATGCAGTATAACGGCAGCACTGTGTAACCTTTGAAGAGACATGCTGCATCCTTACACTTACAGTGTCAAGCCAGTAGGTTCTTGACTTCCTTGTATATATGGATGTACTATTCTGGAATAAAAGTAATTGTATTCCATAGCGATACAACAACTTAGCAACGAGCCAGACAAGATTGATTCAAACAATGTTTGGCAATTAAAACCCATGAAACCAGCTTGCCTTAATAAATAATGACGTTGAGTAATGACTATTGATATACGGTCATTCTCTGAAACTGGGTAGCACACATTTGGTTTCCACATTATGATGGTGATCATTAATTCTATGTTTTTGTCTGTAGCAATTCAAATAATTATATTTGCCTCTGTGTGTTAAGTATATTAGAAATGCTACATAATATTTAATCCATATGCAAAATATACACGTATGATTTCATGCTAAAGTGAAAAGTGAAGATTTGCACATCGACATCAAGTATTTACCACCCAACAAATTAACTTTTTTCAACTTTCTTTCTTGTCTGCTTAATTGTAATCAATAAAGTATTGTTTGAATGCGTTGTGCATGTTCACATGATGTTCTGGATGTGTGTTTGAGTTGAGTTCTATTTAACCACAAACATGTAGTAAGGTAAGTTTGATTTCGATGTTATCCAAATGATATTAATGCATTGCTCAATTTGTACAAGCTCAAAATGAAAAAGTGAAATAACCCTTTTCCTCCTTCTTTCTTTATTGTTCAATCCTGACATATGCACAACATGTAAACCTTCATATGAACTTGGATTCTGCTATTATTTGGAAGGTTTTCAATTTTGCTTTCCATGTCGCACTTTAATGCAAGGTTTCAGAGAATCGCCCATGTAGCACAATAAAGGTGCTCAACAAAATAATAATCGATGGCCATAAATAAGAGAAAATACAGGAAGAATCCACAAAATTAACTAATCATTAATCTGTAGAATGAACAATAAAGCCTGAAGTTCATTTGTTTGAAGACTATACTTTACACTAAGTCTATTTCAAGTGGGTGGAGGGTGGCGGGTTCCTAAAAAGTAAAAGTGATAGCTTATGAACATGGAATCCATCTCAGTGACCTTCATCTAGAACAGCACGAGCCCTTATCGTTTATCACAGTAAACCACCGCTGAAATACCCCGGTTCCAGGTCTCTGCACGTAAATAAACAACAGAGAATCCTCACACATCCGTCACTTAGGCTCAGCGGGCAGCCGAGATTGTGACGTCACAAATCGCATTTGACTGACGCGGGAGATCGGACAGATTTCGGTTTCGCGTCATTTTGTCGATCCTTACCGACCACCGACAATCTCAATCCCCAAACAAATCGTTGGTTATCTTGCCTGCGCTGACGGTTATGTGAAGGAGGCCAACCTTTCTACCTAAATTGACAATTGTAGATTAGTAATATTATGGAACAAACGCGTAGCTGCCGGCAAATGTGGGAAAATGGGCAGTACTTGACCTCTGACTCCAGTCAAGGTCACACTGTTTGAGTGGGTCTGTCAAAATAAGGGCAATCTATATATATATATATATATATATATATATATATATATATATATATATATGTATATAAATATATATATATATATATATATATATATATATATATATATATGTATACTGAATGCGATGGCCCAATCGGTAAAGTTTAGGCCTCCCATGCAACATCGAAGGTCATATCAGGACGGGTACCGAGTTGTGACAGTGCGCACTCATGGTGGCTTTATGATGCTGTCCCACTGAGAGACCAGGCTGCTGGGACCATGACATGTTATTCCACTCAGTCACATTATCCTGATACTGAGGTGACCAATACTTGCCCTATCGTAGTAATTCCGAGCGCCAGGCTAGGAAGCGACACATATCAATTTTGTAAGTCACTGGTTTGACTGGACCGGAATTCGAACTCCGGGCCTTAAACACGGGAAGCCTGCACTCTATCGATTCTGCTACCGTGTCCTATATAGAGGGAGTGCACGTGACGTCATCACTCAGCAGTCAGCGGCCAGCCATCTTGGATTAAGAGCACCCTCCCTAGCCATGTTGTGAATGCATGCAGATGCAGTAAAACATAGTTTTCTTGTGTTCTGGGAGGTTCTGGGAAGTTTACATCCAATGTGTTTACTTACAGCACTTTAGCAACAACTTATGAGGCCAAACTGCTCAAAAGAGTGACAAATAAACCAACAAATCAGTAAATAAGCACAGTGTAGGCAGTTGCCAGCTTTCTGTATGTAATCCAATATGGCCATCAAAAGTTGTCTTGTGACGTCATTACACCCCCTCTATATATACACAGGTATATATATATATATATATATATATATATATATATATATGTCCCGTTAAAGTTGCATGGTCCGATGAAATAATTTTGTCAAAATTAAAACAAGTACTTACATTTGGTCCTATATATCCAACTTAAGCCGTGTTCAGACGGGCAAAATGTGAAGCGAATTAGACAAATCGAATCAGGTGAGTCGAATTAGCGGCCCGTTCACACGGGCAGTACTTGGGCCGGAAATCGATTCACAGAAATCGCCTCACGTAAACTACCTCGATAGGTGGTTTACAGGATGCGCATCACAGAAATCGATTCAACCCTAATTCGACTCAGACGCCCGTTCACACGGGAAATGTGCGTCGAACTAGGCAAGTTGCTTTCTACGAATCGATTTACATTGCCCATGTGAACACGGCTTTAGATACTGGTGCATTAGCTAATGATTTGGGACAGCACATGCAGAATAACCAGTGAATTTATAACCTCACCTCTTTGGACACTCACTTTGAAACACCTATTATGCAGGGAGGCCATTAACCAATTAGGCCAATCTCATGACCTCATTAGCCTCCCCCCAACCAAGTAGGCCTACTGTGCAGGGCCATAGAGAGGAAGGGGAAATGAGGTGGATGTTGCCCCTCCCCTCCATGTTGGATATTCAATGCTGTTTGGTCAATTCTATAAATATAATTAATCAATTAGGGTAATTTAGAAATTTTTACATTTGTCAATTAAAATTGCATCTGCCTTCGGGACTATGTATGGTATGAGGGAGGATGAGACATATGGATGATATAACAATAAATAATAAATCCCATCCCATGCTGACCCGTTTTCAGGAGAGTGACCCATATACATATATTCAATTCAATTCTTTATTTCTGACTCAGGATTATGGTAGTTACATAATTTGGTCCATAGTAGGTAGATATAAAAATTAATGTGAATAGGATATAAGTAATAGTATGAATACTACAATACCAACCAATATGTGTGTACATATATATATATATATATATATATATATATATATATATATTAGTATTGGCCGATCAATATATATTTTTTTGTTTGGTCCACCAAAACATACCTTGACACATATACAGTGCATATATAAAATGTATTTACTGCATTCCCAGAATGTTCCTATCCAAACAGAAATACCTACCTACAGCCCTGTCAGGTTGCAGGATGAGTAGGTCATCTCACATCACGTGGTCATCGCGAGATGACCATCTGGGTCATAGCCTATGGGTCAGGACTAATGAATATTAGGATATAATGGTCAACCTGAGCTATTTATCTAAAATATGACTAACAAATTCAAACCCCATCGGACCATGCAACTTTTATATATATATATATATATATATATATATATATATATATATATATATATATATATATATACAAGGGCCTATAGGCGTTAACGGCTAGACGCAGCCGGCATACAGAGGCCCTCACAGGTGGCGCCCTCACTAGAGCCCCTCACAGGTGGCGCCAGTGTGGCCCATGTCATACTACACAGAGTCAGTTAGATAGGATACAGTGCTATACTATTACATAGGGAACTGAACATAGGTAGTGTCCTTGTTTATATTCCCATAATGGATTATAGAGCACATATATACAGCATAGTTTGCACTATGTTACATTATGTTGTGTATATCATGCTATATATAGCATGAAGAGTTATAATCTATTGCTATCAGTTGGAAAAGACCCGTGATGCCTGCTGGACACCCATCGAGAACGTGGCGATTATCAATATCAGCAGTGTGGTAGACCGTCGATAGCTGGTTTGACGGGTGTGAAGTCTCGCGAGGAGTGGGCGGGGTCAGGTAGTGGGCCAGTGCCCGCTGGGTTCAGACACGGAAAGGGGGCGGGGAGAGGGGGCCAGGGACGGAGACTGGGGTCCACGGATGGGGGCTGGGGGACAGGGACGGAGACTGGGGGCCAGGGACCGGGACCGGGGGCCAGGGACCGGGACTGGGAGTCAGGGACGGGGACTGGGGGCCAGGGGCGGGGAGAGGGGGCCAGGGACGGGAACTGGGGTCCAGGGAGCTGCACCGGTTATCGTGCAGCTGCACCGGTTATCGTGCAGCTGCACCGGTTATCGTGCAGCAGCACCGGTTATCGTGCAGCAGCGCCGGCTCGACCATGGGGATGCTGACAACAAAACAACTATAGCAACATATGATGGTGCCGTATATGCATGAACGAAACCCACATGGTAGTTGTTTCTTTTGGAGGTTAGACATTAAGAAATATAAAGAACCAAGTTTCAGACTTTGAAAACGACAAGCTTTCGCTCATGCTACGCAGACACTTCCGGTCAGCTTATGTCAGGCGCTAACCGGTCCGACTGCACCGACTTGGTCCGATTTATCGGCTCAGTGAGAGCTTAAAGCAACAGGCTGACTGAAATTAGCTGCCGTTATTTCGTCGAGTGGACCATTTTATGAAGCTAAATACAAATTAAGGTACAATCACCTTCCCTCCCAGAAAATCGAACTTCACACCTGTCAGACAGCCTGCCATACCCTGTCAGACAGCCTGCTGTAACCAGTCAGACAGCCTGCCATACTCCTTTAAAATATTCCGATATACGGCATACGGGGGAATGCAAATGTTCTATTACTGATCGGTGTACGTGACCAGCCACATGTATATATATATATATATATATATATATATATATATATGAAGTGGGCGTGTCTATATATATATATATATATATGTAAGGGCTGGCGGTGCCTGAGTGGGATGTAAATAGACAGTGGTGCTCGCAGGTCTGGATGTGAGTGCACTCAGGGCCTACCCCCTCTGCTGGGATAGTGAACAGCACAGTCGTCCGGTGTGGTGGTTTCAGCCGTGTCCCGTGCTCAGACGTGTACCTTTGCTTCTGCGCATGCGGGGATTTCGCATCAACTCGGGTCACCCGAGACACTTTTTGGCGCATGCGCACATCCTACAAACTTGGGTCGAATAATCGAATACGCTTCTCCGTGCTCGGGTGAACAATTTTTTCTTTTTTTTTAATAACCGATAAAACTACATCAAAATAGGATTTAAAGTATTTTATGATGGCCTAGTTTAGCTATATTTCCATTTCATTAATCTAAGTTATTCTTTTTTTGTACACGGCACGTGTATTTGTCGACTCCACTCGCCGTGTTCTATTTGAAATTCTGACCACTCGGATGACCCGAGTCACCCGGGTCGTGTTAATCGATTACGGCCATGTTTATTAGATTCTGACCCATGCGCAGAAGCGAGGTACACGTCTGAGCATGTTACACGGCTGAGCACGCCACACCGGGTCGCATGTCCAACTAGAACTAAATCAACCAAAGCACCAACATGTGAGGGAAACAGAATGTGGAACAGCCTACTTAATGGGATTAGAAACTTAACTACTTAAGTATGATTTAAGTCTGCTGTCAGAACACACCTCCCTGGTCACCCTCATGTGCCCCCTGCCTGCCTTGCCCCCGTAGTTCCCTACCCACTAACATCAGGGTCCCCTCCATTCCTATATCACAACGTCAAATCGGTGTCAGAAACACTCAAGTATTTTTCCAAGCCTTACCAACCTACACATGTAACATATACTGGAAGGAGTAAATCTATGGTGACAGCTGCTACTAACCTCCCAACCACACCTAGGTAGTACTGATAATACAATGTAATTTCCACAGCACTGTTATTGTGCTACAGATGACCCTTTATAATATATATATATATATATATATATATATATATATATATAAACACACAACCCAAATAACAACCATGATAATGGACTAGCACCTCAAGATAGCATACTAACTCGCCAATAAACGTATTCACCTTTTCTAACTAACTAACTACCCAGCAACAGAATCCAATGCAACATAAAACCCTTCATACACATTTTGCCTCTCCTTGCATTCTCTCGTTTCTTTATATTCTCCTTATACCTGCTGCATGAAATAAAATCAACAGCTAAGCCAATACAATTTCGATTTATTGATGGAAAGGTTCTAAAGCCAACGCCTATGTCCTTGTACTTGTTACATGCATCAACAGATATTATATAAAAGTTAAAACGGATTACCTGGTTATATTGAACGACAAAGACTTGAAAAACCTTTCACAACCTTGCTAAGGATTCATAATCCTAAAATAATCTACCACATATGCGTTTACCTATTGTATCATATGTATTTAAATTATTCTTTAGAATTCATGTATATCTTTGTGTAAATAACTGCAACACTCATGGCTGAAACCCGTTTTACGGCACTGAGAAATGGCATGAATTAAATTCATTTACGAAAAAGATATTAAAAAAAATTAAAATAATGAATTATACGAATAGAAATTAACGGCGAGGGGAATATATAATCTCAGTTAATCCAGTCAATGGCGGAAATATGTAATTGCGATCCGATAACCAAAAGCAGGGTGGGTTCAATTTGCTGCGGATCTGGTGACTACAGCACCACCGACGGGACCTGGATTAACTGACCAAACAACCATTTGGCCTCACTTCTTTCGGGATTTTTCTTTAGTATTCTGTTGCTGTATTGAATTAGTAGGAAATTTGATCTTGCCAGAGACTTTAAATTTAAAACGATCTAGACAAAGCGATTTATATGAAGCGTTTTAGTGTCGCATTTACACGGACAGAGTTTCAAAGTGTGTCGCGTCTACACGGGCAGTACTTAAACCGTTTCACGGCGGAAGTGCACATCTGCGCATGACGGTTTCTGTCACAAAAGCAAAATGGCGGAGAACATAGCAAGAGAAGCGATTCCAACATGGGAGGAGGAGATTATTGGCCGTAACGCAGCCAATATGCGACGTATCGTGAGGCGGTCGTCCACCAGAGCAAGGCGATTTGCAGAGTGGCAGGAGAGTCAACGGCGAGAGTTTGTCATCCTACTGATGACGCTCTTGGGTGTGCAAGAACGGCCGGAAAGGGTGTTGTGGTCGCGGGAAAGGTAGGCACTCAAGTTGTTTTGTGTTTACATACGTGTTTGAGTAAGTCGCCTTTACATGAAAGCCTCTCTTCAAGCTGTATCCACTGGAATATGGTTGATTGTGATAACATGTTTTGAAAATAACTACCCACATAATTACCTGCGCAGATCACGGTCATAAATATCAGTAAATATCAGTAAATTCTATCTTTGAGCATATGTTTCGAGACTAGGCGAGAAACAAGTCCGATTTGTGTACTTACGAAGTCCAATATGTTTTTACGTCACCGACAGAGCAAGGGTTGGTATATGTGATATACATGTGCATATCCTATTTTATTAGGTCTAAGCCAGCATATTACATTGATAGAAGTACGTAGAACCTAATTGTAGGGTTTCAAACTATAGTTAATATAATAGAGGGGGTGTAATGACATCACACGGCAACTTTCGGTGGCCATATTGGATGACATACAGAAGGCTTGCAACTGCCTACACTGTGCTTCTTTACTGATTGGTTGGTTGGTTTATTTGAGACTACACATAATAAGCCCTGTTCACACGGGCCAGTTAATTCGAATCATATAAATCGACTTGCGTAGTTCAGCTCACATTTGCAGAGTTTAGGCGGATTAATGACGTCACACCCATGCGCACTCATGCGACTGTTTTGTTTTGTTCCGGTTGATTGTGCCGATTTGCCATTCAGTCCGGATCGTCAAACGTGAGTGGACGCGAACCAACAAAACGATGTGCTCTTCCTTCAATGACGCTCAAGAAACAATGCGGAGGGACAATTGGGACGACCGGGAGGTCTGACTTCTTATCCAATTGTGGTCGGATGACACAGTTCAACGCGAGCTAGAGAGTTCCGGCCGCAATATCAATATCTATCGCCGGCTCGCCACCCGACTCAGCCGCCTGTGTGGGGGAGGGCGGGGAGACAGGGATGTGGCCTCATGTCGCTCGAAAATCAAGTCCATCACCCAAAGCTATCGGAAAGTGAAGGACAACAAAAAGTATGTATGTTTGCTCTGTAAACAATACAATTTCCCGTCTCTATACTGTCATTGTGGTTGGCTAAATACATTTTTAGGGCACGATCGTCCAAAACCGATTCTGCCGGCCATTGTTCTGACTGGGAAGAAACCTGTGTAAGCACCGGCGACAAAAGTACACTGATTTCCTAAATGCTGCCAGGGATACTTGTATAGGGTGAGAGTTTATGTATTTGGGGTTATTACACATGATGGTGGTCATTGAATTCACTAGCCAATCTGATATGGGCCTGATTACACTACGTATGTAGTGATTATATCGATAGGGGGGTGAGCCAATTATAGATGAAAAACAGAAGTCGGATGTGTGTAAGCAACCCTTATCCAGTTTAACTAATGTGTTACTGTCACATGTGTTTCCAGTCGGAGCACCAGGGGTCGCAAGAGTTTCCGCTACTACAGCGAGATCGATGCCATCCTGGGCACGCGTGCAACAGGAGCTCCACTCACCTCTGTCGACATGGTCGCGCACCAAGCAGGTAAGGGCAAGCGTACCGTCTATTGGCATGAAGCGTTGTACATGAAACTAAAAGTTGTGTCTACTTATCTGTACATTACTACCAATTTGGGGGACATCAATACTTGAAACAACATCACATGTTAAAGGTTAGCTCATATAACTTCCAAACATCTGTGGTGCATGGTGTGAGCACAACATAAAATATCATGTATCCTTTGTTCTCCAGAAAATGATCCAGAAGAGCTAGTTGTGGGGGCGGAGGAGGAGGTGGTGGCGGATGTGCTAGTGGACGTGGAGGTCAACATGGAGAGTGAGGCGTCGTGCCCCTCACAGGTGCAGCCAGCTGACCCAGCTCCAGGGGGCAGCCAGGCCACTGCAGCAAATCAACGACCACAGCCAGGTAAGGATGTTTCTAGTAAATTCAATCTAAGGCGCGCTAATGTAACATCACCAGGCAGGTACCACTATCATATGTATACACATTTGTTAATTGCTGAAAGAAATAAGGGGAACAAAATAAACAAGTTTTACAAGTTACCTACGTAAGTCACGGTATTTAAACCAGTGGAGTATGACAAACAAATAAACAATAATCATGTGTTCATACGTGCATCTGTAAGTCGATGTACTTAAGCCGCGCTAACTATATTTATTTACCCCTGGTTTCAGACATCCAACTTAAACCGACTTACGTTAAATTGGTTGAACTAATTGAACTCACAAACTGCTTTCTATGAGTCGACTTACAACAAAATGGATGTAGCGACCCATTTCCACAAACATTTAAAGCCGCACTATATATGTTGATTTAGTTAACCCGATTTATGGCGTGTTTTTGTGAGCGGGGATTTTATCAACGGTGTAAGGCAAAAACAGTGCGCCTAAAAACACAATTTTTATATTACAGGGAGCCGCAGACACAAAGGCAAAGGGCCAGGAAAGTCTGCCAGATTCCTGGACGAGCGCCTGACGAAATTCGTCGAGGGCCAGGAAGCGGCCGCCGCCCTGCTGAACGAGAGGGAGGACAACCGGCTCAAGCGCCAGATTGAGATCGAGGACAGGAGGGAGGAGCGGCGGGAGGCGCGCGAGGATGCACGCCTGCACAAAAGACAGCAGCACGAGGAGCGCCTGCTGTAGATGGTGTTGAATGTGCAACATCCCACACAGAACGCGGCACAACAGTTCCGAAGTGCCACGACAGACGGGGTCACCAGAATCACCCTGGTCACCCCCCAAAATTACCCGGCTGCTAGACCTTCCACCAGCACCCCAGATAATTCCTATTACGAATTGTGATTTTGTCTTAAGTTTTCAGATCATATTATTGTAACACTGTTGCAAGAACATTTCATTTACTGATTTTTTTTTAATCACATCATTTTTTCCACCACATCATTGTTACTTGGTGCTTGACCTCTCCTACTGTAATAAATTGTTATAGTAGTTCCCAATATTACAGCTTTGTTCCATTTGTTTTAACAACTACATTAATTCATCCGTGTGGCGATGGGTGAACTACAGGAAGGGGAATCATGTAATACATTACACAACCACAACATTTCACCATGAATCGCCAAAGTCGGTTTAACTAATCAAAGTCACTAACCCTCTCTGAGTCAATTTACTTCAACAGGGGCCAATTTAATGCGAACTAGATAAGGCGATTTAAAGAATCCTCCAGCGTGCCTTACACCGGCCCAAGGTATTCTCGATCGTCATACGAGCACGGGACAGGCGGTAGTTGAAACATCCACCATGTTTAGTTGTACTTCGCCTCATCTACTCCAACTCATCTAGTCCGCCTTATCTAGTCCGCCTTATATAGTTGGTTACTTGGCATTGGTCAATTCTGATTATTGTTGGCGATTGTACATGTTATAATTAATATGCGTAATTCTCGGCGGAGACTGGACGAGATGATGCCGCCACCTTGAGGAATATAATTTAGTTCCTGACCAACTCGATAGGTGGCGCCATTGACCTGAACTCTGCCGGCGAGATGTGTACGTTATCTGCCGCACCCGTGCAAAAACGCCCAGAACCAACGCACCTGCCATCACTAATAACGACCAGCCTTCCTGTCAACATGTCTACAGCTAGGAAGACGATTAAAAAGACAGGCAACAACAAGCAGAACAAGGCGCCCAAAAATCGTGGACATCCAAAGCTCATAAATGAGAGCAAAATATTCAGTGAGGACGACACTGACGATACTTATCAGTCAACCATGAAAGAAAAACCGTCTATGCCTGAAAATGCATCGGCCACCTCACAGCCAATAAGCAACAACGATGAGCTCATCAGGGCCATGCAAGCTGCGATGGCAGAACAGATGCACGACTTCGAAGCAAAGATGGTCGCCAGAATGGAGGCACTGGAGACTGGCAGGCACAAGAAAAAACACACGGTCACCCATGCCGAGACATCGGATACTGACAGCGACAGTGACTGTGCCGGCGCTTGTGCGCCGATGGTGAGCCGGCGCCCACCACTGCACCAACAGGAGATACCAACCTTCAAACCCATACCAGCACCAAGGAGGAAACCACGCATCCCCACACATGCCGAAAAACACCAAATATATGATGACACACAGTACGATGACTGCTGCCAAGAAGCCGAAGCGGCACGCATGCAGTCAGCTAGGCTCAACAGGGACGCATCAAGCAACGAACACACCGATGCCATCAATGAACTCTTAGCTGCCGCTGGCTCCGCCATCGGAAAGAAAAAAAGGTAAATCCGCATTACTGCCACATTTATTTGTAACTCGCGGGATTAAGAGGGAGAAAGTCGCAGTGGGCGAAGCCACGTTCGCAGAGTACATGGGCTCCCTGTGTAAAATGATGAAGGTGGTTGAGGTGCCCGTCTCCTGGAATGACTCCCTGCTCGAACACCTCCACCAGCTGACGATCATGGCATGTGACTGGGAGTGGCAAACGTGCCGCTCCTGGTCAGAACAGGTCTTCGCCATGATTGATGACGGACAACTCCCCGATGGCTGGAATGACCAATACGCCATTAAAGATCTACAGCGGGATGCCTATGGTGTTGGCTTTCGCCTACCGGCCCACAATCAACACCGATCAACAAAATACAACTTCAATCAGTCACGCATGGCCGGGAACACTCCCAACAACCAGCCTAGTTCCAGTGGGAACCCATACAATTTCACAAGGAATGATTTCAACCGTGACACCGATGGAAAGCCCTGCCACCAATGGAACTGGGGAATCGACTGCGGGTTCAACTCTAACCATGGGGAGCACCCTGATAAGAAGATGCATGTTTGCGCTTGGTGTGCCAATAAACACCACCGCGCAAACATGCACCGCAAGAAAGACTGCATAAATAAGCAGAGATTCACAGACAAGAAATCGGGCCAAACCAGTGGTTCAACAAACCAACAACCCACACAGGGTTTTTGAGAAATGGCTCCACGAAAAATACCGACAACAGACACGTGGAGCCCAGATCTACTACGTTAACAACAATGGCCGTCCTAGCAGGAGGATACGACAGCTGCACCGACATTGGTGCGACAGATGCAGACATGCTTGGCATCGGGCAACAAGTGACACCCGTCACCGAGACACACCCTCCGCCTACCCCAGTTGAGTATAGTGCCACACTCGACCGCATTTGGCCTCACCCACGACATGACATGTGGGTGGGCCATACTGAATATATTCAAATATATAACAACGTCAGGCGTACGGCGCTACCAAACTACATGAAGGCCCGGGTCCCAATACGATCAGGACTTAATATTTGTGCCTGGAAGAGCACCCTGGCGGACTATCATGATCGGCAGGTAGTCGAGTTCCTAGAATTTGGCTGGCCTGTCGATTATACCGGCGATGCCCCTCCTACCAATACAAACAGCAACCATCGTGAAGATCCTGCACATACCACCTACATCAAGAAATACGTAGAGACTGAACTCAGCCATGGGGCACTACTCGGCCCCTTCAAGGAGCCACCCTTCACCCCCTGGTCTCAGACGAGCCCGATGATGAAACGCCCGAAGAAGAACACTCCCGACAGGCGCGTCATTGTCGACCTTAGCTGGCCAAGGGGGGCTAGTGTCAACTGTGGAATACGGAGAGGATACTACCAAGGCCGTCCCAGCTCCTATTCCCTACCCAATGTAATGAATGCTGCTGATGAGGTGGCTAGGCTCGTTCCTGACTGTCTTCTTTGGTGCGCCGACCTTGCACAAGCCTACAGGCAACTCAGGACCTGCCCCCTCTCCACCCCACTCCTTGGCCTCACTTTCGAAGGGAAATACTACACTGATGTCGCCCCACCTTTTGGCTGCCGAACTTCAGCTATGGCATGTGCCAGAACTACGAATGCCGTTGTATACCTGATGAGGAAGAAGGGCCACTTCACACACTGCTATTTAGACGACTTTGTCGGGGTGGCACCAGACAGCAGCAGTGCGCACTCAGCATATAACGACCTCCTTGAGATAACATCAAGACTTGGACTAGTTTTATCCCCTGAAAAATGCCACCCACCCGATAAAGAAATAGAATGGCTCGGTTTCAACATATCTGCACAAAAAATGACAGTTACAATCCCCCAGGAGAAGCTTGATGACATACTTCAAGAGTGCTCGGCTTGGATGGACAAACAAAAAGCAACCAGAAAAGAACTTCAGAGACTTGTTGGCAGGCTACAACATGTTGCCAAATGTGTAGCGCCTGCGAGGCGATTTATGTCTCGGATTTTTGCATGCCTACGTGATGCACCATTCTATGGGAGGCAAGAAATCACTGACGAACTCCGGAGTGATGTCACATGGTTCCTTCAGTATGCCACGGACTCAAATGGAATCGTGCTCCTCAAGGCCGATGACAAGCCACCTTGGGTCATTGAGTGTGACTCCTCTATGCATGCCGGAGGAGCCTTCTCGATTTCTAAATACTACTCTGAGACCTACCCAGAGCCTATCACAAGAAGACACACCAACATCGCCCACCTGGAGGCCATTAACCTGATAGTGGCACTTAGGACTCTTGCACCCAAGAGACCTGAGGACTATACGATTATTATAAATACGGACAATTCAGCCAGCCAGCAGGTCCTGGCATCAGGTGCAGGGAGAGACCGGGTCCTTACTGCATGTGCCCGCGAGATATGGCTCTATGCAGCCACTCACAACTGTAATGTTGAAATCATTCATAAGTCTGGCAAGGAGCTGGTTCTTGCAGACGCTCTCAGCAGGCGGGCGCTTCAACCATCGGCACACCAAAAATCTACACAAATGACGAAAGACCTTAACCTAGTTGAAATTAAAGTCAAATTCGATAATATCTTTACTGCAAATCTGTGATTAACCTGGAACCCTCGTATTTAATTGGCTCTCTGGTCCCAGGTTACTCCGACGAGCTCCACGCCAGGATACTTGAGGTCTACTTCGCCGGGCTAGCGTCTGGCACCTGGAGGAACAAGGCTGTACAAGCCAAGAAGTATCTCCGCTTTTCCGCCCTACACGAGGTCAACCCGCTAGCGCCATCGCAGTATGACATACTAGCCTACACTCTACACCTTAAAGACACACTCTTAACGCCAGGAGCAGTTATGAATTACATCAGTGGCGCGAGAATTTGGGTCCTACTCTTTGGAGGTTCCCCCACGGGCTTTGACACATATCCAATGGTCCTAATGAAAAAAGGGGTGCAACGCCTGTCACGCCACACACCCACCCAAGCCGCACCATCGTCTCCATCCAATGTCGAAAAAGTTATTACCTACCTGTTATCAGCCGGCCCCAACGCAGCAGTACTCATCGCCGCTATTCTCATGGGATACTACACCCTTCTCAGGCAAGGTAATCTACTCCAGAATATCTCACCTAATGACCCGGGCCACGCCCTTAAGATGAGCGATGTCATAAGAACATGCGACGGGCTCACAGTTACAGTCAACTCCACCAAGACCAGATGGAGAGATGATCAACGGTATGCCATCTCCATACCACCGGTAACTGGTTCCGCCTCTTGCCCAGTGGCTGCCTGGGACCGCTATGTACGGTCCCAGCGGCCACCTTCTACAGGCCCAGCCTTCATCCTGCGTGGAGGAATGCCCCTCCAGGCACACACCCTGCTAGCGGCCCTCCGCATGGCGCTCTCGGCCTCTGGAGTCCCTGATGCAGACTCTTATACCCTCCACAGCTTGCGTAGGGGTGGTGCCCAGGCCATGGCGGCGGCAGGTGCGTCCCTCGAAGAAATTATGGGCCTTGGTGCCTGGACCTCCTCCGCTGTCCACACCTACGTGCCTCGAGACTTGGTTGCTGCCGGGCCTCGAGCCCTCCCTTTAATTGGCTTAAGGCTCGATTCCCGCGGTGCTGGTTCCTGTGCATTGACTTCAACTAAACTGTAACTGTGAAATTCTGAAGATTAAAAAACCCATTATACCAACTTTGTCTCCGTTCTGTGAATTGTACATGTTATAATTAACATGCGTAATTCTCGGCGGAGACTGGACGAGATGATGCCGCCACCTTGAGGAATATAATTTAGTTCCTGACCAACTCGATAGGTGGCGCCATTGACCTGAACTCTGCCGGCGAGATGTGTACGTTATCTGCCGCACCCGTGCAAAAACGCCCAGAACCATCGCAGCTGCCGTCCGCCTAACTTCGACCCGACTTTCTTGCCCACCCACCCACACCAATAACATAAAAGACAATTGATAGGGCTGAGGGCTCGATTCCCGCGGTGCTGGTTCCTGTCCATTGACTTCAACTAAACTGTAACTGTGAAATTCTGAAGATTAAAAAACCCATTATACCAACTTTGTCTCCGTTCTGTGAATTATGTAGTATGGGCTTCCCTTTACAGCTTAGTTGAACAATATTACCATTTTATGACTGGAAACATTACCTCTGTCAAAGTTAGAAAACCCCGTAACTTGCTTATTACTGCACCTATTCACATAATACTGGTGTCATTATAGATTAGAGCTCAGGGCGATTTATGTAAAGCGATTTATATAA
The DNA here is from genome assembly GCA_030323885.1 of Branchipolynoe longqiensis. NCBI lineage: Eukaryota > Metazoa > Annelida > Polychaeta > Phyllodocida > Polynoidae > Branchipolynoe > Branchipolynoe longqiensis. The sequence continues at coordinate 65,841,927 of CM059196.1, read as the reverse complement.
ACCGATGTTCCTGATCCGATGTAGCTACTACAGCAATTATGTTATTGGGTCCTTGGTACTCAACCATACAGGCAAGTCTACGCCGCTTTATATAACCCCAGCTACAAGAAAAGAAGTTGTTGGCATTATGATGTTGTCTGTTTACCTACATGTCCTCCCCCCTCACTACTTTTGTAGGTCATCCCACTGGTGGAGGGACATCGTTCTCGATACTTTTGCCGATCAACAATGGCTCGAAAACTTCCGCATGCGCAGGGCCACATTTGACCACATTGTGGCTCAATTGCGCAACCACATACAGCGGGTCGACACCAACATGAGGAGGTATGGTGCTACTGGACGCTATATAACCAAATTGTGGACGTAGATAATATTAATAGGCTATTATTTGTCTGGTTATCTATCCTTAGCTGCGCGGTGTCGACGCTAGATGAGGCGCATTGGGGTTGAATCGTTTCACAATATTCGCTTCAGATAAATCGATTCATATAAATCGGCTCATATAACTAGCCTTGTTTGTGACCCATTTCTGGTCCGCTTATCTAGCCTTCAGTACCGCTTGGGCAACGCTAGCTGAGGCGCATTAGGGTTGAATCGTTTCACAAAATTTGTTTCACAATATTCGCTTCAGATAAATCGATTCATATAAATCGGCTCATATAACTAGCCTTGTTTGTGACCCATTTCTGGTCCGCTTATCTAGCCTTCTGTACCGCTTGGGCAACGCTAGCTGAGGCGCATTAGGGTTGAATCGTTTCACAAACTTCATTTCATATAAATCGATTCATATAAATCGGGTCATATGAATATGTTTTTTGTAACTGTGGCTAAAGTTTCTCGTGGCTCATCTAGCCTTTTCTGCGCCTTGTAGACGCCCGCTGCAGCGCATGAGGCTTGCATCGTTTCACAAAATTAACAACATTCGCTTCACCAAATGCGCTCCATATAAATCGCTTCATTTAAATCGCCTCATATCAATACTTGTTTGTACTGTGCTTAACGTTTCGCCTGCTTATATGGTTTTGTTTTGTTTGTGACCATAATCAGGTGCGTTAGGGTGGAAGTGCGTGTGGCAGTGACCCTATGGGTGCTGGCAACAGGATGTAGTTTCCGCAGCGTCGGCCATCTGTTTGGCCTAGCAAAATGCACATGCTGCGTGATCTTTCATGACACCTGCGCAGCCATCGTGCGCGTCCTCCTGCCGCAGTATATCAAAATGCCAAGTCCTGCGCGCTTGACCGAGATAACAGAGGGCTTTGCAACACGGTTTGGCTTCCCTAATTGTGCAGGCGTCATAGATGGAATGCATATCCCCATCGTAGCCTCCCAGCAGCACCACACAGACTATCATAATCGTAAAGGTTATTACTCCATTGTGGTGCAAGTGATGTGCGATCATCAATATCAAATTTGAACATTGCTGCTGGCTGGCCAGGAAGGGTCCATGATGCACGCGTGTTGGCGAACTCGTCAATATTCGCTAACGCCGAGGATGGTGTGCTGTTCCCCGACAGGCCCCTACAACTGTGAGCTATGACGGTGCCTCTAGTGATTCTCGGCGACCCGGCCTACCCTCTGCGTCCCTGGTTAATGAAAGCATACTCGGACACCGGCCGACTGACCAGGGACCAGGTCAACTACAACTACAGGCTGTCGCGCGCAAGAATGACTATCGAAAATACCTTCGGCCGTTGCAAAGCCCGCTGGAGGATTCTGCTGAAACGCACGGAGCTTCGGACTGAAGACGTGATGACCGTCATCCTTGTGTGCTTCACATTAAACAATATATGTGAAGTACACAAGGAGGCTTTCAACGTCGACTGGGCCGAGGATGCAAACAAGGGGGCAAACCAACAACCGCACAACGTGGCGCAAGACGTGTCATATTTCCGTGCATAAACAATAAGTTGTAGATGTGTTTACACGGCCTATTCCAAATAGATTTACGTCAGGGGCAATTTCAAACCGATTTAGACAAAGCGATTTATATGAAGCGTTTTAGTTGCGCCTTTGCTATGTGATAGTTTCAACCCAACCCCTTATTTTACGTTTCTAAAGACATATCATATCTCCCATGGATTGTGCAACACTTGCCTACGTTGTGATGTTGTTGTATTTGTATGTGTCTATAAAACAAGGAACAAACGTGTCTTAAACTGAACTAATGGTACCTTTTATTGCAACCATAAGTATCAAAGGTAGATATGATGCCACAACTGTAACAGAAGCCCAGTATGTTAAATCTATACAAATGGAAGCTAAATTTTGAATGTTCTGTTTTCTAAATTGCCCTACGTAAGATATATTACTACTATTCACACTACTCTCGATTACAGCACTTCTGGATGGTAAATAGCATGGCACAAGTATATACAAATAACAGTGTAGTAAAAATAGAAAAATGAAAGCTAAATTTTGAATTTCCTGTTTTCTAAAGTGCCCTACGTAAGATATATTATTACTATTGACACTACTCTGGAATAGATCACTTATGCAAGGTAAACTAGCATGGCACAAGTGTAAACAAAGTGTAAACAAATAACAGTGTAATACAATTTGAAAAATGAAAGCTAAATTTAGAATGTCCTGTTTTCTAAATTGCCCTACAGTAGATATGATTACTATTCAGACTACTCTGGAATACATCACTTATGCAAGGTCAATAGCCTGGCACAAGTGTAAACAAAGTGTAAACAAATAACAGTGTAATATACTTTGCAAAATGAAACCTAAATTTTGAATGTCCTGTTTTCTAAACTGCCCTACGTAAGATATATAAATGCTAGCTGAATTTAGAATATCCTGTTTCCTAATGTGCCCTACCTACGAAATAGAACTAAATGACGTTAATTAGAAACTCAACATATTGACAGGTTACTGAAATTCATAAAAACTAGTATTTGGGCTGGGAGTGGAGGTTGCATGTTGGGGAATTTGGGGTGTGAGCAGGGTGATGCGTGTAAGGCCATCCGTGGTAGCAGTTTGAAATTGTTGGGGGGCAGACGGATGTTGCACCGACATCACCATCTGCATCATCCTTTCCTCATGCTTTCGGTGCTGTCCCTGGTTGGCAATCTCCCGCTCCTGCCGCCTCTCCTCCATCTCCATTTCACGCTTCGTCCGCCTCTCCTCCATCTCCATGTCCCTCTCCGTCCGCCTCTCCTCATGTTGCTGAAATACGGTAGCTGCGTCTTTTTGGGCGCCTATGAACTGCGTGATGAGGCTTTGCATCACACGCTCGTTTTTCCCAATTCCCTTGCCCTTTCGTGCGCGCACGGCTGGAATATGAACATAGCTGGTATCTAGTAGAATCACAATGTGATGGAATAGTGGATGTGATGTAAAAACTTTCATTGATTAAGCAGACTGAGCCTAAGTTGGTTTACAGTTATTTGTTGGCTGTGGTTTCTTACTTGTAATCCAGTGGTCAATAGACCCGCGTCAATAAGGTCCCAAACATATGCTTTTAATTAACCCCTGCAAATCCCCAACTAGTTTGTATGTTGTACAAAAGTGTGTGACGTATTCTAATGTGTTTTCTATATATGTATATATATATTTATAGCCTCACTGCGTTGTGGTACAGCTGCTCGATATAACATAAAGTTAGGTGAGGGAACCATGTAATGTTACTGAGGCGTGGAATGCAATGTCTAAAAATGTCCTTACTCGGCTGTGTGGCCTCCGTGGCCTGGGTGGGAGTGGGCGTACGCTGCACGGAAGCCGTTTCTGAGGGGGTCCCCACCTCGCTCTCCAGGTCAACCTCGACCTCGACATCCATGAGAACCTCATGCCCAATCTCTTCCTCGGCCCCCACCACCAATTCTTCTGTGTCGGCTTCTGCAATAAAATTACAAAGTACATTGTGGCTTTTCTTACCAATATCGTTCACATAACAAAGTTGGTTGAAAGGGACGGCTAAATCGATTTAATAACGTCGTTTCATGTGAAACGGTTCAAGCGCTCTTTTAACTGTCCGGCAAGGCGAATCAGTTGGTTAAAAGGTAGGGGGAAATCATTCTCAAAACGCCGCTTTATCTGAAAGGTTGAAAAATGGCAGGTGTAATATGTTCCGTAGTTTTAAGTGTCCGGCCAGGACATAAAGTTCCTTGACACGTATGGCTAAATCGATTTAATAAGGTCGTTTCATTTGAAACGGTTCAAGCGCAACATTAGGTGCGGTGTATTATTTTCCGCTGTTTTAAGTCTCTGGCAACGCGATAGTTGGTTTAAACGTACGCCTAAATCGATTTAATAAGGTCATTTCATGGGAAACGGTTCAAGAACCTTACCTCCGTCCACGGACATTACGTCGGTGTTGACATACCGGAGAGGAACAGCTGTGGGCCTTGTGCCCAGAATCGCATCCAACAGGTCGTAGTAGCGGAAGGTCTGTGGAGCTCTGCCACTCCGGCTGTAAATGCATTGCAAGATTAGAACAGAGAATAGTAAAGATTCGATGAAATGCATAGGCTGTGTAAACAAGGGTACGTTTGTTATTTTGTCCACAATAAAAATATACCATCAATTGCTAATGGCTAGTGTAACTAATAAGACTTGTGTTATTACTTTCTTGGGCCCCCGTAGCCTATTTTGTAATTTAGCAACAATATTATTCAAATCTGTCGTGTTATCATAGCGAGTTTCATTCAATCAGATAACATCGATGCTGAATTCAAAGACCAAGGCTTTATGGAAAGCAACCCTATGTACAAGCTGTCGAAAAAACGGTAGGAATTTAGATGTTAATTAAAAAATCTAACAAACCAAATTTATTCTTGCTATGTCAGATTCATAGCCCGGTACCTTATCAGATAATATCCAGCTTTATAACATTTAAACGTTAAATCGACGGGGTACTGCGGCCTCCTTTTTTGTTTTTGCAAAGGTGACACACAGGCATTCTCTGCCATTTCACCAACTCTGTGCCTGTATGGATAGCCATTTGATACTGGAGACACAGTTATACTTGATATACCATACTAAAGCTATTTTCGCCAGTATTTACACCACTTACTTGTTGTTGTCCCGGCATTTATGGTAGGTGTGTGTCAGGCTCTTAATCTTGCTCCTGCACGCCACGGCGTTCCTCGCCGTTCTACCACCACTACATGCCCGCGTCAGTCTGGCTGACAATCGCTGATAAATGTTGATGTTGCGGCCACAACCCTCCAGTTCGCGCTGAATAGTGTCATCACCCCACAGGGTGATAAGCATCTTGACCTCCTCGTCGTCCGAGTTGTCACGTCTGGTACTTTCTCTTGAACTCTGTCCACATGCACTTGTCGAAGCCATGCCGAAAACGTACGGTTGCAGTCGTCACGATCAAAACAGACATGCCCGGGGAATGGGAGGTGACACATAGGAAATGGGAGGTGACACACAGGGAAGGGGAGGTGACACACAGGGAATGGGAGGTAACACATGGGGAAGGAGAGGTAACACATGGGGAAGGAGAGGTGACACATAGGGAATGGAAGGTAACACATGGGGAAGGAGAGGTAACACATGGGGAAGAAGAGTTGGCACACAGGAAAAGGGAAGCTACACACAGGGATGAGGAGTTGACACATGGGGAAGGGGAGGTGACACACAGGGAACATATATGGTCGTCGCCATGTCTGTGAAATTGACACTTAAGACTATGAAATGATCGGCTAGTCCGAAAGGTCAACATGGCCGAGCCACATAAAACCTCCTCTGCTCGCCGCTCAGCCGCCATCTTGCTTTTCTGGCTTCAATAGAACCGTGCTCTAATTAACAGGGGAAAAGTGTAGACATTGGGCCTAATCGTATGTATGGTGAAAAAAGGATGCTATTTATATAATGTTGTGATGTCAGTCAGCCAGTCGCTGCCAGAGATGCCTCTGTGGTGTCACGCTGCAGTTAACACAGCAGGGTTACACACCAGGGCCCATATGTATGAGCCAACTTTTAACCGTACCAGGGTTAAAGGCAGGTCCCGAGTTAGCTAACCCCGGGGTTCCAACTGTGTCATGGGGGATGCATGAGCCCAATGCGCGTGCGGGTTAGCTAACGTTTCAGTTATTTATAGATTTGGGAAATCCCTCTGCGTTTGTAGTCATATATTAGGCTCAAATATATTAAATGCGATCATATTTAACACAATTACATACGCAATAAGTGACATTTTATCAATTTAACCCTAAATTCGAAGCGTTATTAAGGCTATCGCCGCATTGGCGGCGATATTAATAGTTATATTTTCGAACCGACAAAAGTAAAGTAAACAAATCGCCGCTGCCGCCGCATCGACGTCGCTTTCCATACTGGCGGCGGCGACGGTTTGTTTACTGTACGTTCGTCGATTCGAAAATATAACTGTTAATATCGCCGCCAATGCGGCGGTAGCCTTAATAACGGTTCGAATTTATGCGGTTTAGCGCAGAAAAGTTGGCATGCATGGAGCAGTGTTAGGCCTAACACCGAGCGTTTAAACTCGGAAATTCTAACTCTACTCATAGCAGGTTTACAGCGGTGTTAGTGTTAGGTTAGTGTCAGGATGGAACCCAAATCTACTCAATGCTATCATATTTAACAGAATTACATACGCAATAAGTGAAATTTTTATCAATTTAACCCTAAATCCGAAGCGAGATTAACGCTGTTGCCGTAACTGGCGCGATATTAATATTTTCGAATCGACGAATGTAAAGTAAACAAATCGCCACCGCCGCAGCGACGTCGATATCCATACTGTCGATGTCAAGTAAAAATGGCCGCCGCCGCCGAATCGGCGGGAATTTCTTACGCCCAAATCTATTAAATGCTGTCATATTTAACAGAATTACATACGCAATAAGTGAAATCTTATCAATTTAACCCTAAATTCGAACCGATATTAATGTAGCCTCAGCATTGGCGGCGTTATTCATATTGTCAAATCGAGGGATTTCCCAAATCTATAAATACATTCACGTTTAGCTAAAACTCACCGTTTAAACGCCCATGCATACGGCTTGACATAGTTCTCTACGACGCCGATAACCGGAGATAGGTACCCGGAGTTAGAGGTATAACACCACATGCCGCTAACACCGCTCCATGCATATGGGCCCAGGGGTTGTATGCATGAAGCAGTGTTAGCATTGTGTGGTGTTAACCATCTAACACCGGTGTTGCGAAGTATTTCCCGCCATATGCATAGGTGCCTAAACGGTTTGTGTTAGCTAAACGTGAAGTTATTTATAGATTTGGAAAATCCCTCTGAGCCTGTTACCGGCGAGCACCTCTATTTCCCAATATCACAGCCAATTTGGCAGAGGCGGCGATTTGTTTTGCTTACATTCGTCAATTCGACAATATTAATATCACCACCAATTTAGCGGCAGCGTTAATATCGCTTTGATTTTAGGGTTAATTTGATGAAATTTCACTTATTGCATATGTAATTCTGTTAAATATAATAGCATTGAATAGATTTGGCTCTGATATATTGCCGCCGATGCGGCGGTGGCAGTGGTGGGTGGCGGTGGCCGCGATTTGTTTAGTTTACATTCGTCGATTCGACAATATTAATATCGCCGCCGATGTAGCTGCGGCGTTAATATCGGTTCGATTTTAGGGTTAATTTGATGAAATTTCACTTATTGCGTATGTAATTCTGTTAAATATGATAGCATGGAATAGATTTGGCCCTAATCGGTACCTAACACTACCCGTAAACCTGCTATGGGCTGGTGTTAGAATCTCCAACCTTAAACTCATGGTGTTTGCCTAACACTGCTCCATGCATAGCGACTTTACGCCGCTAAACCAGAAATCCCAGCCTAAACCAGTTTTGGCTCACTAACACCGCTCCATGCATATGGCCCCAGTCTATAGCCAGTCACATGATCAGACACAGTCTACACCTCATCACCTACGACACACATCGCTGGTGCCTGCATCCGTGCCTGGTACATAATTGTGGCATGTTGCATAGAACCGCTTGGAAATGAATGCATTTAAACCATCACTGCGCAGATCCCTCAGTGAAATATCCTAAAATCAGCCACCACATCGTCACACAAACTTGCGTCTCTGTCCTTGTACAAACTGCTCAGCGGTTTGTTAGTAAACTGAGTGTTACCGTGGCGACACGGTTCGACGATGAAGGGATGCATCCATCTCCCTTAGCAACGAGAAGGCATGGTCACACCGCCACACCGCAACGCACCCCCCCCCCTCCCCCACCGGAATATGGACCTGATCCATGCCCCGTGACCCCACTAGTACGAACCCTTATTTACACCGGCTCAGCAAACTGACTGCAAAGTGATTACTGCATAGGGCCAGCACCGGCAGCACAGTCACCGAAGCAACATTTCCACCCCAGGGTATCTTTTGTGGAAAATTTGATTAAACTAATTTACCTAGTTTTGTTGTTTTTGGTATTTTTAACCTAGTCGCAAAACACATTATAGTACTTCTAGTCCTTTTTCAAATGTTCATAGTATATATATATAGTATATTGTAATATATCGAAACTAATAGAACCTTTGTGTTTACCTAAAATTCAGTTAATGCATTTTAATGATATTTGAGAGAATAGATTTAGGAGACACTAAACCACATATAAACAAATATCTCGATAAGACAGTGAGAAAACAACCGACGGCGTGTGTGGAGGTAGACTTTTAATGTTTTGTTGGGTAGGAATAATTTGGCGCAAGGGCACACCAACTTATTAAGGAGTATGATTGCTAAAGGATTATACCAGTATAGTTAGGGGGAAATATATGTCTATTACTATTATTTTTGTGTACCTGTGGTGTGACGGTCATTATGCGATGGGAACCCACAGTTGTGTGTTGCGCCTTGTCCACCCATCACCTCATTCCTGTTGTGCTGCAAGGTGCTGCACTGTACTATAAGAAGGCCCCGGAGTCCGGATCGGCCTGACTCGTTCCTGCATCTTGCCTTTAAAACCATTGTATCGGTCGGGGTACCGGTAGGGGTACCTGCCAGAAGGAATAAAATGCCAACCCATTTATATGTTGTCTTCTATTTGGTTGTTGTAGTCATATGACACCCGAGTGAGCATGTGATGGTGGGGGAGGGGGGGGGGGGGGCTGACTGATAGGTGTCTTCTATCTTCTATGACACCTGAGTGAGTGCATGTGAGGGTGGGGGGACTGACTGATAGGTGTCTTGTATCTTCTATGACACCTGAGTGAGTGCATGTGAGGGTGGGGGGACTGACTGATAGGTGTCTTGTATCTTCTATGACACCTGAGTGAGTGCATGTGAGGGTGGGGGGGGGGGGCTGCTTGATAGGCGTCTTGTATCTGCTATGACACCTGAGTGAGTGCATGTGAGGGTGGGGGGGGGGGCTGACTGATAGGTGTCTTGTATCTTCTATGACACCTGAGTGAGTGCATGTGAGGGTGGGGGGCTGACTGATAGGTGTCTTGTATCTTCTATGACACCTGAGTGAGTGCATGTGAGGGTGGGGGGGCTGATTGATAGGTGTCTTGTATCTGCTATGACACCTGAGTGAGTGCATGTGAGGGTGGGGGGGGGGGCTGACTGATAGGTGTCTTGTATCTTCTATGACACCTGAGTGAGTGCATGTGAGGGTGGGGGGGAGGGCTGACTGATAGGTGTCTTGTATCATCAAGGACACCTGAGTGAGTGCGTGTGAGGGTGGGGGGGGGGAGCTGACTGATAGGTGTCTTGTATCATCTATGACACCTGAGTGAGTGCGTGTTAGGGTGGGGGGCTGACTGATAGGTGTCTTGTATCTTCTATGATACCTGAGTGATTGTGGTGTGAGGGTGGGGGGGGAGTGCTGACTGATAGGTGTCTTGTATCTTCTATGACACCTGAGTGAGTGCATGTGAGGGTGGGGGACTGACTGATAGTGTCTTGTATCTTCTATGACACCTGAGTGAGTGCATGTGAGGGTGGAGGTGGGGGGGGGGGCTGACTGATAGGTGTCTTGTATCTTCTATGACACCTGAGTGAGTGCATGTGAGTGGTGGGGGACTGACTGATAGGTGTCTTGCATCTTCTATGACACCTGAGTGAGTGCATGTGAGGGTGGGGGGGGGGGGGCTGATTGATAGGTGTCTTGTATCTTCTATGACACCTGAGTGAGTGCATGTGAGGGTGGGGGGGGGGCTGACTGATAGGTGTCTTGTATCTTCTATGACACCTGAGTGAGTGCATGTGAGGGTGGGGGGGAGGGCTGACTGATAGGTGTCTTGTATCATCAAGGACACCTGAGTGAGTGCGTGTGAGGGTGGGGGGGGGGAGCTGACTGATAGGTGTCTTGTATCATCTATGACACCTGAGTGAGTGCGTGTTAGGGTGGGGGGCTGACTGATAGGTGTCTTGTATCTTCTATGATACCTGAGTGATTGTGTGAGGGTGGGGGGGGGGGGAGTGCTGACTGATAGGTGTCTTGTATCTTCTATGACACCTGAGTGAGTGCATGTGAGGGTGGGGGGGGGGGACTGACTGATAGGTGTCTTGTATCTTCTATGACACCTGAGTGGGTGCATGTGAGGGTGTTGGGGGCGCTGACTGATAGGTGTCGTGCATCTTCAAATGGAACTTCCGGGTGTGGGAGATCTACCAGTCGACGTACCGTGTGGCCAGCTTCCGATCCAATGCCGATATTGTCCAACCAGGGCCAGCAGCCACTCTGTCTACTGCCACCACACTGACAAGTGCTTTACCTATCAAACCCACAACTGACACACATTCAATGGGCCTTACAATATTATTTAACTAAATGAATAGCATTTGTTATTTTGTTGCTTTTAGTACATTATTGGGGCAAATGTATGTATATATAAAGATATATACTTAGCTTGTCATGAGGACACGTAATTCTTGTTTGGTGACTTTGACTACTTTTTTTTTCTTTTTTGTTGTTGTGATGGGTGTATTTATTTTTCCCATAATGGTTAAGTCTCATGGACACAACTCTCACAGCAGAGAGCTAAATGGAGAGTGGCAGTAAAGTAATGAAAGCAGTCTTTGTCGCATCGCAACCGACAGCATGATGATGATGATGAATGGTTAAGTCTAATGACTTGTTTTTGCCGCGAGACAGTAATAGTCTTGTGATCCCCTTCTTTTTTATCACTTTCAGTTGTTGTGTAGCTAACTACCGCATGCCTTCTTTCTCTGTTTGTAATTATTAATATTCCCACATCCCCATAACCTCTGTGAGTTTCTTCATTCTACAATTGGATAATTGTTTGGTTACCAATAGTTAATTTCTCTGAATGTCTTCACCTTGCTGTGTTAGTGGTCATTAGGTTTAGATTTTAAGTTTAAACTTTACCTTTTGTATGTATCATACCTAGCATATATACCCTCTAAGACTTTGCGTGAATTATCAGTGTATTTTCTATTTATTTATTTATCTATCTATCTTTTTGTTTGTTTTTTAATTCATTTTATTTGTTGTTGTCATTAGTCTAGCAATGCATTTAGCTCTCTTTTGATTAATGTTTTATATGTTTCTATTGTTCCTGTACTTCTTTCTTCTACTACCAGTGTATTCCATTCCCTTGCCTTCATGTACATGGTTTGGAACTCCTCTCATATGATCTGTTTTGGCTCTGTTTATTATCAGTCTGGGGCCATCACTACCTCTTGTTGCCTTTTTGTTACCTGCACCCTACCAGGCTTCCTTGTCTCCCTGAATGCTGCTATTTTGAGATGTGCCTTTCTCCTGTCATTTAGTTGGTCTGATAATCAAGAACTTTTCCTCCCAGAATTATTGGCTCCTCATTGCCACAGTTGATTTTCCCACTGCCAAACACGAGAACCTTCGACTTCTTGTGGTTTATGGAAATCTTGTTGGAGTTACACCAATTATCTAAAGTTACTAGTTTTTCATTTAGCTTATCTCTGTTCTCTTTTCTGCTATTGCTTGTTGTGCCATCAGCATATAGTTGGAATGTGATTCCCTCTAAGGACTTCTCCAGATCATTGATGTAAATGATGAAGAGGAGTGGGCCTAATACTGAACCTTGAGGGACTCCACAGGTTACCTGTATACTTTCTGATGTTTTGCCATTTACTTTTGTTCTCTGACTTCTCTCACTTATGTAATTCCTCATCCAGTCTAGTATTCTTCCTCTTATTCCTACTCTTTCTAGCTTTTTTATCAGTATGTCATGAATCACTGTATCAAATGCTTTGCTAAAATCTATGAATGTGGCAGTTGCCTGTTCACCTTCATTTATACCTCTCAGTATGTCATTTGTTAGATTGGATAACATTTGTGTTGTGGAGAATCCCTTTCTGAACCCTCCCTGTTTGTCATTTAGTATTTTCTTACTATCTAGATGTTTCATGATGTGCTTGTACATTACTTTCTCTATCAGTTTGCCTGGCAGAGGTAGGAGTGATATGGGGCGGTAGTTGCCCATGTCCCCTTTTTCTCCACCTTTGTGTATTGGTACCACTGTAGCCTGCCTCCAGGTCGTGGGAAAAATACCCATCTCAAATGAATTATTGATTAAGTCACATATAACATTTGGTATGGCTACCATAGCATCTTTAATTATTCTGGCTTGTAGGTTCTGTATTCCTGATGACTTTCCAAGATCTATTCTCTTAACTAGTGTACTAGTCTCTTGATGAGTGTCGACATAGCACGACGTAACACGATGTACTTCGACATAGGCTTAACGAACGTGTAACGTATCTCAACATTCCTCGACGTATCTCGACGTAATGGCCAAATTTCAACTACGTCGACATATGCTACCACGCTACGTCGTAGTGTGGCAGCCCCATATAATCAGACATTAATTGATTAGCGTACTAAATTATTATCGATTATTGACTCAAGATGATTCTCAACTCATCCCTAATAAGTATATGGATTTCTATGGATTTATCAAGGCATCAACCTATAGTTTCACATTTCCGAAATTGAAAGCCTAAAAATATCTAATATTTACAGGTGGTGGTGACTTAATTGCTGGAGTTGTATTAGGGGCATCATGTCACAGAGCAATGCAACATCTGTAGTTAGTGCCAATATCCAGCCTTAAAGGGACCAGCTATAGCTCGCTGGGACACTGCGCGTACTCCGACAAATGCTCTCCAAGCACAATCTTGTTTAGTTTTTATGTTTAAATGAACCAAGTATGTGTGGGGAGAGTATGGGACCAGGGCACTGCTAGTCTGAACTGCAATGGCAGTTTGTTGTCTTCAAAATGGCCGCCCCCATAGGCGGCGGCCATTTGCAATGCAAAAGCTGCGCTGTGATTGGCTGAAATTGTGCCGGCAACAGGCTCACACAGTAACAAGATTTGCTGGTTCCCAGTATGGGCTCAGCTTGTGCCCGGCAGTGTTAGGGACCGATTACGCCGAAATCGCCGAGTGTAAACAAAACAGTGGCTCGAGTGACCCGAGTTGAATAATCGATTACACCCGAATATACAAATCGCCGCCGGCGCATTCCCGAGTTCGTTTGTTTTCCACGCGGCGGATAGCTGGCGACTTTAACGTGGAGATGCTATGATCCAGATGAGAAAATATCCATCTGATCCTCCATACCCCACACAGAGGCTCCGGTATGTTAAACCGATTAGAAATGGTCCCGTAGGCACTGACCAACCCCTTCTTTAATACTTTAAAATAAATATGGTTTTGTTCATGTAGTTTGTTGGGGTTTTATGTCCTAGCTACACCTATGGTCATATCATGACGGGTACCGATTTGTAACAGTGGGCACTCATGGCGACTTCATAGTGCTGCCCCACTGGGAGATCAGGCACCCAGAATCAGAACCCGATATCCCACTCAGTCACATTATCCTGATACTGAGTCAATCAGTCCTTGTCCTATCCTATTAATGCCAACCTAGGCATTAAGTATCAATTTTGTAAGTTATTGATTTGACTCAGCCAGGAATAGAACTCCCCACCTTCCAAATGGGAAGCAAGCATTCTACTGATTGAGTCACCATGTCCAGTAAATATGGACATATATATTATGTATATTGACTAGAGAATGTTGTAAACTTACATCTCATCATTATCATCATGCTGTTGGTTGTGATGCAACAAAGACTGCTTTCATTACTTGACTGCCGCTCTCCATTTAGCTCTCTGCTGTGAGAGTGATGTCCATGAGTCGGTCTTAATGTCTTCATGAAAGCTGCCTGCAAAAGTGTTGAAGTGCTGCTGGCTTTTGCAAGTTACCAGCGGTACTCTCTCGGGGAGCAAATAGAGGTTTCACACCGGCAAGAACATGTCCAGACAGGCGCAAAGCTATTTGTCCCTGCAGTGGCTGGATGGGAAATGTTGGGAGTTCCAAACATCAACCGCCCTTGATGCTGCCACAGTGACATGGTTTTCTGTTCAGGGTTTGCTCCCTTTGCCTTCGGTTCTGTCAAGAACCTGTACCACAACTCAGCGGTTTACAACTCTGCAGGGCAGGGGCGTCAAACTCCCTGAGGTATTGCAATACCTGCATACTTACATCTATAGGACAAATAAATGACATAGCTGAATTGTGAAAAGGTCTGTAGAAATTACATATTTGGGTTAATGCTCAAACTGGGGAAACAGCCATTTCACGACTCACTCGCTAGCCATGTGACTTTGCTGCAAACAGCCTGCGGCTTATCAACAGTTATTCTCAACAGTCTCAAAACAGTAAATGTGACAAATTATTACTTTAAACTTGCATACTGTGTTGGTTTTGAATCATTGCCACATATTAGCTAAATATATCAGGTTGATCATATAATAATATACTGTACTTTAGTTTGAGGTGCAAACATGTTAACGGGTTATTTAAAAAATATTTGAATTGAAAACATTCCAAATTAATTTTGGTATGCAAGTTATAACCGCTGGACCCCATAGGTTTCAAAGGCGATATGCTCTATTAAATTGACTTAGTATTCCTTATAGACCCTTGTGCGTCATGTCGGATATGAAGGATCAACTGGCTGGCGGTCTTTAATACTAATAGCACACATTAAGTTCCACAAAACCTGATGCTTGAAAGGATTAGATATTCTAATGGTGCTCTCCAGCCCAGAGTGGGGAGCAGACACTGACATTCGGCTTGTCTTGCACCGAACCTTAGTTCAGTCATAACTCAATCACAACAGTACATGGTTCCACAACGTTAAGGGACTCGCGGACATGCTGCTGGACATGGTGCACCACCAAGGGCTCAGTTAGCCCATGGGACCTTTTATGCCTCCCCTGTTCAGAGCCTTAATGTTGAGACAAATGAACCATCACTTGTAAACCGGAGAAGTAAACTAGCTAGTCATGCAGGTTGTGGTGAAGCGGACAACCAAACCGGTTCAACCCTACGTTTATCTATTTGAAACAGAAGAGAATCCATATATGAAGCCAGATCCCCTAACTTCACATAACATTTCACTTCCATATCAGAGACTATCCACAGCGATTATCAACCATTATGCAGACTACTTCTCTATTTACACTGACTGTTCCAAATACCAAGGCCAAGTGCCTGCTGTGAGTGAATACGGAACTCACATCCTGATCAAAAAACAATTTTCACCGTGGAAGGCTAGTCGGGCACTCTTTCTTGCATTGGACTGCATCAAGGCTTCCAACCAAAGAAAATGTTTGTTATTTATAGTGACTGGACGTACACCGACAGTTGTTCAATGCAAGCAGCATGTGGTGTCCTTTTACTAAATCAAATCAAGCAGAGTATTTGAGCATTCATGAGGACAACTGGACCTTACTATATCCTGTAACTTAATAAATTATACCATTATATTTTAATTTGGATATTCCTCGTGTGTCTGAGGTCAATTTTGTTGTCATTTAACAGAAATTGGATCATTTCATAATGTCATCCAAGTGATAAACACTCATTTTGTAAATAGAAACAGACAAAATAAATTCTGCAATTTATTTCCCCATGAATATGGATTTTGCTGCCTATACGTCATTAAACTACCCCAAAGTAATAACCCATGATATCTCAATAATGCTGCATATTGTTAAAACAAGTTTCCACCTTCCTGATAGTCACACACAGGTACGGGCACGATCCATGAATATGTGGCTCTCTCTTTGCCACCTGTTCAGTTTGTATTTCGTGCTGAATTTCGCAGGGTCTAGATTGGAAAGCACGTTTCGATCACATGTAAATGGCAATCTATGTGTAGGCATCTACAAGACCATGCACACATTGGTCGTAATGCTTGCATTGCGGTTGATGCGAGACAGGGAAGGAGACCCCCCCCCCCCCTCTCCGACCGTTGCTTCTTACATCATCTCCCGCGCTTCTTCCCTTATAACCAGCCCGCCTGGCTGCTTCAAGCCACTCGCCCTCCGGCATCCTCACGCTGCTCCTCTCCGATATTTTCTTTGGCTCTCACCCCCGGGACTACACACCCTCTTTCCCGGCCGACACACCATACCGGGACTACACACTCTCTCTCCTGGCCGACACACCATCCCGGCCGACACACACTATGCCTTCCGGTAAGGGCCAAGGCCGACGCGCCGCACGGAGGGAGGCGCAGAGAGCATCGGAGATCAGCTCGCCCCCATCGTCCACACCTTCCTCGCCCCCGGGAGCCCGCAGCCGCCCCACAGCTGAGTGGGCGCACATGGTGGAGGCGAGCATGGGCGAAACCGTGAAGGCCCTGGAGTGCCTTCCCTCCAGATTCGATGCCATGAGCTGCCACGACACGCCTCCGGCCTGTGCCCCGGCCGCCTCCACAACCCCACACCAGATCTACACCGCCGCCGTCCGCGTGCCTGCGCCCCACGCCCATGTAGTCGGGGGGGGCGTTCCTTCCTCTGTCGCTGCAGCCAGCGGCCCCGGGGGCGATCCACCCCCAATACCAGATGTTCGCGAGGAGCTGCCCCGCATCACAACCACCGCCCCCAGCCGCAGGAGTCGCCCCGCTGCCCCTCCACTACCACGATCCCGTGGCTCACACTGCCACCTCCGCGGCCGACGACATGAGGGACATCCTCGCCTCGGCCGAGACCCAGCACGCCGGACGCCGAAAAGGTATCTCGCCTCAGTACATTTTCCCCTGTGACTTGATCGAGAGAGGGGCGGAGAGGAAGGCGGTGAAAAGGGGCGAGGCCACCAAGGACGAGTATACCCTCGCCCTTCGGATGCTTGAGGCTCACCCTGCCTTCCCCGCCCACTCTCTCCCACTCAACCACCACGCCCTCACCATACACCATGACGACCTCGTGCATCCCTGGCCTACCGTCCGCCGGTACTCCGAGACCATATTTACTTGGATCGCGGATGCCACGACCCCATCGCCATCAACATGCTCAGGATGGAGGCCCTCACGATGCCCCCCGGATCCCTAGCCCCCACCTCCACCCGCCCCACCAACCCGGCCCGCCCCAGGACCCAGCCCCGATCCCAGGCCGACACACGCATCCCCTCTAGCCGGGAGGCCCATGGCGCCCCTTGCCCCTCCTGGAACCGGCCCCTGGCGGCCTGCGACCGGGCAGGCGCCGGTGAGACCCACGGCGAGGGAGGCGCCAAGCAGCACCACGCATGCGCGTACTGCGCGAACGTCAGAAAGATTCTGACCATCCATTCCGAGGCGGTATGCCTCAGCAAACGGGGCCGTGAGCAAGCGACTCCAGCCGCCTCGGCGGATTTTTGATCCGGCGTGCCCTCCCGCCCGGCCCGGAAGGTCTCAACCGGCTCCCCCCCACCACACATGACTCCCACCACACACCCAGAATACCACCCCCACTCATCTCGCCGCGACCAACGGCTCCCGGCCCTGAACCAGTAACCGCATGCCCCACAGTCGCCGCCCTCCCCCGCGGTGAAGATGCCGCTGCCAACGGCAACACACACATGCCACTTAACCGCCCTCACCAAGGGGGCCCCGCCGCTCTCAATGGCAACACACACATGGCATTATCCAACCCACCCCTGGCCCTCTCATCTCTGCCGACCCGTCAGACACCCGACACCTCACACAGACCGCAGGCCCCGCCCCAGATCTCACCGCCACTGCCGCCCCAGCGGCCACCCATGCACCCACGCCACCCAAGTCTCCCCGGGAGCGGCCCGCCCGCAGCCCAAACTGGGCCGCCCCGGCAGCGACACACACAACGCCCCCCACACCGCCCTCCCCCACCGCACTCACCGCCCCCGCCACCGCCCCGCCCAGCCCTCCCCCGGCGACACCGCCTACCTCATCTCCCTTCCCGGCCTCCCTCCCCGCCGATTCACCCCTCCCAACCCTCCCCCCACCCCTGACCTCTTCACCGCCCCCCTCGCCACCCCCCACCGGACCTCCTCCCCGGCCCCTTCCCCCCCGACCACGACCTCAGCGAACCTATCGCAGATGTGGTTGATCCCCACATCCAAGACACCCTCCCCGCCGCCCCCTTCTGCAGCCCCTCCCCCTACCAATACCGCCCCACCCTCCTCGCCATCTGGCCCCACGCCTCCGGCGATGCCTGGACCCGGTACCCCACATTCACCCGAGCCTACTCCACCCTCAGGGAAGCGGGGCCTCCCCAACTTTTTGGCCGCCCGCATCCCCTTTCCCTCCGGCCTCCACATCCCCGCCTGGCGCGCTCGCCTCGGCGACTACCCCGACTCGCCCTCCTAGACCTCCTCGAGTTTGGCTTCCCCTCGAACTACTCAGCCCCGACCCCCCCCGGCCTACCTTCACCAACCACCGCGAGGCCCCCGAGCACACCCCCCACATAAGGGATTTCATACGCACCGAGCTCACCCTCGGCGCCCTCGCCGGCCCCTTCACTGTCCCACCCTTCACCCCCTGGACCCAGGTCTCACCCATGATGACACGCCCCAAGTCCGATCCGGGCAAGAGGCGAGTCATCGTCGACCTCGCCTTCCCCCTGGGGGCGAGCGTCAATGCAGGCATCCCCCGCCGGGAATACCTCGGCAGACCGCACACCTACAGCCTACCCTCAGTCGCCGACGTTGGCCGCCGCCTCATCGGCGAGGGCTCGGGGGCCTACACCTGGTCTGCCGATATTTCTCGGCATACCGTCAGCTCTGTGCGGACCCCTCTCCTGCCCCCTATACAGGATTACCCTTGATGGCCTCACCTACGTAGACCTCCTACCTGAGGGCGTGCCAGGCCTTTGACGCCTTCCTCGCCCTCGCCGCCACCCTCGGGCTGGAGGTTGCCCCCGGGAAATGTCATCCCCCCCTATCTGCCTCACCTGGCTCGGCTTCGCCCTGGACAACCATGCGATGACGATCCGCATCGCCCCTGACAAGGTCGAGGACCTCATCCTCGCCTGTGAGGCCCGCATCGCCCGCCCAGACCTCGGCAGGCGCGAGCTCCAGAGCCTCCTCGGGTGCCTGAACCACGTGAGCACTTCCGGCCTGCAAATTTATGAGCCGCCTCCTCGGGGCGCTCCTTAGGGCGCTCCGCGGCTGCTTCGGCTGCGCCTCCCTCACCCTCGACGACGATGCCCTCCGGGACCTCAGGTGGTTCACCCTCTACGGTCGCGCCTCCAATGGCCTCCACCTCCTCCGGGCCCCGGAGGGGCGTCATCACATCATCGAGTGAGACTCCTGCCTCTCAGGTGGGGGGGGGGGCGTACTCCGACACGCACTGCTACGCCCAAGGGTACTCTCCCGCCTTCCGGGTGCGCTTCGTGGACATCCACGAGCTGGAGGCGGTTAACCTTGTTGTCACCCTCCGCGCCCTCCTTCCTGACGATGTCGCAGGGGCGACCGTGGTGATTAACACGGACAACATAGCGTCCGCCGTCTCCCTCGAGTCCGGTCGCGCCCGGGACCCTACCCTCGGGACCTGTGCCCGAGAGCTCTGGCTCCTCGCTGCTACCGGATGCTTCACCCTCGCCATAGTCCACAAGCCTGGGGCGGACCTCATCCTCGCAGATGCCCTCAGCCGTGCACGCCTCACAGGCCCATGGGCGGAGGTGGCTCGTGCCGAGGTGGCTCGCCTCGGGCTCCACTACGTCCACCCAACCCACGACGACTTCCCCTTTAACCCGGGCCTGTGATTCAGGTTTCACCTCGGCCAAGGTCACCAGCGTGGATCGCCACCGCCTCGCCTCCCTCGCCCCCACGACCTGGAGGAACCGCCGCCGGCAGGCCCAGGACTACGTCGCCTATGTCGCGGCCCGAGGGCTCGACCCCCTCCGACTTTGACGTCGCCGACTACGCCGCCTCCCTCTACTCCTGCGCCCTCGCCCCCACGTCTGTCAAGAACGCGCTCTCGGGGGCGCGCTCCTGGGTTGAGGCGGCGGGGGGTGCCCCTCGGGCTTCGACTCCCGCCTCGCCAAGGACGTCTGCTGAGGCGGCAAGTGCACATCAACCCACTTCCCACGCCAGGCCCCGCCTCGCACTCCCGATCACCTCGCCCTCGCCATCTCACACCTCGCCCAGGTGGGGCCCGCCTCCATCGTTCCTCGGGCTGCCCTCCTCCTCGGGTACTTCGGGATGCTGAGGCAATCTAACCTGCTCTCCCCGAGCCCCGAGGGCTGGGGCGGCCCCCATACCATCACCCGAGGTGAAGTCCGCTCCGCCCTTGGGGAACCCCGGATCCTCATCAGAAGCTCCAAGACCATCTCCGGGCCCTCGGGGGCGGTGGCACTCTTTGTCCCCACCTGCTCACGCGCTGAACTCTGCCCCGTCACGGCCTGGCATGCTGCCATCCACCAGCATCCGGCCCCACCTGACGCCCCGGCATTCATTATGCCTTCGGGCCATCCCCTCGACCCCCGAACTCTCACCGCCCACCCCCGGGGTCCCCTTCGTGCCCAAGGCATTTTCGCCTCAGAGGCCTTCATGCTCCACAGCCTCTGCCGCGGCGCCGCCCAGGCACGCCAGGCGTGCCCATCCCCGACATTATGGCCCAGGGGACTTGGACCTCTGAGGTGGTGCATGCATACGTGCCCCGCCTCGCCCCTTCGGCCGCCCCTCGAGCCCTCTCCTCCATTTTGGTGGAGGGCTCCTCGGCTCCACCTCATGGACTCACTAGCTCATAGGCTCCCTCAGAGCTTTCTCTCTTATTTTCCCTTATTATCCTTGCATAACATTGTATATATTGCTTATTATCCTTTCATAACATTATTTGACCTTACACTGACATTATCCTGATTGACCTTATATTTCTCATTACCTGCATTATCCTGTACATATGTATATATATATCCTGGCATTTCTCAATAAAGTGCCTTTTCTCCACCCACACCTTATCTTCCTTCCTTGTCGCGCATCATGATTAAAGCTGCATAGTCAGATGAAATATCAAATTTTCAAAACCAAACCAATTATCTAGATTCGATTTGAAATATCCAACTTAGATACTGATGCACTTATTAAGCATTTGTTTCTGCGTAGAAGACAATACAGCTATAGTCAAAACAATAAACTCCTAACAAAACCACAAAGTGCTACTAGAACAAATAATGTGCCACTACTAAAGCAGACCAGAAGCCAAATAAAAGCTCACGAGAGAAGCACGCTGGAAATGGCTGCCAAGGTGTGGAATGCCCAAACAGTAAGGGAATGACAAATTCCTGACCAAAAAACATACAAAAAATATCTGTGCAAAATAAGGCTAGGAAACCCCCACTAAGCTGCACTGCAAAGGGGCATGTCATATTTCACGGCCCACCAGTGGGACGCCCAATAGAAGGTAACCATGCCAAAAATAGCCAGATAGCACACCACACAGCTACATACAAGCCTATGATATGTAAATAGGAGTAGGCTAGTCTAGTAGTAAGAGTAGACAAAATAAAACACATATATGCAAAGAAAATCCAAAAAAATTAACATAGACTACTAATCCGACCAACCAACTATCTATCTGCTACTGAAATGCAAGCTATCAAATACTTTGTCAGCAGCTACTGTGTGATAAGATAACACCAACACTACATTGAAAATAAGCCTGAATACCCAGGCTTATATGCTATGGACAGTATAAATACAGCCTCAATTAAAAAAAATTAATAAAAAATACTGAGTCAATTCAACAGAACCTGTTACTGTCCAAGTCTATGGTGTTAGAGTTTTGGCAAGCTTGCCAAAACTAATTTTCCATGTTTACACACAAAATATCTCAAAAGTTTACCATTTATAATAAAAGTAACTTTGAACTAATATAAAGTAGATACTAGTGATCGATCTAATATATTTATCTCAGAAAAAATAGAGAAATTCAAAACCATCGGACTATGCAACTTTAACAGAGCGCCACGTAACAGTTCTGCCATCTTCTACCAGGTGGCGCGACGCACACAGACTCACCAACACCAGCTGCTGTTTCTGCTTCTTCTGTACGTTGACTTTTCGGTTTGTGGTGCCATCTTGTGTGAAAACGGCTGCAAACAGCCATGCGTAATCTTATCTGCACACCGCCGCCGCCCCTCTGTCATACAACGGCATGCCATTTCATGTATGCATGGCCATACGCATCCTTTCCAAATCTAACGGTTTGATAGCGTGCACCCTTTCCTTTGTGCACAATTTAACAGTTGTCTGCAATTAAGGCTTACATTTAAAATAGCTCACAAATAAATATTATGAAAACAGTTATGAAAACAGGGTAAAGCAACGTGCATATAAAATTATAACTAATCAAAGAAGTAAACAAACAACGCAATTTCCCACAACATTATTAAACATATAGAATGGCAATTAGAGGATTGCATTAACAAGGTTAACACATATCAAAGTGTATCAAATATGTGCATAGTGCGTACTTGCAGACATTCCTGGTAATTTCGCAGTGCTGCCTCACAATCGACATCCCACTCACATTCTCCGGATACTGGTCCGGATAGTAGTATTAACAATGCTGAGCGTCCGGCTAAGTAGCAACAAGCATAACTTTTGTAAGTAATTGGTTTGACTCAGCTGGGTTCCAAGCCATGATCTCCCTCCCACCTGGGAAGCCAGTTAGTGCCCTTACCGATGCCACCCTGTTCGATCATGCAGATACGCATGTGTGTATATCCACGTGTGTACATAGGTGTGCTATGCGTGGGGAGGTCTGACAGAATGCGTCGACCCGACACACCGGAAGTCAATATGCAACATTCTCTGAACCACAGGAAGCTCACAGAGAGGTGTCAGTACGTCACCCGCATTCCACGCTGCTTAAAGCCAGTACGCCAATGCGCGCGCATGTTCAAGCCTTCCAATAGAGCCAGACATGATCGACAGTCCGGACCGCGGCTTGGGGGTGGGTAGGGTGGGTTGAGGTGGGGTAGGGTGGAGTGGGTTGGGGTGGGGTGGCTTTGGGTGGGGGTAGGGTGGAGTGGGTTGGGGTGGGGTAGGGTGGGGTGGTTGGAGTTGGGTGGGGTGGGTTGGGGTGGGTTAGCATTAAAGGTAGGAGCGTCTTCAAAATTGGCAAATTATAATTGTATTTTTTTCCAAATAGAGTTTATGCGCCGAGACAGCAATGTCCGCCCAGATGAGTAGGCCCACCCCACCCTACCCCACCTCAACCGACCCTACCCACCCCCAAGTCGCGGTCCGTACTGTCGATCATGTCTGGCATCTATTGCAGCCAATATCAGATTGCATCTGAGACCGACGATGACTATCAATCACTCCGGAGATTCCTCATACCATTAACAACTATCACTGTCTGTGAACATGATTATGATTAGGAAGCTGTCCTGACACTGACATGCTGCTTCTTTTGTTTCGATTATGGTGTCACGGATCGAGTCCACAAACAACCAAGGTGTCTCTGAAAGAGTAGAGCATAATTATATAACCTTATTAGAAAGACCCCAGGCAGCACAGCGGGTAGGACGAGTGCACGATTCATATTGCCACATGACTAAGAACGTATCGGACTGACTGGTGTGAAAGCTCGCTTTGGTATTTAATGGATGTCTATAGTTATGCCCAAATACACTTGAAGTGTCAGTTTTAGTCAACGCCATTGGTGAAGTTGCAATTGTAAAAGCTCCTCATCATTCCAAAGTTGTCTGTCCGAATAGGGTCTGTGAGGTCGTCAGCCAGAGTCCATCGTCATGCATATTCCTTATTGGCGAATACTTGGTTATAATGAGATCCACCACAACTATGTGCAACCCATTAATCAGCAATATTTCATTTTAGCAATGCTAGCATATTTACCTACTTTGCTTGACTTATATTGATGAAGATTGCATCGATCATGAAATCAGGTATAACATTTATTCATGTTTAGTTTGCTAATATACAATATGCAGTTTGTGGACGACTAAATAATGCTGCCGACGTGGCCCTTAATTACACAATAAAAACAATGAACTGAGAGTGAACATAGGTAATAAAACATCAGCCAGAGTGAATGGTCGGAGTATTGAAAACAAGCACGAAGATATCGTAATATGTATATTTGGTACAAAATCTATAATAACACAAAGATGGTGGATATGTTGACATAAAGGTGATGCCATGCTCAGTGAAGTTGATTCATACAAGTACTTGAGCACCACCCTAGATCACACACTAAATGCTAGCCAACAACTGCTAGCAATGAAAATGACTACCTTTAGGAAAGTAAGAAAATACGTGTATGAAAAAAAGAAAGTGTTCTTACTATACAAAACAACTATAATTGTCTATAATGACCTAAATATATGTACCGGACGCAGTGGCTGAATCCGTAGAACACAGGCTAGGAAGTTCGAAACCCAGCCAAGTCAAACCAATGACTTACAAAATTGATACTTGTTGCTACCTAGACTGGCGCTCGGTATTACTAGCCATGGTGCAGATTTAGTTGGAAAAAATCCGAGACACAAATAGTTTTTGTTTTTTCTGAATAGGTATGGCATGTAGTTTTTCAGCAAAAAAATCACCATCAATCGGCTTTAGAGAAAATTCTTGCGGGATGATTGAATTTGTTTTTACCTCGGCCTGCATTCAGAAATAAGAACAGCTTATTCATTAATTTTAAGTACCCCTGTGATTTCATCCAAGATGGTGTTAAAATATAGCATCAATATACCTTGTAACACGTTTGATGTGTTTTTGGGGGGATTTTTGCCTCCACTAAGCTCAAATAGACATTCACTTATATTGTCACAACCAAGCAATTACGTCAGTATCATCATCAAGATTTACAGTTTCTTCATTCTTACAGTATTTGCCATGGCACTCATCACGTACATCGATAATTTGTACCAAGCATCGACCAAACTACAACTTGTACATGCAATCTCAATGAATGAAAGTATACCGCCCAGTCACTTTGGTGTTTCATTGAACTTCTATCTTGTTTTTATCCACCGTCATGGTTTAAAATTGTATGTGTCGAAGGGTTGTCAGTACACTATCACCACTGTTCCTGTGCATATGACATAACAGCTTCCCTCCTGTGGCCCCTAAAGAGTCTGCAGTGCCTGTGATATCAGAGATTGCTCTGGCCAAAATTTGAACATTGCTATCCTTGTTTACAGTCTTTATGAATAATTCCTTCCCAAACCCATAGCATGGCGATGTGGTATCATAACCTTTCTACTCTTCTGCATATAGGATGTCTTCTTTGACAGACAGGTTAAATGCTTAATGCATTACATATACAAGGGCATTCATACCATACATGCAGTTCAGTGCTGTCTCAATTGCAGAGCCTTTCATCGAAAGAAATGCACTGCCAACAGCACTCATCCAGGTGTGGAATCCACCTAAGTGAAGGACAATTAAGTATAACTTGTTTGTGGTGACCATCTCCTCCGAAGTTACATAGACGCATTGGTCGAAGGTAAGTGATGTTTCACGAAGCTTCAGCCTTTTAATCTCATCAGTGATATACATGGTACATAAGTACTAATATAGTATCATCTCCTGGAACCAGATTGATGAGAGGAAGTATGGCTATATCATTTTTATCCGCTGTGTCATCATTATGAAAGGCACATTCCATGAAATCTGCCTAATTTAACCAGTATGGGGTTGAAGTTATGCCCTATGATCTCCATAGTAGGCTTGAATAGTACATTTGAGGTGCAATGATAAATGGGAAATGTAATGCTATGTATGACCAGAACTTCACAGATGATAAAGCAGGAGGACCAGATGCCCTTTAGTTCAGGATTGGGATGCATCTGCCTGGCAAGTCGTGACACCTTAACCCTGGCTAGTCGATTCATGTGGGCTATATCTGACTAAGGGAGCCTTCAATTTGTCACCGGGATTGTGGAAAGTCTATATTAAGACTATAGTGGTCTTATTTCATTAGACCACTATATGTTTTGAGACCATGGAAAGTTCTGCTGCCATCTAAAGTCAACAGACTCTGGTGGCGACAGACTACTAAGAGAAGTAACTATCTTGCATTACAGACAGCTTGAATTTGGTTATTGCCAAGATTGAAATGGAGAAACCGACCAAGGACATACTTGTAGAATAGACTCAGTCATACTAGAACTAATGCATCATTGTGTGACTGACTCGCGGCTACTACCTACTATCACTACATCATCCGGTCATCGGGTGACCATTTTCCTGTCCAACATCAGCCACGACGACCTCCAAAGCTCTTAACAACAACAACACTAAGATTAACTCTTGAATAGGCCTTTATCTATTGAGTTATTGAACTAGACATACAATTGAATTACCTTCATATTATGAAAAAGAACCCATTCCCAGATAGCACACAGCCGTTGGCCCGACGTCGGCTATTGGTCGCGCGGTCGCCATCGACTTTCCACCGTCGGACCACTGTCGGGCCGACGGTGGTGTTCCGACGTTAGGTTTCAATCCCTTTCCACTTTTGAGCCACTGTCGGGCCACCGTTGGACCGACGGTGGTGTTCCGACGTTAGGCTTCAATCCCTTTCCACTTTTGAGCCACCATCGGGCCACCATCGGGCCTACGGCGGTAGCCCGCCGCTGGTTTGCATTCATTTTCCACCATCGGGACATCGTCGGGCCGACGGTGGTGTTCCGACGTTAGGTTTCAATCCCTTTCCACTTTTGAGCCACCGTCGGGCCACCGTCGGGCCTACGGCGGTAGCCCGCCGCTGGTTTGCATTCATTTTCCACCGTCGGGCCACCGTCGGGCCGACGGTGGTGTTCCGACGTTAGGTTTCAATCCCTTTCCACTTTTAAGCCACCGTCGGGCCACCATCGGGCCTACGGCGGTAGCCCGCCGCTGGTTTGCATTCATTTTCCACATGTCACTATAGTGTCAATACGTACAGCTCGAGTCGCCAGCGGAACACGTGCGATCGTTGAGCAGCATTCTTTTTCAACAAATAACTCCAGAAATCGGAGGAATTTTAAGGAATTATTTAACAGGTTTGTTTATTAATATGCTTAGATTATGTTGTAAAAGTTTTGTAATTTATTACGACGTATTAATGGAATTATTCATGTTAATACGATTTGAATCGTATTATCCGGTACGGGATGTTGATGGTTCGAGTCGCCAGCGGAGGACGTGCGATCATTCAGCAGCGTTCTTTTTCTTGAAATAACTCAAGAAATCGGAGGAATTTTAAGGAATTATTTAACAGGTTTGTTTATTAATATGTTTAGATTATTTTGTAAAAGTTTTGTAATTTATTACGATGTATTAATGGAATTATTTGTGTTAATACGATTTGAACTACCCAGTACGGAATGTTGACGAAGGACCGCCATCTTGGTTTTTTCCGAGAAGACACTGTCACTATAGTGTCAATACATACAGGTGCAAAATATTAGTCGCACCGTCGGCGGTTTCCGCCGTCGGGCCGACGGCTGCATCCGCCGTAGGCCCGAGCGGGAAATGACATATATACACAATTGATCAGGTGGGCATGGGTACGGGACAACATTGTCCACACAAATTTCAGAGAACTCCAAATAGGCTTTCACCTGGACCGACCGGGTAAGTTTGGTAGTGGCGGCATAATGCGCTTCCTCGAAGTCCCCGCATTCCGCCCGGAGTCGATCCCAGTCTGGATTAACAATCAAACAGGTTATGACAACACATGGCCCCCATCACATCTGCATCTCTCACCCTGGCAATATTCTTAAATTCGCCCAGGCGGCTCAGGCTGTAACACACTATGTTGTCATGGGTGCTAATATATACCGATTGTACATCAAAGTTATGCTGGATCGACATCCAGAATATCAGTCGTAGCCATTTCATGGTGGTTTTATTTCTGCTCCTACCTGAGTTGAGAGTGGCACGGACCTGAGTGTTGTCAGTGACGAACACCATGGTTCTATCAGACCCTAGCTGGCCCCAGCGGCGCACCGCCACCAGGATGGGCCACAGCTCACGAACATTAATGTTGTCGGTTCTGCAACCGACATCCTTAGCTTCCTCAAATTGATGCCCTAGTCATCCCTGCAAAGCCCTCGCATTCCCAATTTCAAAGGCACCGGCTATCCAATCACTGGAGTGGATAGCACCGAACCCGAATCGCGACGAATCACTATAGATGGAGATGCATTCATTGGCCGAGATGATGTTTGCTTTCCCATTGAAAATGGCCGCGAATTCCAGCCATGACTTCAGGTCTAGGCGGTATTCGTCATTGAGTCGCACGTTGTGGTCGCATTTTTTGGCAGATGCGACCAGGTCGTATACCTGGCGTGAGAAGGTACGGCCACCTTGGATTACTTTACTAACTCCCGTTTTGTGGCTTTCCTGCACTGCAGGAACAGTCGCAACTGATCCTGCAATTTTGCCAGTTTATCAAGCGGCAAGCGCAGCTCCATCTTGATAGAGTCCACATCTATCCCAAGAAATCTACATATCTGGCTTGGGCAGGTTAGCTTCTTAAAGCTGACCTAGAACCCAGTCGGCGCAGGATCGCCACCAACTTGAGCTGCCCTTCCTGGCACCCGTCCTCCGAGCGGGATACGACACAAAAATCATCTAGGTAGTTAATGCACTCGTGATGGCCTTCGCGCACCATGCAGCGAACAACAAAGTCACTAACCTTGGAAAATACGTAAGGGCTGCTACTGAGGCCCATACAAGGGAGATTGTCCTGCAAATAAACCACCCACTCTCCAAAATCCCAAGCAAGCCCCTGCCTAGCTCTACACCCCGGATGGATGTTAATGGCCCTGTAGGCATTGCTAATATCAACAGTAGAACAGAAGTCCCCCTACTGCAGGAGTTTGGTCACGGATTCAACAGAGTTGTAGCTAAAGTTCACACGACAGCCCTGAGTATGGTCATTCATGCATTCACCGGAAGGGCTAGAACAGTCCACGATGGCCTGGAAATCATCGTGCCCTTTTGGCACGCCGCCCATAACGTGGATGCATACACATGGTTCCTGCACAATTGTAATCATTTCATCATCAATTTCACACTGCAGTCGCCCCGACATAGCCACACCCACCTCACCCTTTGTGATAGAGCCATAGTTCTCTTTGTGATAATGGCTATCACATTTGTCGTCAATCACCTTGAAACCGAAACATGCACCTCTTAGAACATATTCCCAATCGGGATCTATATACTGCGACAATAGCATTCAGCGTAGACATGACATGGTTTAATCTGAGCTCGGACACCTTCTATAAGGAAAACACAATTGCAACAACCGCGAATACAAGCGCCATATATCAAAGTAGCATTCACACCATGTGTGCTAGCTGTCGCGGTCAACAGCCCACAAAGTGCATAACAAACCATCATTATTATCACTCCCCTGGTCACGGCCGATCACGCGGAACCAGTCACTGTTCAGCTCTTTTAGCTCATGTATGGGCGCACCGCGACATCCTGAGATGCGGCCCTGTGGTCTTTCTCCTGGAGCAGTCTCAGACACGAGATCCCTGCGGGAGCCCGCATTTCCATCGCGGGAGTCGACACCCCCCCACTCCTCCCCTTCCCTAGTGTGGCCTGGCAGGGGCTGTACGTGTCAACACCGTGAGTTCTGTAATGTAACTGATTTTATTTAGAACCAGTCCTTGTGACGTCACGCAGTATTGACATGGGGGTGTTCGGATAACGACATACATTACACCTTCCCCGTTCCAATAAGTACCAAATAACATAGCTGATCACCGAGTAAACATGCTGAAAATTGAACTGAACCCATATTCAGAAGAGAATACTCGAAATTCTTGACTTGCAAATTGTGGTCCATTATCCGAAACAACATATTTGGGTATCCCAAATCTGGCAAAGGTTTGTTTTAATGCAAGGATTACGTCCTTACTAGACGTTTTCAACAATTGAATAACGTCAGGGAATTTTGAATAGTAATCTACTATTAGAATATAATTATTTCCATCCACATGGAATAAGTCTACCCCTACCTTGTTAAATGGCAGATCATCTATAAAGTGATTAATTAACGGTTCTTTTGCAGGCAAATTTCGAAATTCCTGGCATATGGGGCATCTCGTTATTTTGTCCTCTAATTGTGTGCTCAAACCTGGCCAAAAAACACTATCCCTAGCTAGCTGTTTGCATTTAACCACTCCCAAATGGGATTCATGCAGTGTTCTCAAAATTGTTGGTTGCAGCACTCTAGGAATTATTATTTGTGTTCCTTTCAATAATACATCGTCCCAAAAAGTAATTTCATTTCTGAATGTAAAATATGGATCTACGTCAAGATCAATTGATTTACACCTTTCCGGCCAACCATTAAGAGCGAAATGTTTGACTTTTGTCAATACAGGATCAGTCAACGTGTGTCTCTTAACTTCCTCCAATACATCCATATCTAAGTTAATAGCTGCTACTGACACATCCTGATCGTAGAGGTTTTTCGGGTTCACATCTGAGGTGTGCGCTCGGGACAGAGCATCTGCAAAGAATAAATTCGACCCTTTTAAATACCTGACGTTAATGTTGTAATTTTGAAGTCTCATGCGCATTCTCTGCATTCTAGCCGATAATTGGTGTATAGTTAAGCATGATAGAAACTAAAGGTTTATGGTCCGTCTCTACGGTGATTTCATTACCATGAATATATTTGTGGAACTTATGACATCCAAAACATATAGCGAGTAATTCTTTTTCAATAACGACATAGCTGATTTGTGACTTGTCTAATGCTTTAGATGCCATTGCTACAGGGAGGTTGCATTGGAATAGAGTGGCCCCTAACTCGTACTTGGATGCGTCAACTTGGAGAACAATTTTCTCATGTTTATTGAAATACTGCAAAATGGGTGCGGTGGTCAACAAATGCTGCTTTATCCTGAGCCGAATCCCAGTGCCATGCAATATCTTTCCTAATGATTAGTCGTAATGGTTCTGTTATTTGTGCCATGTTTGGAATAAACTTGCTAACATAACCGATCATTCCCAAAAAACGTTGCACTGCTGCCTTATCTCCGGGTACTGGCATCTCTACTATAGCCCCACATCTGACACCATGTAAAAGACGTGTCAACACCGTGAGTTCTGTAACGTAACTGATTTTATTTAGAACCAGTCCTTGTGACGTCACGCAGTATTGACATGGGGGTGTTCGGATAACGACATACATTACAGGGGCGACTCCCCCACCGCTGTGGTTACAAGTGTTACCGCACGATCCGCCGGCGGGAGACAATGACCCCCCCCCCCACTGTCAGTGACATCACACGCTTGCGACGCCCCCCCCCCCCCACCTATTAATCCCTTAGAAGAGCCACCCGCATGCGCCCGCGACCGGTGGTGCAATCACTGTCATCACCCTCCCCAGACAATAATCCCTCGGCATCATGACACAGTCAAAACTTCTTGTTTGGACAAGCATCGACAACATGGTTTTTGCTCTTAGATTGCAAACAAAGATGGTCCCACTCACACTTTGATCTAGTACAGCCTTCTTTATTATAGTTATGCCCAAAGCACACACCTTTCGCTTTGCTCGACCCCTTCCCCCCCTGTCATGTATGTAGGTCAACCGGGACATACGGGGAACCAGCTAAGACTGGAACGTAACCAGGGACAACCAATAGTAAATAAAGGTCAGTCATGAACTAGAACTCAAGGTGTCGACTCGTATCTTACATGGTGTCAGATGTGGTTTGCCTAACAAGGGATATGGCATTATCTGGATTAAAACCCCCTTTGCCACTCGACTTGGAAGGCAACCTGACTCTGAACTGGACCCAATGGATTAAGTTGTATCAAATTTACGCTACAGCAGCAGGAGTTGCTGCAAAATCAGAAAAGGTGCAATGTTTCTCCACATAGCTGGGACGGAAGCGCAAAACGTCCACAGGACGCTCAGCATCGATGTGGCTGACCGTGACAAGATTGCAATATTAATAGAAGCTTTTTGGATATATTGCGAAGGGAAGACAAACATAACTGTGGTGCGTTATCAGTTTAATTCTCTAAATCAGACACACAGAGCATGGATACATACATTCGGGAACTTCGAAACCGTATTTCACATTGTCAATACGGTTCTATTAAAGACTCCCTATTGTGCCACAGAATAGTGTGTGGTGTGAAGAGCAGTGTTTTAGAGATCGTTTATTGCAAACAAATAATTTGTCACTTGAACTGTGTATAACTATGTGTAGATTGAGTGAACACAAGGCAGCTTTGTTGAATGATAATACGAATACTAGATCGGATGAGAACGTCGATGCAGTATCGCGGGTGGACAGCAGCGTGACGTCACAGCGCCGAGTGACTCCATGGAAACGAACGTCGCAACAACAACACTACCGTTCAAATAGGCCGGGGATCAAATGCTCTAATTGTGGATACAAACATTCCCAGGGACGGTGTCCTGCTGAGGACAAACAATGTTCAGGCTGCAGGAAAGTGGGACATTTCATCAGGATGTGTAGGAGCAATACACAGAGGTATACCCCAGTCAACGAGATCAACGTCACTCGTCAAGACGAACGTGATGGCTGGATTCATACTAAGTATGATGGGGAGGACAGTGCGCACGATTTGTTCGTCGGCGCACTAAACAATGACAGTGGGAATGCAGATGGCCTTTGGTACACGGAGGTAACGGTGAAAGACAATATCGAAAAGTTCAAGCCCGACACAGGGTCTGAAGCGAATATAATCCCATGGCGGTTATACGACAAGATAGGTGACACGACCACGTCTCCACCGCGATGCCATCTCGTCACGTATACAGGGCAACGTATAAAACCACTAGGGGAGGCATTTATCAACATTTGTGGACATCAACTTAAATTCCAAGTGACAGATAATGGTAGCCCCCCTCCTTGGTAAGAATGCTTGCATTGCACTCAACCTGATTGCGAGAGTGAACTCTATCTCCAACGGTCTGGACCCTGGAGCAAGGGCTAAAGAATTGGTAAATATGTAAAATTATGTATTCATGGGTCTTGGTAAAATAAAAGTAGATGCACATATTCATGTAGATAAAAATATATCTCCGGTAATTGACGCTCCTAGACGAATACGACATGCTATAATAAATGA
The DNA here is from genome assembly GCA_030323885.1 of Branchipolynoe longqiensis. Lineage (NCBI taxonomy): Eukaryota > Metazoa > Annelida > Polychaeta > Phyllodocida > Polynoidae > Branchipolynoe > Branchipolynoe longqiensis. Next base: position 65,808,606 of record CM059196.1, on the reverse strand, counting down.
TGTGCGTAAAGAATTAGATAGAATGTTAGGTTTAGATGTAATAGTCAAACAGACAGAACCGACTCCATGGCTAAGCTCCATTACTATTGTAAGGAAACCAGGTAAGATCAGGATATGTTTAGACCCAACTAAATTAAATGAAGCAATATTAACCCGTACAATAGAGGAGGTAGTGGCCAATACAAGTGGAGCAAAATATTGTTTAGTCATAGATGCCAACAGTGGGTATTGGCAGATTCAGTTAGATAATGAAAGTTCAAGGTTGTGCACATTTAATACACCGTGGGGCCGGTATCGTTATATCCGCTTACCATTTGGCATAAAAACAGCAGGTGATATCTTTATCGAGGAAATGAATACAATATTAGGTGATTTGGAAGGGGTGAATGTCATCACTGATGACATCCTGGTATATGGTAAGGATGTACAGGAACACAACAAAAGACTACAGTCAGTACTCGACAGAGCCAGGGAATGCAATTTAAAACTAAACCCCAAAAAATCTAAAATTTGTCAAGAACGGGTAAATTATGTTGGTCATTTAATGACGTCTGAGGGATTATTGGAAAGAGGTAACAATACAAACTGACCACAAACCATTAGTCGCTATAATGAACAAACCCATACACACACTATCAGCACGAATGCAATGCATGAGAATGAGGTTACAAAATTATAACCTAACAGTAACACATATTAAAGGCACGCTCATATATTTTGCAGACGCGCTGTCCAGAGCTCACACAAAATTAACGGCACCGGATAACTTATTCGACACTGACATCACAGTTACTGCAGTTAATGTAGAACTGAACAGTGTGACCAGAGTAAGACAAGAACTGGAGAAGGATAGAACGTTGCAACCGGTTATATTTTTGGCGAAAAATGGTTGGCCCAAAAGTAGCAGTGGCCTCAATCCAGAAATAAAACCATTTTTTACATATAGAAATGACATAACTATACAGGATAATGTGTTGTTAAAAGATAATCGCATAATTATCCCTAGTACGCAGTTTGCTAAAGAGTATTACTTCAGGCAAATTTTTTCTAACCTGATGTTCCCACAAAGTAATGGCCAGGCAGAGAGATATGTCCAGACCTGTGAAATTATTGATTAAAAAGTCATTATTAGACAAGAAAGATCCAAATATGGCATTGTTAGATTATCGAACTCCACAATACGGGGCATTGGGGCATCTGTTGTATACCTATTCCATTATGTACTATCATGAATCCATACTTTGATGTACACTGGCAGGCATGGGCACCAGGAGGTACAAGATGGCTGAAGAATAAACACTACACAGTCTCCCTCACAATCCAACATAACTCAACTTAACATGGTGACAGCTGGGTGGAACCTGCCCTTGCAATGAGCTCTGTCAACAGGAAGTCAACAACAACAACAATGGTATGGTGTTGATCTGTCAATGGACAACTGTGAGCTCTGGAATGAGAGTATTGTTGAGATGTGTGAGTGATAATAGGGAACCATGCTGCCTGCTGTGCACTCTGAACTCTGGATGCAAGGTTGACCTCTGCCAGAATTAATGGGCATTGACAACTTTGGCTGTAACTAAGTCAAAAATGGTCCGATCTGGATGCTGTCAAGTGAATTCTGTGCAGGACAGAGCCCATTAATATGTGTGCTGTGTCTGATGAAGATGGAAAGTGAAGAAATGCCATGCAGAATTTGAAATTGGTTCAGTAAGTAAGGCCTACCACAGATCTCGATCCACTGCAAGTGTAAAAGCATGCTGTTTTCCCTCTTTGGAGTGGAAGTGTAGTGTCCTGACAATATTGCCAATTTTCTGACTACCACCAACTTCTTATCATTGTGCATAGTTGTGTTAATCCTTGTGTGCTAAGTCCTAGACACCAAACATGGCTACTAATTTGGGAGTTCCGTTACCACAACTGAACTGGGACCTCAGGGATCAAACTTATGCATTCAGTGAATGGAAGAGCTTCCTTAACAGCTACTTTGTGATCAGTGATGTAGAAAATGAAAAGAAATGGCACTACATCTTGCTGTCAGCTGGTACCAAAGGTCATGAACTCTGGAATTCATGGGGTCTGAGTGATGAAACAAAGAGAGACCCAGCCAAGGTATTTGAACAGTTTGAAAAACATTTGGTGGGAACCCTTAACAAATGGGTTATGCGACTTGAACTGGCTAGTTTGGTCCAAAAAGAAGGTGAATCTGTTGACGATTTTATTTGCCGTCTCAAAGCTAAGGCGAATATGTGCACTTTCTCAAATGAGGAGATGAAAAATGAGCAGATAACGTTTCAGTTGATCAAAGGTATTTTCTGGCCTGAAGCACGGAAGAAGTTGATTGAGAAGGGAAACACACTGAAACTAGAGGATGCAATTAAATGTGCTGACTGTTACCAGGCAACACTTCAAAATACTAACAGTTTTGCTGGTACCACTAGTGCCTCAATCAACACATTCGAGTACCACAACACTTGTCGTTTCTGTGGAACATCGCATCCGCCCAGGAAATGCCCAGCATATGGCAAGAAGTGTAATAATTGCCAAAAGATGAACCATTTTGGTAAAGTGTGCCGTCAGAAATGCGATCAGAGCACCAGAGCTGGGAAGAAGGACCCTGGTGGTGCCAAGACCAAGCATCGACAAGCCCGTTCCAAGAGCAGACATAGGGATAATTATAGGACTGTACATGACTTTGACTGTAATAGAAGTCTCCCAAATGATGACGCTCTTGACTGTGGGGAGGTGACAATCCAAGTATGTGACTTTGATGCAACGGACCGACAGTCAATCTTTGCAAAATTAAATGTAAAGCCTCCTGATGTAAAGTGCAAAGTGACTCTCAAGGTCAAAGCGGACACAGGTGCCAATGGTAACATCCTACCATTGCGATGCCTACGGCAGATGTATCCGAATGAAAGACATCCTCAGTGTATGTTACAGCGTAGCTGTGTCAAACTTACTGCTGTAAATGGCACAGACATTGAACAATTAGGTACAATGGTTATGCAGATCCAGTTTGAAGACTCCAAATGGATCACTGCCAGATTCTATGTGTGTGACACTAAGGGGCCAGCCATTTTGTCGTGTGGGGCCTCTGAAAGGTTAAAACTTATAAGCGTTTCACAGAGCAAAAATATCAGTGTTGTTCATGAAAATAAATTGCAGTCCCACACCACTGTCCCTAGCAGTAGACCAAACAAACATGAGGTCAAGCCCGAGATTTCTGACAGGAGTGCCCTGCGACAAGCTTATCCTGAGTGTTTTGAAGGCATTGGTCGAATGCCCAAACCATACCATATTGAGTTAAAAGATGATGCTACCCCAGTTATTTCTGCTCCACGTAAATATCCCATTCAGCTGAGGCAGGAAATTTGTGACAAAATTGAAGAAATGGTGAAACTTGGTGTTGTAGAAAAATGTTCTGATGAAACTGCTTGCGATTGGGTCAGCTCCTTAGCATTTTCCCGTAAAGCATCTGGTGAGCTTAGGGTGTGTTTAGATCCTAAAGATCTCAACCAAGCAATTAGGCGTACACATCATAAGACACCTACACTAGAAGAAATCAGTCACAACTTCTCTGGCTCAACTGTGTTTTCTAAACTTGATGCTAAGCATGGGTATTGGAGCATTGTTTTAGATGATGAAAGCAGTATGTTATGCACATTCAACAGCCCTGCTGGTAAATACAGATTCCGTCGTTTACCATTTGGCTTGTGTGTTTCTCAAGACATCTTTCAGAAATACATGGATGAGATCATTGAGAAAGCAGGTGTCGGTGTGGATGGCATTGCTGATGACATCGTTGTACATGGTAAAGATGAGTCGAAACATGATGAAGCTCTACTACGATTAATGAAGATATCCAAAGAGTATGGTCTAGTATTTCGCTTTGAAAAGTGTGAAATCAAAAAGAAGATGATTGAATTCTATGGTCTGATCTGGTCCAAGGATGGTATGAAGCCTGATGTAAAGAAATGTGATGACATTCGAAACCGTCCTGCTCCCCAGAATAGGCAGGAGCTCCAAAGCTTTCTTGGTCTCATACAGTATTTAGGGCCCTTCATACCACACTTGTCGACCAAGACCAGTGTATTACGCTTATTGTTGAAATCAGATGCTGATTGGAGTTGGGATGTAGAACATAATGCTGCTTTTGAGTCACTAAAACAGGCTATTCATGAAGACATGCAGTTGCGATATTTTGATCCTAACCTAGCATTTGAACTAGAGGTTGATGCGTCCATCCTTGGATTAGGTGCTGCTCTCATTCAGAATGGGAAGCCTGTTGCATTCGCTTCCAAAGCACTTACTCCAGCTGAGACCAGGTATGCAAACATAGAGAGAGAGTTGCTAGCTGTTGTATATGGACTAGAAAAGTTCCATACATATATTTTTGGTCGCTCGCTGATTGTTTTTAGTGATCATAAGCCACTAGAAAACATTAAGCTGAAGCAGCTAAGCCAAGCTCCTCCTCGGTTGCAGTGCATGCTGTTGCGCATCCAGCCATATGATATTGACTTGAAGTACCGTCCTGGAAAGGAGATGGTCTACGCTGACTACTTGTCACGAATAGCACCCTCTCCCGGACCGAGTGTAGAACTTGAACAAGCGATACACATGGTACAGATCTCAGTCAACCAGCTTGAAAAGTTGCGCTTAGATAGTAAGCAAGATGTTGAGATATCGGCATTGGCTGAGCAGATTATTCGAGGTTGGCCACAACAGGTTAGACAAGTTCCAAAAGTTATTCGGAGCTACTGGTCTAGGAGAGACTATATGTCTGTAGAAGATGGGCTTGTATATACCGGAAATAGACTTGTTATTCCAGAGTCTTTCCGCAAGGAATATCTCGAACGCATTCATGCCAGTCACCAAGGTATCACCAAGTCCCAGTTACGAGCAAAGGAATGCCTATACTGGCCAAACATGTCATCTGACATAGAGACACTAGTAAGTGATTGTGTAATATGTCTACAAAATTCAAAGAGTACCCAAAAGGAGCCTATGCAGCCACATGACCTTCCCTCCCAACCATGGGAAGTACTTTCCAGTGACTTGTTTGAGCTGCATGGCCATACATATATTGTATTGGTTGATCATTTCAGTAAAATGCCCTTTGTACGTGGTCTTCATTCATTGACCAGTCTTGAAGTTATCAAATTTTTCAAGGACATGTTTGCCATTCATGGTGTACCAAAACGACTGTACACTGACAATGGTCCACAATATGATGCGGCATTGTTCAGAAAATTTGCCATGGTATGGGAGTTTGAACATATTACATGCAGCCCACAATACTCGCAGAGTAATGGTGTGATTGAGAGAACAGTTGGTATTGTTAAAGCGGTCCTGAAGAAAGCCATGCAGTCTGGGACAGATCCCCAGATGGCGCTTCTGTGCCTCAGAAGTACCCCGCTTGGACCAAGAGTCCCAAGTCCAGCTGAGTTGCTGTATGGAAGGAAGGTCCGTTCAAATCTCCCTGCCAAGGATGAAATTCGACAGTCAGTTAGTGATCATCATAATTGGTTGAGTGACAATGCAAAAAGGTCATCACAGTATTATGACCAAAATGCAGGTCCTGAGTTGCCAGGATTACTCCCTGGTATGAAAGTACTGATGCAGGAACCAGGCAAATCTTCATGGGTTCCTGGAACTGTAAAATCAGTGTGTAAGGAGCCTCGATCATACATGATCAAATCGCCTAATGGAAATGTATTACGGCGTAACCGTCGTTTCTTGAAAGAGCTTAGTGCAGAGGCTAGTAAGAAACTTGGATTTAGCCGAGAATCAACTGACCTAGAGAGCCCTTGTTCTGAAGCTGAACCCCTTCCACAAAGCCAATGTTCTGGGAATGAGCAGTCTGTGACTTGCTCGCCCACAAGACCACCCACTGAAAAGAGTGTGAGGTTTAGTGAACGCGCAAACCTCACAGTCATTCGAAGTGACCAACCGGTCAAAGAGGTATTTAGTCGTAGACAGTCTGAAAGAACAACTAAAAAAACATCAAGACTAATTGAACAGTGCGGAGTCATGGTTAATTTTGGTTCTTAGACTTAGTCAGTAGTATGTCTGAGCATTAGACTTATTATGTTGTCAGTCACAACTTTTATATACATTCAAAGTTAATCACAGTATTAGTCAACTGCAAGAGAAACTATTATCAGAATTTGCGTATTGGAGGAAATATTCAAGATTATCTTTCAATGAAGTAACTGCAATGGTAATAGTGGTGCACATGTATAAACCTAAATATTCTCAGCATGATGAGAAATTGTATTGACATCCACATAGGTATATAACTTGTACACATCAACATGATTATTGTAACACAGGAAGATTGCTGCTTTTCATTTATAAGAAAAGGGATGTTGTATACCTATTCCATTATGTACTATCATGAATCCATACTTTGATGTACACTGGCAGGCATGGGCACCAGGAGGTACAAGATGGCTGAAGAATAAACACTACACAGTCTCCCTCACAATCCAACATAACTCAACTTAACAATTGCTCATGTCACGGAAGCTCAGGGCGCGTATACCAATTTTAGATACACAGTTGACACCAGAGTGTCAAAAGTCGAGACAGAGTCGAGATAGAGAAATTACAACGTGACCAAAAGAGATATTTCGATAAACATGCGGGACATGACCGCCCTACATTGCGAACAGGAGATGATGTGAGGTATTTACATCACACAGGGAGATGGGCATCAGGGAAGATAGCACAAGCACAAATGCCAGTTCCTAGGGATTACACTATATTGAATTCCAGAAACAACATGGTGAAACGAAATCGAAATCATATTTTCAGCTCGAACAGACACAAACAACATGCACACGAAAACACACACAAACACATAGCTGCAAAGACCCATGATTAGAATATTGAATTGGGGCACAAGGCATATATAACACAGTACGGCCGAGTTAGTCGCCCTGTACAAACACTAGGGTTTAATACGATGCGTTAAGTACTGTTTTGTTTGTTATTTGTTATGTGAATTGTGTTATTATTATAAGCAATTAAATTATTGGATGCTGTGATTTGTTACACATGAAGATTTCTATAGACCATGTTAATTACGCCAGATAGATGTACATATTGTCTAGATAAACATGTTCATCATATATATATATAACATTTTTGTATGACGACGTATATGGAATGGAGCTTACAAATTGTATTCATACATGCAGACATCACAATATACGTTATTCAGCAGTCATTACTGTTTAGCACGTGTCTGTATTACAAGAATTTTTCCATAAAGTACACGTAAAATGTTGAATTAATATGGTTAAGGAAGGATTGTGTAGTATTGTGATTGTGTAGTATTGTATGATCTGGACAGATGCCTTGAATGGACTTTTCAATATTTATTGGAGTGATTATAGTTGTTGTATTTATTGTATGGATTGGGATTAGTATATTTATCAGAATTATTGATATGACTGTATTGTTGCTGTAAAATTGTAGTTTCTAGACAGATATCAATTGTAATGTAATTTTCAATATTTATAGGTGCGGTTATAGTGTGTATTTATTGTATTTATTGTATTGATCATAGGTATACATTGCAATGTATTCATATATGCTGGTATCAAAGTTCGGGAGTTATTGGAGTGTTTAATGTTTTTAGGAAGGGTGTACTGGTGTATGTATTATATTGGGTAGAGTAAAGATGGTAATTGTTGTATTTATTGCGATTGTATTGATTGAGAGTGTCTTAAGTATTTATTGCATTCAATAAAACTAATGAAAGGGAGATGTCATGTATGTAGGTCAACCGGGACATACGGGGAACCAGCTTAGACTGGAACGTAACCAGGGACAACCAATAGTAAATAAAGGTCAGTCATGAACTAGAACTCAAGGTGTCAACTTGTATCTTACACCCCCCGAGGCCTCTACCGAACTTCTACCGCTCGCCGCTCTAGCGTTATTGTTACTTTTATATGACCTAGAGTTGTCCATATTGAAAGGCAACAAGGATAAGCCATTGTCCCCCATTCTGAAAGCCCTCAGACCTTTGTCCTGAGCCTTCTCGTGCACCGCATGATCATAGCCTCTATAAGCTTCGTCTGTGTAGTTATTCGTCGTTGCATGCATACACATATAAGCACAGTGACCGATATAACCTATCAACGAATCCATGTCCATCTCTACCTTAACCGCCTGCTTCATGGCCCAGACTAGTGCATCGTACAGCAATTCAGCGAAAGTCAGTCTCTTCACACTCTTCCTCCCCTTAGTGAAGCGGTCTAGTGCAAACTTACTTCTCTTCTTTCTTCTTCTCGTGCGGCGCTCTCTGCTTCCACTCCTCGACGTGTCCGAGTCCAAGTCTCCGGATGATGATGACGATGACGGAGACGAATCCCCCGAACTTGGGCACGAGTCCGTCGCTGTAGACGCCTTCATTTTGCTGGACTTTTTCTTTTTCCTCAATTTGCAGCACAAGCTTGTCTTTTCGCCCACATTTTCCTCTGCCGCGATCTCCTTCTCCAGCGCTGCCTTCAGCTCTGCTTTCCGGCACGCCAATACACGCGCCTCCAACATTTTGCAATGCTTGATTTCCTCCGCGTCAGGTGGGATCTCGCTAGCCATGCGTGCTAGCTTCGGGATCCCGTCACTGCCCTCTCCCAATGAAAGCTTCAACATGGCGTCCCCCACAACGTCCTCGCTACTCTCACCGGCACCAATCTCCTCCTCCACTGCCTCTGCCTCTATGTTTTTCCTTGCCACTTTGGCTTTTACCACCTTGCACTTAGCACAGCGAGGCGGTTCATGCTCATCTCCACAAGCCTGGCAAACGTCCACAACCATTCTGACACAGGCAGAACCCAACCCAACAGCAACAGTCAAACGCCCGATGGCGTAAGAGTACGTGATGCAGCAGCTGTACCGAACAGTTATCTTGTTTCATCTAATTTAAACATCGTGGTTTTTAACATCATGTTCTTCGATTTAACTAATTAATAATATTGAATTGATACTGAGGACAAAATGGAAACATGAGACCAGATTGAGTGATATTGAAAACAAATCGAAACAACTGGAAACATTAGACCATTCCATATCGTTTTTGGTACACAATATTGGGACTCGACTGCACTCGCTCACATGTGCCTATCTACACTATAGGTGGCAACTAACTATGGGTGTAATTGTCTATGTTATGACAAATGGCTGGGATGATGCCGCTTAATGCAATTGCGAGTGTTTTCGTTCCAAATAACAATCCCAACTGCCATTCATTCCGGATTGTCCTTACTTTGCATGGAAGTAAAGTGCTCATTTTCCCTTTTGAATAGTGCTTCATATTGTTAGTTCTGTTAGCTCTACCAAGGATCATGATACAATAGGGTAGTTGTGTGAACACATGAAAACTCGCAGACCTAAGTGCATGGACACACAGACCTAAGTGCATGTATGTCACAAGTCGGTCCCCATCATAATATGACCTAAGCTATTTCTAGCATGTAAAACCCAAACAAGCAAGAAATAAACAGCAACATCTAACTATGTCACGCTGCTTTTCACGTGCACAATTTCTTGTCGATAAATAGGATTCAATTTCCATTTATTTTTGTTATCCCAGAATGAAATCACAATGTCAGATAGAAGAATTATTATGACTAATGGGAGCAGCGATGCTGTTCGATGTAACCTCCTTGTGGGTGTGGTGTCCGGTGGGGATACTGGGTCACACAAAGTGGGTGGGTGGGGGCCGCTGAAAGTGGTTGATAGACTGGCAGAGTGACCACATGTGGGGGGAGGGGGGGTGGGGGGGCAGGGCGACTCCCGCACGGGTATACATGTATGGGGTAGGGGGCAGCGTGGTTGGGGGGTGGGTGGGAGGGGGCTCATAGTGGATGGAGGGGACGTGTTCGTGTATGAGGGGCTGCTGGCTGGGGTGGGGTGGGGGGTTGGGGGCTGCTGGGGTGGGGTGGGATTCCTCGCCCGGCTGTCACTTCATGTGTCAGCCGCCCACCCCTTCACTTCCTTCCCTTGACAGATTGTTCTCGCACCCAGAACGGCTCTAGTTGGCAAAACTGGGCTATGTCACTTCGCTATGTGCATTTAGACATACTTTCATGCATACATACACACAAGTCATGTATACATACATGCACACATGTATACACACCCCAACAAATATAAACATATTCATATTAAATGAAGATGTAATTCTTTTATCTACCATTCCATTACATACTACTATTCAGCACATCCTGCATTTACATGCATACAAACATACAACATACATACGACATACATACATACAAACCTACCTACATACATACAAACATACCTACACATACATATATAATACATAATACATACATACATACATTGACAGTGCTTAAGCGGCCTCAACTAACCGTCAAGTTAGGCCTACTCAGGCTAAAATGCCTCATATAACGACGATGAGGCGAACTATTTCAGCTGAATTAACGTCCACATGTGAACCCGGAAGGTGGTCATAGCCAGACACCACCCCCTTCCACCCACACATTGCTGGTGGGGAAGGGAAGGGGGTGAGGGAGCGGGGAGCAATGACCCAGTTTAGGGTTGCTGGTTGGGAGGGGGAGGGTGTGTGGATGGGTATGCGTATGCATTGGTGCGGGGGGGGGGGGTTGTAAAACGACACCAGGGGAGCGGTCTGTGAGCTGTGTGTGTGGAAGTGTGGGGTGTGGGGTGGGGGGGGGGGGAGTAGTAACCAAGTTTCTGCTTGACCTGTGGGGGGGCGGGGGGGGCTGATGACTCTTACCAGCTGGATGAACCTGATCGCTTCTGAGAGTGAGACAGGAATGGGGAGCTTTGATGAGCCATTTCTCTCACTATATACTTGGTGGCAGCACCAGTTCCCGGTCCAAGTCGGCCAACATGGTTGGATAGAAGGGAGTAGGTGTGTGTGTGTGTTGGTGGCGTAGGTGTGTAGTGGGGGTTTAAGGATATGGTTGGGGTGTAGGTATATGTGTGGTGGCGGTGTAGGTGTGTTGGGTGTGTGTGGTGGCGGTGTAGGTGTGTGGTGAGGGTGTAGGGATGTGGTGGGGGTGTAGGTGTGTGGTGGGGGTTTCGGGATGTGGTGCGGGTGTAGGTGTGTGGTGTGTATTTGGTGTTGTAGGTGTGTGGTGGTGTGTGGTGGTGTGTGGTGGGGGGGTAGGTGTGTGTGATTGAGGTGTAGGTGTGTGTGGTGAGGGTGTAGGTGTGTGTGTGGTGAGGATGTAGGTGTGTGTGTGGTGAGGGTGCAGGTGTGTGTGTGGTGAGGGTGTAGGTGTGTGGTGGGGGTGTAAGTGTGTGGTGGGGGTTTAGGTGTGTGGTTGGGGTGTAAGGGGTAGTGGGGGTATAGGTGTGTGTCATGAGGTTTAGGGGTATAGGTGTGTGTCATGGGGGTTTAGGACTGTGGTGGGGGTGTAGGTGTGTGGTGGGGGTTTGGGGATGCTAAAGATTGTGAGGTGCCGCTCTGCAAGACACCCCTACACCTCCACCATAAACCACCTACACCCCCACCACACACATCGTCAACATCCATCACACACATATACACCCCAACCACAATCGTACACCCCCACCACATCCCTAAGCCCCACCATACCAACTCACCACACACCACTACACCCCCACCACAAACCCATAAATCCCCATACACCCCTACCACACACACCAAAATCCTCACCACACCTATACACCTCCACCACACACCCACCACACAAACATAAGCCCCCACCACACACCCACCATACATGCCTACACCACAACCACACCATAACCACTCACCACACACCCCTACACCCCCACCACACACCCCTAAATCTACACACACCAAAATCCTCATCACACCGCTACACCATCATCACACACCCCCACTAAACACCCTCCATACACACCTACACCCCACCATACACACACCTACACCCCCACCACACACCCCTAAATCCCCCCACCACACACACACTGGTGAGCAGCAGAGGGGACCCTGCTGCTTGCAAACGGGTGGGTGGACATGGTGTGAGTGACCAAGGTTAGCACAGTGTAAAAATATACGGATTTTCGGTTTAGATTTATATATTGGCAGAGAGCATGATTATTCTTGGGCGAAAGAATAGGTAAGGGATTATGTAATCTAGTGAGCTAGGATGTTCCACTCTATTATGACATGATATAGGCAATATGAAATATATGTGCATGCATGGTGCCTAGAGATTAATGAAGAGAGTTGTTATATCAGAAGAAGTTAAGGTTGAAGAAATGTTCCTCTATTCATAAAGAATGCAATTGGAGAAAAAGGACATTTTAGTATATATATATATTTGTAACTGTTTGCAACTATCTGTCACCAGGGTACCGAATGGCCCAACACACCAGCCTAATCAATATATGCATGAGGCACTGCCTGCAGCTGGGATGAGTCACCACCACCCTGAGACGGGTGGTGCCACCCTCCCAGGCTGTGGGGGGTGTTTTGATTGGTGGGCTGTGGGACGGCCAGTCGCTCTCTCCTCCCCAAGCCTTTGTTCACACTAGCAGCATAAAATTAATTATTAATGAAAAACTGACCGATGCTCCAGTCACACTGGACATTGGCACTCTTCTCCTGCCTCTTGAATGAGACAGACCTATTCTTGAGCAGGACCCCAGACACTCTGTCTGATGCTAGCAAAATTCACCTATTCCAATTGAGTGTGTGCAACAACCCTGGGGCTCTGGTTCCATGGGCTGTAGGCACTGATTTTGAGACTAACTATAGAGACCAATGAGTTGCTGTGTGGACAGAACAGGAGGGGTGAGGGTGATAGGTCACTGATAGGTGAGCAGGAGTTGTTGCCAATAAAGCACAACATCCTCACTGTCTATCTTTGTCCTTGTCTTCCTTTCTTCCTTATTATGGTTAATGTGTTAGTAATCTGGGTTCGAATAATAGCATCACAGGTGATATGAAGGGGGAAGAGTCTGTTGGTATCATCTGGTGTCCAAAACGTGGCCGGGCATCCAGAAATATCACAACAGGATAAGGGAGTTGGTGAAGAACACACCTTGTTGGAAGTGATATTTTATTTAATTAGATATTTGTTAGGACAATTTGGTGGTGAATGATAGGGTCGAGGTGTGCATGCATACATACATACATGCATGCATATACATACATATACATACATCTATGCATGTATATATGTATATGTGTATATGTATGTATGTATGCATGTATGCATGTATGATTGTAAGCATGTATACATGTATACATGCATACATGTATACATGTATACATGTACACATGTATACATGTATACATGTATGTATATATGTATATATGTATATATGTATATTCGAGGACCGGGGCAAGGAGATGTAGGCGCCACAATAGCAGTTCTTCGAGCAGCAGTGCTTCATGGAAGAGAAGAAGTAAGTGGTCTCTGAAGCGCTACACGGTTGCCAAGAAAAACGTTGAGAAATTGAACTGCCACGAATTGGTTTGTGCTATGGCTACCTGGGCATTAGACATCCCGGAGATGTCGATTGCGGACTATCGGGCGATTCTACATCATATCAGTTTAGTTTCTCACCATGCTAGGCATAATGACCATTTTGATACCAGCCATGTTGAGTACGACACTGCCATTAGAAAGTTAGCGGAAACGGAGGGTTTCGCTGCTTTCACTGAGGCACACACGGGTAAAAGTGTTTTACACTACAGTCAAGCGAATGTGTATGATAAGAAGCAGAAGGGGGCTTCGGGTGAAAACAGGCGACGCGGGACGTTGGCAGGAGCACCTGGCAGCAAGCGCCCCTGTTACGCCCATAAAAGTGAGCAAGGATGTGCTAAAAAAGAGGACCAGTGTCGCTTCGCACACATATGTTCAAAATGTGGTGTGAAAGGGCACAAACGCAACAGCTGCAGAGATTGAAGTGTTGGGGTGAGTGGTGGTTGTGACGTGATGGGCACATATCCGATGGGTGACGGGGATTGCCAGGCTGTTAGTGGGCGGATAGAGGCAAGGACTGCTGTCAGTGCCACTCAGGAGCCGGATGAATCGACAACCCCTATGCCATTCATCTTTCGAGATGGTGGTGATTGTGATACCTTTAGTAATGTCGATACGGTATGGGACGGTAGCCGGGGAGCCGGCATTGGGTGTCAGTTAATATCATGTGAAATCTACAATCAGGACATTTGCCCGGGGGTAAAAAGTGACAAGGTTTCCGTGGGTTCGGTTAAAATTGAATCGAAGTTAAGCTGGAATGGATTGAGAGAGAAACATAGAATTAGCTGAGTCGGTGAACTTAATGTTGGAGTAGTGGATAGCTGACAGACACTATGGACATCTGATATGTGTACGGTAATAGGAGACACTTGACATCTGATTTTGTCACTTTTGCTTGTCTATGAGGATTCTGCATCAGTTCCTGTGATTGTGCTTTTATGTATTGTCTTCCATTACATAGTCAAACTAAAAACCATTCCGAGTGTTTTTTTGCAGGGGAAGCTGTGATGTCGATCGGCCTATATATTGTTTAACCAGGTATTTGTCTTTGGCTTTAGGGTTATTCGAATCGAGTGATTGTGGATTGCCCGGGTAATGATGTTTAAGGATAGCTCGACATTAGACCCGTTCTCCACAAGACACTATGGGGAGGGGTAGTGAGTGGTATCAAAGTGGGAGGGAGGCCCGAGATATAAATCGAGTCAATATCAACCACGCTTGTCGCTGAAAATTCTGAACAGGCTTTGTGACTGCAAGTAGTGGATTGCTGCTGTTGAGCCCCTTTGTGTGGCATTAGGTGGGCTTTTTGTGGTTCCGAAAGATAGTGTGTTGGTTGTTTGAGGTTGGGCCGTCTATGGTAGTGGATTGAGTGGGCAGTCTGTGGACCTATAGGGAGGGTGGTGTGCTGGTGAATAACTGGCGTGGACTGTCTTAGCTGATGGCTGCCCCCGCAGTGACGTGATTTGCCCCAGCCTAAACTTATTATCCCGCCACACCCCCTGCTCAATTTGCCCCGAAATTTAAATACAAGGTATCGAAGATGGTGGTTGAATTATTTAGAGAAGACGGAGAACCTGTGGTAACCTGAGCTTGCATACGGGAGTATGTTAATAGGATGCCTATCAATTCAATGTGCATATCGGGGGTGGTGCTATATTTATTTATTCGGCTGTCTCCAAATTTTGCAGAACAGACAGTCACGGATTCCACAACCTCACGCCGCCAATGATATCAGGTGATCTAGCTGATAAAGGTAAGTAATATAACAGAGTATTGCTAAAAATAATTATAAGCCAAGAGGTGCGAGAAGGGGTGTCAAGAGGGCCTTAGGTAAGAGGGATTCAAGAGTGGCAGTTATTATAAGAAGTAAGGGGGACAGCGATTGTTTCGTTTCGATGTACTCATATGTCGATGACTATTATTTAGTTGTGTAGTCGTAGACGTTGTAATGTGGGTGTGGGGGGTAGATGAAGCGTAATGGGGGTCCTGGTCATGGTGTGTAGAGCATCTTGTGTTTGTCTAGTGTTGGGATGGGGGTTAGATGTCCTTCTGTCCCCTCCTCCGAGTCGAGTACTCCTCGACTTAGTCCCTCCTACTCGAGTCTCCTATATATTGATCTAATCTCCTCTCCTATTTGCTGAGTTCGCTGCTCATCTAGATGCATCGTCTCTGTACTTATTCACCCTGCTGAGGTCTTGGCTGACGCATATCGCTTTCATTTCTTCTCAGTTTTCTCCAATTACTCTTTCGACAGGTGCTTAGGTCTGATTCCTCGTAGTTCTCTTCTCTCTTTTCGTCGTCATCTTATTTTAGCTCTCCTCGCATAGCTCGATGTTTGTGGTATCGACTGTGCACCAGCAGAGAGAGGGTTTGTCGTGAGTGAACTCACCTCGCGAGATTGTCTTATCATCGCACTGTACGATTCTTCGACCAGCGATGCTGCTTACCAGCAGATAACCCTTGCTATTCACTTCGTCGCTTGTTTTTTATTCTTCTATTAGATACACTAGAAACACTTATTTCGCCATCCACGAAAGTCAGGTTCCTTGGATAAGAGGTGGATTCTGAATCTCTAGAATTATCACCCCCCCGGATAAGTTGGATAAAGTTGGCGAGATGACTTCTGAGTTTTAACGTCAAAAGGAAGGTGCTTTGCAGGAAGGCACCTGGAACGCCTCGTCTGGCCTCCTGGCACTTGTGTCGCGTCAGGTATAGTTAAGGGCGGCGGCGCAGTGAGCCGCGTCCTAGTAGAAGGGTCTTACTGATGCGTGACGGCTACTCGTGCTTCGTGACACCGTCTTTTAAAGGCAAGACTTAATCGCTAAGCTTAGTGGCGCTGATATGAGTCACTCTGGTGATTGAATTGTGCTTCAGTTATTAATGGTGCAAGGCAGGTATGTTCGGTACAAATTCTCTGCCGCTACTAAACAGCTAGATACAGTGACGCCGTCCGGCTGGGCCTTTGGCCCGAGTTTCTGGGTACTGCACTGGCTGGTTGGTGCATTTCAGCACCGGTGACGAGCATGTGATAGATCAGGTTTGTGGTCACCATGGGGTCAGGTTGATGGATGGATTGGGTGATAAACATATTAATATTAAGGAAATGCATGCGGTAATTGAGGGCTTTCGCCGCTGGGCGGCTGACTGGTCTAATTCAGAGATTGTTTGTGTAACTGATAGTGCAGTGGTTCAGGCCTCACTCAATACAGGTCGCTCCCGCTCTGCTGATATAATGGCTATGTTGCGTGAAATCTTTTGGTTGTCTGTTAGCAAGAATTTTGTGTTCCATTCAGTTTACACGCATTAACACTGTTTGTGATGCCCTGAGCAGATTGGACGCTCGGTCCAGCTGCTCTCGAATAAGGGAGGTTGACAGTGATCGGGTTTTGTGCTGCACTCACCTTTTTGATTCCCCTATCTTTTTTCCTTGCAGATCTGGTGCAGTTGCGAGCCGAACAAAAGGGATTTGAGAGCCATTCTTATGCGCAAAATTCTATTTCAACCCGTTCCGTTCAGATACGGAGGTATTTTGAATTCCTGGCTCTTTTTCTTAGTGACATTTCTCCTTTTCCTTCTTCCTCTGATCGAATTGCATTATACGTAGCTTGGTTAGCTAGGTCGCTGACGTACAGGTCGGTCTGAAATTATTTGTCTGGCTTGAATTATTTTCTCAGACAGAATGGGGCGTTGCCCATCCAGTACGATGATTTTGTGGTTGCTTCAACCCTGAAGGGGATAAAGCGCCAAAAGGCACCGTCAGGCCCCCCCTATCCTACCACATATGCTTTTGCGTATTCTTTCTTTATTGACTAACAACCCGGGCCATATTGCCTGGCGTGCAGCAATGTTGTGCTCATTTAGAGCACTCCTTCGTAAATCACAAATCACTGACTCAGATTCTGCCCTGTGTAGGGGGGATTTTTTCTTCCACCCATGGGGAATGATAATACGGGTGCGTCGCTCGAAGACTATACAGTTTCGTGAGAGGGTCTTGGTTGATTGATTGATTGATTGGTGGTTGCTTTATGCCGTGTCGGCAGCATAGGCCATATTCACGGCGAGAAATGTTTGTTTTTTGTTCAAACCATCGCTTTTACATGTAAAAGCAGACAATCAATTATGTGCCAATAGACACTAATTAAATTAGAAAGCTCACAATCATATATCTGTGGTCAAGGGAAACAAATTCCCATAGAAAAAGAAAAGTTTCATTAATAATTAATAGAATCCATTTAGTAAACTATATAAGGTGGTACAGTCCAGCTGCCCTCAAAAAGGCTAAAATGTTTTCCTGTTTTACCTTAGTAAAAAGGTCATGCATACTGCCTGCAGTGTAGAACCGTTGGCGCAGGGCCAAAAAATCAACGCAACTTAGTAAAATGTGTTTGAGTGTCAGTGGGGACTGACACCCAATACATTCAGGGGGAGGTTCCCCCTTGAGCAGAAAAGCATGTGTAAGCCACGAGTGGCCAACACGGCAGCGACTAAGGACCACTTGGTCCCGCCGACCTCCCGCATGAGTCTGTGGTGGCTTTCCCACAGATGGTTCAATTTCTTTAAGTTTATTGATGTTTTCATCCCACTCATGTTGCCATTTGGATTTTATGTGGGTGGCTATTAGTGGTTTCAGATCAGAGTGAGGGATCAGACATGGTTCAAGATCACAGTTCAGGGCCTTCTTCGCAGCCCGATCAGCTCGTTCGTTTCCTTGTATGCCAGCATGGCCAGGCACCCAGCACAGGTGGATATCATACCCATCTGTTGTCAGTTGGTTCATTTTATAAATGACCGTTGCTAGAATAGGGTGATTCGTT
This sequence comes from Branchipolynoe longqiensis, assembly GCA_030323885.1. NCBI lineage: Eukaryota > Metazoa > Annelida > Polychaeta > Phyllodocida > Polynoidae > Branchipolynoe > Branchipolynoe longqiensis. Next base: position 65,790,302 of record CM059196.1, on the reverse strand, counting down.
TTCAGTCCAGCAACAGCCAGGAGGCAAGAGAAGGAATCACTGTATATAACATAGTTAGTGTGGTTGGATACCTCGATATACTCCAAAGCGAGAAGGAGTGCTCGGGCCTCTGCAGTGAAAATCGAGCTCTGATCGGGCAAACGTACACCAAATTTTTCCCGTCGGCAGACTGCCGCAGCAGCTACCCGGCTTTGGTCTTTCGAACCATCAGTGTATATGGAGAGGTGGTCTGCAAACTGGCCTTGAATCTCTGCATGCAGTCCTTTGTACTCGAGTGGATGTGTCCCAGATTTCCTCAGTTCCGTGAGTCGGAGGATAACCGATGGCTTTCTCAACGACCACGGGGGATGTTCTGGGACTTTGGCATCCTCCAACACGTCCAAATCCATGCCTAAGGCCTCCAAATGAGGTTTCATTCGGAGCCTCAGTGGCCGGATGTAATTTGGCCTGGCTTCATACCTGGATTCGTCATGTTGCTCGAATAGACAATTGTGTGCAGGATTCAATGCATTAGTTTTTATCTTGACTACATATTGCATGGCCAGTTTGATTCTCCTGTTATTAAGTGATGGTTCATTGGCTTCGACATAAAGGCTCTGAACTGGTGAGGTGCGGAAGGCCCCAAGGGCCAGGCGCAGTCCCTGGTGGTGGATCGTGTCTAGCAGCCCAATATATGATTTCCTTGCGGAACCATATACTATGCTGCCGTAATCCACTCGTGAACGAACCAAGGTTCTGTACACGGAGAGCAGAACATCTCTGTCCGCTCCCCACTCTGAGCTGGACAGCACCCTCAGAATATCCAGCGCTTTCAGGCATCTTGTTTTCAGGTACTTTATATGTGGCACAAAAGACAGTTTTGCGTCGAGAATGAGGCCCAGAAATTTGGTTTTCTCAACGACTTTAATGGGATCCCCATCCAGGGTCAGCTCCGGTTCCGCATGTATTCTACGCAGCAGGCAGAAGTGCATGCAGACTGTTTTGGTCTTGGAAAATTTGAAACCGTTCAGAACTGACCATCGATGGATCCCATTTATGCTTGGTTGTAGCTGTCTCTCTATGACATTCATGTTAGCACCGCTGTAATATAAAACAAAGTCGTCCACGAAAAGACTACAGGAGACCCCCTGCTTTACAGCAGCAGCAATACCATTGACCTTGACCCCGAAAAGGGTCACGGCCAGTATGCTGCCTTGAGGTACTCCTAGTTCCTGTGAGTGTAGGCGGGAATAGGTAGTCTTGACACGGACGCGGAAATGCCTGAAGGCTAGAAAGTTCCTGATGAAAATTGGCAAGTGGCCACGAAGGCCAATCGCATGAAGATCCTCCATGATGCCATGATGCCACGTTGTGTCATAGGCTTTTTCGAGGTCGAAAAAGACAGCCACAACGTGCTCCTTCTTAAGGAAAGCATCTCTTATGAAGGTCTCCATGCACACCAAATGGTCGAGGGTGCTGCGGCCCCGTCTGAAGCCACATTGAAGGTTGGACAGGTGGTGTCCTGACTCCAGTAGCCAGACGAGGCGGTTGTTTACCATGCGCTCCATGGTTTTACAGATGCAGCTTGTAAGGGCTATGGGACGATAGTTGTGGGCTTCACTCTGGTCTTTACCAGGTTTGGGAATCGGTATTACTGTCGCCTCCCGCCAAGAGGCGGGGACGACACCCGACTCCCAGATGTTGTTGAAGAGTTGAAGCAACAGTCTCAGTCCATGTTCAGGGAGATGTTTCAAAAATTGATAATGAATTCCATCAGGTCCAACTGCTGTGTCATGCGAGCTTTCCAAAGAACACCTCAACTCATCCATACTGAATGGGGAGTTGTAGTGCTCCTCGCCATCGGAAGAAAAGTCCAAGAGCTTTTGCTCTTGGCGTTCCTTGACCACCCGAAAGCCCGGGAGGCAGTTTGCCAAAGACGAGTTTCCAGCAAAGGTGAGAGCCAATTCTTCACTTATTTCATCGAGTGATGTGAGAATGGTGCCATTGTGTTTCAAGTGCTGGACTACAGAAGAATCACCTCCCCTTCGTTTGATTCTTCTGATCATTGTCCATACTTTGCCCAACGGCGTGTGCATGGTGATGCTAGAAACAAATTGTCTACAACACTGCCTCCGCGCTTCTTTGATTGTTCTGTGAGTGCGAGCGCGCAGAATTTTAAAGAGCGCCAGATTTTCAGCAGTCGGTCTCCTGTGGAATTTACGCTGAGCTTTCTTTCGTTCCTTAATAGCCCTCCTACAGCCGTCATCTAACCATGGAGGCGTCAAACGCTTGGGAGTTGCCGAGGTCTTCGGAACAGTTTTTCTCCGCGATCCATCTCAGCATCTCAGTGAAGGCATCGATGTCACTGATGTCTGGAGTGAACTTCTCGCAACATAGGGTCTGGAAGGTGGGCCAGTCGGCTTTACAAAGCCGCCAGCTCCTCTCTCGCTCTATGGGAGATGCCCCCCCACAATTAAGAATAATTGGGAAGTGGTCGCTCCCGCAGAGGTCATCCCAGACCCTCCACGAAAAGTCCAGCGCCAGTTCTGGTTCTACAATGCTGAGATCGATGGCGGAATATGTTCCGTAGCCGGGATGCAAATATGTGTATGAACCATCGTTCAATACACACAGAGCATGAGCGGCCACAAGGTCCTCAATTCTCTTGCCTTTAGCGTTCCTATTGTCCCCCCCCCATAATGGGTTGTGGCCGTTAAAGTCACCCATAAGTAAATATGGGGACGGTAACTGGTCCACAAGGGCGTCCAGTTCTTGTAAAGTGAGAACGGAGCTCGGAGGAATGTAAATGGAACAGAGAGTTACAGTCTTATGCAGCGTCAGACGAACAGCTACAGCCTGTAGTGTTGTGTCTAACGCCACTGGCGTACACACCACATCACGTCTGTAGCTGGTCTTGGAGATACCCGTATCTCGCTGTCCCAATACAGCCCTTTGTGCAGTATATTGGACAGAGCACCATTTTACTGATAAAACAGCCCGGGACGGGGACATGGCTTTTCGCCTTCTGGGACTGGGCAGCTCCTCATTCCCGATGACATATTCAGCTTATCAGGAGATGCTAACGCTGTTCTCAAATAGGGCGGGCCTCGGTGAGGAGCATTTCACCTCGCATTCCCTTAGAAGGGGAGGTTGTACATATTTGGCTATGTCAGGTGCCTCTATTGAGGAAATTAAGGTCAGGGGTGATTGGGCCTCTGACATGGTCTACTCCTACTTGAAGACCCCATTGCAAGAAAGGATAGTCAATGACTTCCGTGTCGCGGCTGCTTTGTCAGCGATTGGGGTCGGGGAGGCGGTTGGTGGGGCGGGCCCGGTTTAGCGGTCCCGTTTGGCGTTTATTGCTCGGCCAAGAGCCTTATCAAATAAATTAGGCTGTTCACCAACCTTCCGTCTCATCCTCTTCCTTTCACTTAGCCTGACTTTATGTGTGATATAATCTATTATATAAATATAAAATGGCGGGTGAAGTTATTTATAATATTATTTATTATCCTATGATCTTATAATATTATTTATTATCCTACGATTTGATGATTATTTCTTCTCCATGATATATATTTGCTGCAGGCCAGCACGCTGCTTTGCTGCTCCCCCTCTCCCACCTTCTACTTTCCTCACTTCTACTGCTTGCTTTGCACACTACACACCTATTTTTACTTTTAGCTTTGTATAGGTAGGGCGTTTATTGCTCGGCCAAGAGCCTTATCAAATAAATTAGGCTGTTCACCAACCTTCCGTCTCGTCCTCTTCCTTTCACTTAGCCTGACTTTATATGTATATATGTATATATGTACATATGTACATATGTATATATGTATATATGTATATATGTATATGAGCGAGTGGCGGATTGCGCCCCACACAGGGGGCCGGCGAGGTGCATGCTGGACCCCCCCTCCCACGCCCCAGCGTTTCACTTTCTACTCTTACTCTGTCCGTGTCTTTGGCTCGCCGACTGGTCACCATAGAGCAAACAGACACGGCCCTTTGACTCAACTCTCCTCATTTCTCTTTCCTAGACTCTACCCTTTTTTTTTTCTCCCACTGTCCCAGGCATACTCCTCATCCTGACCGGGGGAGTTGTGTGCTTGGGTGGGGCCCTTTACCTTTATGTTTCTCGCTTTGTTCTCGGTGCTTGAACCACCGCTGGACCCATCTTTACCCGCCCTTCCTCGAAACCCTTGCTGCTGTCTGCTGGATACAAGTGCTGTGCTACCACTAGACCGGAGTGATCTGGACCGCCCCAATGACTCATCATTTAATTGTTGTAAAGACATCCCCCAGCTTCTACAACCGCCCACCAGAAGATTATTCTTCAACCAAAGATTGGGCCGATTTATTGGAGCCTCTCTATAATGTTGCAGTTCTGCAACCAGTGACCGTCATAAGGTTACAAACAACCCAGAAGTCGAGTCAAGGCACTGTCGGTCGCCCAGACCATGACACTGAGGACTAGCAGGCCCCACCTCATCGTCATAGCTGACTTGACACCCCTACCAACTAACCACCAATTTTCACTAACAACTAACAGGTAACTCCACCCACTGCCTAACTAATCCCATCCTCACTTCACTTCTTCCTCTGGCCTTGGCCAGACTGACTGTGCATACCGGTGAATCTGGAGGGACTGAAGTTTGGATCCTGGTCGAGTCAAACCAATGACTTATAAAATAGGTACCTGTTGCTGCTCAGCGCTTGGCTTTATGAGGTCAGGACAGGGACTGGGCGCACAGTGTCAGGATAATGTGACTGTTTGGGACATCAGGTCATGGTGCCGGTGGCCTAATTTCCCAGTGGGGCAGCACTATAAAGTCACCATGAGTGCATGCGGTCACAAGTCGGTGCACGTCCTGGTATGGCCTCGGGTCTTACTGGGGTGTAAAACTACACTAACCACGCAGCCTCCCCCGGCCCTCTCAGAGGACTGTGGTTGGGCTCTTAGGCTGCCTTTTTCCTTCCTCCGCCCCCCTCCCCCCCAATTTCTCTGACCACTACCCATCGGGAGCCAAGTCCTGACCACATGGGACTGCTTTCAGCGGTGCCCATTCAGTGCTGCAGATTTGCAGCCTTCAGCGCACCAATGCGACTGAAAACTCCCCAAAAACAAAACAACACTTCAGGCTGCTTCTGACCACCGTCATCCCTCTCCCTCCCCCCCCCCCCTCACGCACACTGCTCCTACTAATGGGGCTGTCACACTACAACGTTTCTGCCGGCGTGCCGGCAACGCGCAAAATATTTGCAACCAGTCACCGGGTTTTGACGTGTTGTAAACGCGTCCGTGATGCCCCCTCCAACCCGTCGCGGCGCGTCGAAAGTTTTGTGCAAGCACAAAACGATGGGCGTGCCCCGACGCGCGCCGACGTGTGTCATCCGCACGTTGCTATCAGTCAACGTGTACCAACGCGCCACTAACGCGTCCCGACGCGTCCTGGCGTTTCGCCCAAAAAGGCGACACGTCGGCACGCGTCGAGGCGCGTTGGTGAGAAACGTCGTAGTGTGACAGCCCCATAATAGTGTGTCAGAGTGACCATCACACGTGTTCCTGGTGCTCTGCTGCAGTGCTATGACCCTCCCCACACACACTCTCCTACCAGGGTGGGTGTTGGCTAAGATGTATGTCTGCATTTATGTATTTTTTTTATTTTTTTTTTTATTGAGGCTGTATTTATACTGTCCATAGCATATAAGCCTGGGTATTCAGGCTTGTTTTCAATGCTGGCCAGCTGTAGTGTTGGTGTTGTCTTATCACACAGTAGCTGCTGATAAGGTATTTGATTGCCTGTATTTCAGTAGCAGATAGATAGTTGGTTGGTCTGGTTAGTACTATAGTAGTCTATGTTATTTTTTTTGGATTTTCTTGGCATATATGTGCTTTATTTTTTCTATGCGACTGAAAACTATGCATGTATCTATGCATGGATGTTTGGATGGATGTATGGATGTAGATGTAATGATGTGTATTGATGTATGTATGGATGTTTATGCATACAAGCGCTTATGCATTCATGTGTAGGCATGCATGTGCACCCCACCCCCATCATTCACCACCAAATTGTCCTAGCAAATATTGTAAATAAATAAAATAACACTTCCTACATGTGTGTTCTTCAACCCCCTCCTCTGTGCTAACTTCTGTCAACCACACCTCTCTTAATTAGTAACCATGGTAGCCCCTTCCCAGCCTTGTTTGCAAGAAGAAGATGGGGGGGCCTCTGTTGCTCACCCTTGCACTGTGTGTGGTGGGGGGATGCATGTATGTGTGCATGTATGTATGCATGTATGTATGAATGTATGTATGCATGCATGTATGTATGTATGTATGTGGATGTATGCATGTGTATGTATCTGTATGCATGCATGCCCCCCCCCCCCCCCCCCCACCTCTCCCAATTTGGATTTCCACCGCTGTGTATAACTTACAGCGTCATCAAAGGCCGGTTGCTCTCATACCATGTCTATGTGGTGTGGGAGGTTAAAAATCCCTTGGGTCGGTAAAAGTGTAGGCTTGGGCTTTCTATCGACAAACTGTCTAATGGTGAAAACAAGTCTATTCAGACTTATCCATGATGGGCAGTATAAATCATCAAGAAAATGTGCACCCAATCTCCATCATTCACCACCAAATTGTCCGAACAAATATTGTAATTAAATAAAATATCAATTTCTACATATGCGTTCTTCAACCCTCTCATCTGTGCCAACTATGGTGACCACCCACCCTGTCTTAATTAGTAACCATGGTAGACCCCCCCCCCCCCCCCCACACACACACACTGACATTGACACCAGCTTCTAGCCTCCCTACCGTACACACACTCCTCCACCGACCCACTCCCCACCCAGAATGGCCGGTTGTTTCTGGGAGTGTGCGCACCCCAAACAGCCATCTAGCCCCCCCACCCACACACACACACATTTACTGGATGAACCTGTTTGCATCAGAGCATGTCCTGACCGGAATCGGGAGAGCGCAGGAGGTGGAGCAGGGGATGGGGAGGGGAGGAAATGGGAGTTAAGCTAGGATTCCTTACATGCGGTATGCGGCATGCGGCATGCAGCGTGCGGCGTGCGGCGTGCTTACGGGAGGGGTCCTTTCACCCACATCCACACCCACACCCACACACAGTGTCAGGTTTCCTCACCACTGTTCTCTATGGCAAACGCATTCGCATTCGCATTCGCATGCCGCACCGATCGTTCCATGGACCGATTCAGTATTCACATGCCGCATGCCGCATACCGCATACCACGTGTAAGGAATCACCCCCATTGATTTAGATGCTTTTCGATTTTTTGCCGCATTCGCATTCGCATTTGCATTCGCATACCGCATACCGCGTGTAAGGAATGCGCACTTTACTGGGCGGAGTAGGGGGAGGAGCGGGAGGTGGGGAAGGGGAGGGAAGGGGAGGGGGGGAGGGGGGTGTTACCGTAATATGTCTCTGCATCTGTAAGAATTATTGTATCTACATTGCATCAATTAAATGAATATCAGCAACATTTGATGTTCCATTTAAGAGTTATTAAGGATTGAATTTACATTAAAACAGAAGGATGTTTATCTATTGAACCTCTTATAATGATGGTGTTGTTAAACTGGTAAATAATATTTATATTATTAAAGGAAACATTTTCAGATTTTATATTTATGTGTTCAGGGAAATGAGCTGGTGTTTGTGTTCTAGCAAAATACCCCTTAATTATTGTAACTGCTGCCTCGTGACATTGTGTGAGAATGCATGTGTTCCTGGTGCTTTGACCCTTCACACACACACAATCCTTCCATGGTGGGTGTGGTGTAGCTGCAGGCTTGCCGGTGTGGCGTGCTCAGCCGTATCCCGTGCTCAGCCGTGTACCTATACTCAAACTCAAGGCATTGTCAATGGTCGTGAGTAATTTTCATACAGAAAATACAGAACAATTGAAATATCTCTAAAACCACACCACCTATTTACAAATCGCAAAAAGATTATATTAAATTTATAAGGTTAGAATTCTTGATTTCTATTAATTTTGATTAAAACTAATGTTTTGCACTGCGCGTACCGTCAAACTCAAGGCATTGTCAATGGTGGTGAGCAATCTTCATACAGAAAATCCAGGAAAAGTGAAATATCTCTAACACCACACCACCTAGAAACAAATCGCTTGGTACACATATAGAAACATCTTTACCAAAAACATTATATTAAATTTATAAGGTTAGTGACTTACGACCATTGACAATGCCTTGAGTTTGAGTATAGGTACACGGCTGAGCACGGGACATGGCTGAGCACGCCACACCGGCTAAGATGTTAACACAAGCTATGCGTGAAAATACATACATATACATAAATATAGATGTTTGCATGTATGAATGTATATATGTATGTATGCATGCATGCATGCATGCATGTGTATGCATTCATGTGCACCCTGCCTCGATCATTCACTAGCAAATTGTCTTGACAAATATTGTAATTAATCAATTCAATTCTTTTATTTTAACTCTCTGCAAGGTATGTTTACAATAAACTGAGGTGATACAATAAATGCATACAAATTCCTTACAGACAGAAAGGATCCCAGAAAAGCGATGCTTATCTAGCTGGTATAAAATATCACTTCCTACATGTGTGTTCTTCAACCCCCTCCTCTGTGCTAACTTCGGTCAACCACACCTCTCTTAATTAGCAACCATGGTAGCCCCCTCCCACCCTTGTTTGCAAGCAGAGGGGGGTGGGGACTATGTTGCTCACCAGCGTACTGTGCATGTGTATGTGTGTGTTCAGGGGATATAGGAGATGCTGTAGTAGGGGTGGGGATGGGGAGAGGAGGATGCGCTCAGGTCCGGTCCGGGAGGGCTGACCAGGGGTTCAGTGACAGACACACAGCACACAATGCACACACACTCATTCTGGGCAATGCTCTGAGGCAGCTATTTCCACATATAAGGGGTATTTTGCTATACCACAATCACCAGATCATCTAGCTAATCATTTAAATATAAAACCAGCAGATGCTTTCTTTAATGATATAAATAATATTTTTCAGTTGAACAAAACCACCATGATATGACGTGTAATACATAAAAATCCTTCTGTTTGAATGTAAAATCAATCCTTAGTTACTCTTAAATGAAACACCAAATATAGCTGATAGTCACATTATTGGTGAAGCAGGTTTGTCTCTTTCTAGGGATATCAATATTTATTACCACTTCAAACAGGTTCACTGGATATAGATGATAACACATTTTCCTATAGTAAAGCCTACCAATTAACATACTAGATTACATCAACGGAACCGATTGTACCAACAGACTCTCAATTCAGGTGTTTCCTCAACCTGATTATATCCGAAAGTTAATGACACATGCAGCGCTATGAAATGAGTAAGCTTATATATTTCTCTGAAAAGGTTTGTGTTGACACATTCGGAATTTTGGAATTTGCTTCTGCGGGCCCCCCCCCCCCACAACCCCAGAAACTACCACAAACCCGCACATACACCCACACAACCGTCCACATGCCACCACCTCAGACAGATGTAGAATCAAATCTAGATAATTGTTTTGATTTTGAAAATTTGATGCTCCATCGGACTATGCAGCTTGAATTTGATACATTTATGATGATTGATTCTGCTATGCGATATTATAAATAAAAAGTGAATGTGTTGTGATTCATTTAGTCTGCTATGCGATGTTGTGATTCATATTTCTACTTATATTAGTACTTAATCCTGATGTTTGAGACTTCAAATAACATTGCTATCATATAAAGAACAACACAGGGCAGGAATGTCCAGATAACAAAGCTATCTTTTTTATTTCAATGATATAAATATTTCAATTATATAAATGTGAATAACATTTGTAACAAACAAATTATATACATAGTAGGTAGGAATACATATAAATATAAATGTAAACATTTTTAATAACAAAAGCTGGCCCAATTGAAGATAAATGTGAATAACATTTTTAACAAACAAATTATATTAATACTGGTCTGCAGTAGGTAAGCCTAATAACATTCTTAATGACCAAATTATATTAAACTATCACAAGTGTGAGCATATATCGCAACATAGTAGAATTTAAACTGACTGTGAAACTATGGTGACTCTGTATAATTAACAAATTATTATTAATTTTCAACAATAACAAGTGTGGGCATACATATATAAATATAACAATAACATTCAAGGTGAGTTAGGACTACCACGTTTGCATCCCCCCCCCCCCCCCCCCTCCCTCTGGCGGGCCGCATGAAATCGTGCAGGGACGATTGTTTGAAGGCCCTCGGTGCAACTGGTGGATCAGGTTCCCAGACCTCTGTTATGCTCATAACCAAGGATGAGGAAGGTTGACTACAACCAAGTAGCATACCATCCTCATTCTCAATGGCTATGGGTACAACAACCCCTTCCCATGTGCCGTCACACTCCACCAAAGGTACTGCTGCAGCTGCAGTTACGTGTGAAACGACAGCAGCTGAGAGATTGGTACAGGCTAACTTGCTCTGAAGGATGGGAAGTAACAGGACAGGTGGGTGGAAGACATCACGAGGGACTTCAATGGTAACCGGAACAGTCACAGGGGCTTTCACGATCCGAATGTCAGCCGCCATGATTGAGAGGAAGTACTCCTTGTGGAGCTCAATGAGGTTCACAATCGGACCAGGAAGACGCACAATGACTGCCCCAAGTTTAGAAAGGACTTCCGGCAGGACCCTTCCCACATCGAAGCTGGTTGCACGGTGACCAAGAAAGGCCTCTGAAAAAAATGAATTGTTAAAATCTGAATAACATAACTGAAGGAGTGTAATGCCACAATGACATAACTGAAGGAGTGTGATGTCGTAAGCTAGTAATAAGAATGTAACAAAACATAAGCGGCTGGTACAGCCACAGTCTCTGGCTGCTGAAGGTAGTGAGGATTTAATACTTATAGGGTGTGTGCTAGAAACTTTTAAATTTTAGTTCAGGTTAACAACTGTGATTAAAATGGGAGAACTTATACCGATCATACTATAATTTGGCGCTATAGAGTTTGCTTGAGGGGTGTGATTTTGATTTTACTTGATTGGATGGGTCCAATTTATTTAGTACATTTTTAATAGATTTCAAATATTTGGAAATAAAGGTCTTACCAAGAACATCCTGAAGTTTGGCGAGATAGGTTTGGCGTATCCGCCCCTTTGCGGACGTATGGGGATTATCCACGGAGGTCGCCATGGCAGCAGCAGAGGAGGAGGTAGCCACAGGGTCATCCGTGGAAGATGCCTCTGTGGGACTGCTGCCGAACCAATACTGGAATTTTGACCAGTTCTGTTTTAAGAATTCCACACTGGAACCAGAGCAGAGGTCAACGTTCCCGCGTGCAGAATTCAGAAACAGAAGCTTATCCACATCACCATCTGTGTTAAGGTAACGCAGGAGGCGTGCCTGGATAAATACAATCATGCAAAGGGAAGCATGTGTCATTGGATTTTTTTCTCTTTGACTTTTTCTTGAAGATTTATACTGCCTATCATGGATAAGTCTGAATATATTTGTTTTCACCATTAGACAGTTTGTCGATAGAAACCCCGGGCCTACACTTTTACCGACCCAAGGGATTTTTAACCTCCCACACCACATAGACATGGTATGAGAGCAACTGGCCTTTGATGACACTGTAAGTTATACAGGGGTGGAAATCCAAATTGGCAGAGGTGGGGGACACAGGGAATCGAACCACCAACCTTCGGATTAGGAGTCTGACCTAGAAAAAAGTCAGACACTCTAACCACTTTGCCACAGAGAACACCGTTCTATTTTAGTAAAGTAAAGTACAGTAATTATGATAATCTGGAATATAATGGAAGTTTAGCAAGGCGAGCATCGGCAAATTGGCTATGGAGGATCTATATGAAAATGTAAAGACGAAATGGCAATTACCAGAAGAAATGAAGTAAAGAGTAAAAAGGATGACAAATAATTCAATGAAAATTAAAGTCGCAAGAGATGAAGATAGGTAAAAAGGATGAAATATAATTCAATCAATACCTCCTTACACAGACGGTGATATGCTCCATTGACTGCTGCCTGACGCTCCTGGTGAGTCATCTCATCGGGAACGATTTGAGCGAGGTGGCGGGCATCCTCCTGATATAGGACTCCCGCTCAGTGGGCAGAAGGGAGTTCCACCCTGCCACCCAAGCACTCTGTTTGTCACTGAAGCTGCCCTGGACTGCATACATGAAGTAGAAACGGAAATTGATGCAATAAATTGTTGTAGTAACAGTGAAAAATTAATTATTGGTTATGCTGATTTTAACCCTATATGATGCGTTACATGTTAGCAGCTTTCCCACAGGTGGTGCATGGTGCTTTAGGCGTGTGCAATCTTCTTACAGAAGAATTAAATATCTGTAAAAACGACACCACCTAGAAACAAACTGCTTGGTACACAAAGAGATAGCATACAAACAGGATATATTAAATTCAGACGGTTAGGGTTCTGCATTTCTATTAATTTACATTTGTTCTTCGGCGCAAGGTGCACGCTTATACACAATGTTTGTAAACAGTGAAAGGGGTCTATAACTCAGGTATGCGGCAAAGTTTGCAGAGAAGCAAGCATAGTTGAGACAGTTTATTCACATAGGAAAAATATAAAGTGTACCTGACTTGGTTGACTGCTTGTAGAGCGCTTAGCATGCTGCACAGACAGCCTCACCTTGTGTCTAAGGATTTCTGACTGAACGGCGGGATCTGAGGAAACCGTGGGACACGCCCGATCGATCTCCAGAGCAGCATTCCTCCTCATATTGCTGATACGGACCTAGAGCGAGAAGTGCATAAGCTAGAGGACTAACTGATAAGTGCATAAGCTAAGTGATCATTGTGGCTGTATAAAATACATCGCTGTACTGAACCATGTGACAACCATATGATGAGTTTCAGCCAAAAAGAAAGAATTTTCTTGGCGATGTTTGGTTTTTATGTGTTTATGTGACAACCATATGATGAGTTTCAGCCAAAAAGAAAGAATTTTCTTGGCGATGTTTGGTTTTTATGTGTTTATGTTGTTCTATAATATAGTTAGGAATAATGATGGTTTTGATAATATGCAGAATAGAGTATTAAAATAGATATGCTTCGGCACTGTGGGGATGACAAAATAATGGAACTAATAGAAAAAATAAAATGAGTTTTTGATTCTGACCTTGACGGCATGCAAAGACATATGGGCCACCTCTGCAGTGTGTAGCAGTTCCGGCTTGCACGCTTTGGCCATGCTGATCAACCCCCCATCGTAAAACTGCTGGAGCACTGCACGTTGCTCAGCTGTGGTGGAAACCACATTCTGCAAAATTGAAAGAAGGGACAACAATTTTGTTAACAACATGGTGAGGAGATATTCAATGTGATAGTCGAAAAGTAAAAAAGGAATTTAGCGGTATTTTTGCTGTATTTTTAAGGAAAACTAGAAATAGCCAAATTATAATTGTAAAGTAAAATACTCACACGTTTGCTCTCAAGCAGACTTCGGGAAGATATGGTGTAGAGCATGGATGGCGTATAGGTGTACATGTCACTGGTCACTCTGGTCATAGTTGCACTGATAAGAGCTTTGATAAGAGCCCCGGTATAAGTGAGGTGTGAATGAGTAGCTCTACGGGCCTGGTGGGACACTCTGTGGCAAGGGGATGAAGTGCGGTCGATTGTGCAGGTGGTGCCATCGGGTGTGAAAATTGGTAACTAAGAAAAAGACGTGACCATGTGGTAACTAAGAAAAAGACGTGACCATGTGGCTCTCGGCTCTCGGCGAGAGATCACAGAATATTAACGATGACACCACCTAGTGTAAATGGAGAGAACCAAAATATCAAGAATAGTGAATAGTGAATGGTGGCAGTGAATAGTGAATGGCCATCTAAAAAAGTTAGAAGGTAACACTGATGAAACCGATGAAAGAAATTGTCTATGGTAAAATAAATAAATAAATTCTATTCTATTCTATCCTATCCTGAAGAACACCACCTAATTTTGCAGTAATTGGTGTAAATAAATCTATAAACTCACAAAAGGCCTATTTATGCAGCATTATACATCATTATACATCGCATATGGCAAGCATTCTCTAAGATTCCAAACTTGTTAATGTAGAGGAAGTGAAACCAACGAGGTGTATCACAGCCAGTGGGCAGGAGCCGGTCAGAGCATCGAGACCGTCGTATGACCTCTTATGTAGGCTCAGTCGTTCTCATGGCCAACATTTTGGCCAGGAGTTGGCCAGAGCAATGACAGCGAGGGCGCTACACGTACGTTTATCTAGGCTCAGCCTCCTCAAGGGCCAACATGTAGGCTTATGTAGGCTTATGTAGGCCAGCCTACTCAGAGGCCAGCATTTGGACGAGAGTCGGCCCCTCTAGTTGTTAATAAACACAGTCAGAAATTGGGCAGAAGTTGACCATATTGTACCATATACGAAGAGTGAGCCTAAGTAGAATTTCTAATCTACCTCTCAGTCAGCCTACACTACACCGCCAACATTGGACTTTTCATACCTAGAGTGAGAAGGGTGTATGAGCGCTGGTAGTGTGAGAAACCCAGGGAATACGGATCTTCATTTAACCAGCAGGAACCAAATACAAAGTTCATTCCAACACCAAGCCCAAAGGGCAATCGCGAGATCACAGACTTTGAATGAACAACTTGCGACCTTGCAATTTTTATGTTATTGCACATTTGCACAACCAAAAACTTAAGAAGACTTAGGGTTAGAAAATCATGACACCTTTCTAGGTCTCTTAGATCATCTGGATTGATATAATCTAATTTCAAGTATGCTTTCCCATGAATGTCTTCTCGAGTCAGTTTGGCAGCTGCAACCAATATCAGGTTCACACATTCTGTCTTTTGTTATCATCATCAAACTATTTACCATTATGATGAAGCGTGCCATATCCCTGAAACATGCCACATCCTTTCTACTACCCTCCATGATAGCAAAGAAAACATGGTCACCATAATGGTCTTTAAGGCTTATCTTTCAATCTCTAGATCTGTGTCTTTGATTACATATTGGGTAACTCCTGGCTTGTGTACCGTTCTGCTTCACACTCCGTTTCTAGACACTTACATAAAGATACAAATGAAACATTCTTTCCCGAGTCAATAGGATGACCCAGTTTCACAGCCAGTTTTTGAGCCCTGAACTCTTTGTATCAGATGCAGTGTCATCTTGCCTTGGCTGCTACCAAGTCATGACAATTGTTAATGTATGCCCGGTCATCTTCTGACCATTGATCATGCTCCCCATCACACCGATGCAGTTTCCAGCATGTGCAACATCATGACAGAATCTCGATCAGGATGTTTTAGATCAAGGCACATCATTTCGCCACATACCAAAATGGTTTGTCTTCCAACATATGATGATACGCTAGACCTCAGCCTTTTTGATAATTACTACATGTGGGCATGTTGTCTGTCATTCACATTTTCACAAACATGTCTCTTATCAGTATACTGATTCCCATGCAATTAGCAGTGTATTCAGCAACTACAAATAGTGTAAATTACCACAATGTCTGTATGCAAGACCAGTGCCTCAGTGCTGAACAAATAAATGTATTCAGTGAATAAATATCAAGTAATCATATTTTTTAATTTAGTCAAATTGTAAGGTGTTTCATGGCCTACAATAAAAGAATTACAATTAGGGTCTTGAATAATTAGGGTCTTCTTTGTTTGAATGGAAACCGTGTGCTTTTTCATGTTCAAATGCACAAAAGTGAATATGTGTGAATAATCGATTGTGCCACATACAAATACCCGATCCAGATGCTACTTTCAACTTTCTGCAATTCGTGTACGAATCTATTGCAACCTGAACGATGACGTAGCTCTCTCTTTTCTCCCCCCCCCCCCCATCCCCCCTCATCTCCCCTCTCTATATAATAAACATATATATATATATAAACATATATATAAATATATAAACAAATATATATATATATATATATATATATGTATTATGTGCGCGTGCGTGCGTAGTTACCCGCAGTAACTGCGTTCACCCACATTCACAACAGTCCGTCAGTCATTCTAATCGACACACAAGTCGGAGATGTGGAGATTGTCGCGGAGATTGACTACGTTAGATGAGGCAGATACTTCAGGCTGAGTACTCCATCACACAGCGGAAGGACGCAACCCCCAACATCGCCCATACACCTCAAGTACAAAAGTCGGGGCTTGGGGTTGAGGTGGGGGTGGGGTGGGGGTCGGGGTGAACACATACAGGTTGTCTTGTGCTGTACCAAACAGCGTCTGCTTTGAGAAGACTTTCTATGATAATATATATAATATATATAATGTATAATATATATGTAATATACAGCAACATATGTATATATATATATATATATATATATATATATATATATATATATATGGCATTTAGTTTGTATAATAAAATTAATACCCATCGAGTATATATCTAACCACGCCCTACCTCTCTATGTGGCTCCTTGCCTGAGAGGCCAGCGCAGGCCACCATATATATATAAATTATATAATAACATTATATATAATAGGTATCGGAGAAGAAGTCGTTTCAAGGTTGTATGAGTTCGGACCATAGCTGCGCGCATGCGCGTTGGCCGGCTTCAACTGGTGCCGTCTCGCTGCCGCCGCTGATATATATTTGATGTTCTGCGCCAGCTCACCACACTTCCACCGAAAAAAAAATTTGACTATGCAAACTACGCTTTTACTACGCAAACTACACAAACGCATGGGCACATACAGTCTACTAGCTACCTGTATGCGTCGGTTTCTACGGACTAACCTATGGAGTCTTCAAACGGACGTTACATGCTACGCACGATACTGAGACGAAACCATGAGCTAAAATTGAAGCAATTTACCTATAATTCAATGTCACTGGTATCTTGGCGCCGTCCGCCATCTTGGTCTACCAACTAACCATAGGGATATCTTCATATGAGTGGGACATTGCTATGACTGAAGACCAACTACAAATAGTGTAAATTACCACAATGTCTGTATGCAAGACCAGTGCCTCAGTGCTGAACAAATAAATGTATTCAGTGAATAAATATCAAGTAATCATATTTTTTAATTTAGTCAAATTGTAAGGTGTTTCATGGCCTACAATAAAAGAATTACAATTAGGGTCTTGAATAATTAGGGTCTTCTTTGTTTGAATGGAAACCGTGTGCTTTTTCATGTTCAAATGCACAAAAGTGAATATGTGTGAATAATCGATTGTGCCACATACAAATACCCGATCCAGATGCTACTTTCAACTTTCTGCAATTCGTGTACGAATCTATTGCAACCTGAACGATGACGTAGCTCTCTCTTTCTCCCCCCCCCCCCCATCCCCCTCTCTATAAATAAATATATATATATATAAACATATATATAAATATATAAACAAATATATATATATATATATATGTATTATGTGCGCGTGCGTGCGTAGTTACCCGCAGTAACTGCGTTCACCCACATTCACAACAGTCCGTCAGTCATTCTAATCGACACACAAGTCGGAGATGTGGAGATTGTCGCGGAGATTGACTACGTTAGATGAGGCAGATACTTCAGGCTGAGTACTCCATCACACAGCGGAAGGACGCAACCCCCAACATCGCCCATACACCTCAAGTACAAAAGTCGGGGCTTGGGGTTGAGGTGGGGGTGGGGTCGGGGTCGGGGTGAACACATACAGGTTGTCTTGTGCTGTACCAAACAGCGTCTGCTTTGAGAAGACTTTCTATGATATATATATATATATATGTATATATATATGTATATACACACATATGTATATATATATATATATATATATATATATATATATATATATGGCATTTAGTTTGTATAATAAAATTAATACCCATCGAGTATATATCTAACCACGCCTACCTCTCTATGTGGCTCCTTGCCTGAGAGGCCAGCGCAGGCCACCATATATATATAAATTATATAATAACATTATATATATATAGGTATCGGAGAAGAAGTCGTTTCAAGGTTGTATGAGTTCGGACCATAGCTGCGCGCATGCGCGTTGGCCGGCTTCAACTGGTGCCGTCTCGCTGCCGCCGCTGATATATATTTGATGTTCTGCGCCAGCTCACCACACTTCCACCGAAAAAAAATTTGACTATGCAAACTACGCTTTTACTACGCAAACTACACAAACGCATGGGCACATACAGTCTACTAGCTACCTGTATGCGTCGGTTTCTACGGACTAACCTATGGAGTCTTCAAACGGACGTTACATGCTACGCACGATACTGAGACGAAACCATGAGCTAAAATTGAAGCAATTTACCTATAATTCAATGTCACTGGTATCTTGGCGCCGTCCGCCATCTTGGTCTACCAACTAACCATAGGGATATCTTCATATGAGTGGGACATTGCTATGACTGAAGACTGGGCTACGCAATATGCGTGGTTGAACTACTGTGTGCCAATAATAACGTGTGATATAGCTACCTTGTGCTATAACTGACTATCTTACATATATTTTCAATTCGCCGGCTGCTCGTTTTTCCCGCCATCCGCCATCTTGTTTTGAAGAGGTTGATATTGTGCTTCAATTCAACGGTCTTCACGTTAGCATACTCAAACTGAATAGTTGGCATTGAACCAACAGCATTAGGCTATTTTTTTTCTTCATGCTTATATCCTCGGTGAAACATTACTCGAATGCCAGGTTTTTGTTGGCACTGCAGGTACTCACATATGGTGGACAACACAGAGTGCAAGGGAAATGGATAGCCGACGACGCGCGCAAGTAGAAAATCTGCTAAAGTTCAACAATATCGCGTGATACTTCACCAGAAGAGTCTGTATGTCAAAGCATGGAAGAAAAGGAGCAGCAAATATTAAATGAAATTGCGGCCATTAAATTGGAAGATAGTGTTGTCAAGCTGGCAGCTGAACGTGACAAGTTGCTGGCTGCTCGCAGCCACCGTGGCTCGCGCATGTTTTCATCAACAAGTACACAGGAAGTGAGGGACGACAGACAAATAGAGGAAATGCGTGGTATTGTCCGCCGGCGTTGCTGCTGCAGGTGAAAGTGGCAGCGACAGCTTGCTACGACCGGTGGGCGCGCGCAGCTCCGAGGAGGAGCGTCTCACTATGGCAACGGAGTCGGCCGCTTCGCGTGGGAGAAGGCACCGTCGTTCAGCTTCACGCTCAGAAAGCAGAAGTACAAGCGGAAGTCGATGAAGACAGAGTAAGTGGTCACTAAGAAAATTCACCATTGCTTGGAAAAGTGTCAGACGACTGAATGCATATGAATTGATAGGTGCTTCTATCCGTTGGTACCTTTCCATTGATGGTCTGGGAGTGATAGATGCTCGTGCTTTCTAGAACACATTGAGTTGCTAACGATACGTGCTATGCATAATGATTTTCGGGATATGTCCCATAGCGAATATGATTTGAGTATATGTGTCTTAGCGGGAAAAGGTGGGATTCAAGGCATTCTTAGAGGCATACGCTGGAAAGAGTGTTCGCCATTATGGCGCGCAGGACATGCGGAACAACAAGAGTAGTTACAGTAGAAAAGCTTCAGAGAGTTCGAAAGAGACCAAGGGTGCTTGTTTCAAATGGAATAAAGAATATGGATGCTCCAGGTCAGAAGAGGATTGTGGCTATGGCCATTGGTGCAGCAAATGTAAAAGCAAGAGCCATAAGCGATATGGCTGCAGACATGAGTGACAATGTGACGTCGAGGAAATAATGATAAAGTTGCTCGGCCGCCGGTGCTGAGTGCAGTGTATAATTGCGGTGCTATTGAGGCGCCAACTGATGACCCTAAAAGGGTTGAGTGCATGGAATGTGATACTGTAACTGTTTCTGACATTGTTAATTGCTCTGATATTAATTGCATGGAATGTGATTGTATCCCTATTACTAAAATTGTTGATTACATTGATGTTTGTACATACCTGAATGCCACGGCTTGCTTTGGCATAACAGCCTCGGTCGAGGCTGATTCACATTTGACTATTTTGAGTGATATTCCAACTTGTACTAATTCTTCAATCAACGCAGACCTTGGGTCGGTACTTAGCACTGCAGATATTACAGGGGTTGAACCCGAAACTCACTTAAGCGAGTTGAACGATTTTGAATATGATAATTTGTCCCAATCAGGCAGTGCTGAAGAAGTGCGTGTAAATGACACGATTAATAATTCGTTGGAAACCGAAGAGAATTCTGATACTAAGATGTTTAAAGTTGAGACTGTCATAGGCGCTTCAGACTATTATAAAATATCTATATGTGAGACTGAGACTAGTTCTCCTTTGATATTTTACGTAACTGGTGACTGTATTAAAGGCATATGTACATGTACCCATTTAATACCCATCGAGTATATATCTAACCACACCTACCTCTCTATGTGGCTCCTTGCCTGAGAAGCCAGCGCAGACCACCATATATATATATATATATATATATATATATAGATATATATATATATATATATATAGGCCCCTACACAGGTATGCACTTGCTGGATGTTATATATATATATATATATATGAATCAGGCTCACAAAAATAGGCCAATCAGGGAAAGTTGTCGGCGTCAATCATTGGATGTCGGCGTCGAACGGCATAATTATAGTTTATAGCATTGACAGAGGTGCTGGAAAGTTCTTAAATTTATCCTGAATGTAAAGGTAGAGAAAATACAACCCTATTTGTTTCTAGGATAATTTAATATGAAACAAAGAAATGCACTACACTTTAAGAATTGTGACGCCGACATCTTAAATTGACCACCAATTAGCCCATTATCATGAGGCCGACTCATATATATAATCCCTACATAGATATATACTCGCTGGATGTTATTCAAACTAAATGCAATCACTTTGGTGAACATGACAACATTTTGTTGTAAGCAGAAAGAGGATGTTATATTTCTGCACCAGGACTGTTTGTTGGGAATTTAGATCCTAAAGGTCCTGTCACATTACGGCGTATGGCGGGAGCGTATTGAAAACCTACGTAAGTTGTGCGGGTGCCGGCCTATGATGACCTTCGGTGAACTTTCAGGTGGGTTTGAGCGTATGGGGGACCTATGAGGAGCGTATGAGGAGCCTATGAGGAGCGTATGGGAGCATGCTGCGACATTTTTTGATGGTTTTGATTGGCATGTGGAGCGTATGTGGAGCATATGCGGAGCGTATGAGGGCGTATGCTTATCTTAGGAGCGTATGAGGAGCGTATGCGGAGCGTATGAGGAGTGTATGAGGAGCGTATGCGAAACCTATGCACGACCTATGTTATCTCTCCGCGGTCCGCCGCTTGGTGGCTCCTGGGTATATAAAGCCTGGAGCAACAGGCTCCCCTCACTCTGCCACCATGCCTGCTAAGAGGAACACCACTGCTGCTGCTGCTGCTTCTGCTACTGTTACTACTACCAGTACTACTGCTACTACACCAGCCTCCAGAGCTGCTGTAACTACAGGAGGAGGACTAGGCCATGGGAGAGGCAGAAAGAGGCAGACTTTGTTACAATGCTCTCCATCACCAGCCTCCTCACCTGCCTCGCCACCTCGCCACTCTCCACACCACTCTCCAGAACACCACTCTCCAGAACACTACTCTCCAGAACACCACTCTCCACTGGAGGAGCTGGAGATGGAAGTGGAGAGGTCGACGATGCAACGCTGGCGTCCCCGCTCCAGCTCGCCATCTCCTGCCTCTCGGGGCAGCTCACGGGCAGCGTCCGCTGCCTCCGCCGCCTCCGCCACCTCCACCCCCTCCAATGCCTCCACCAGCACTGGTGGCATCTGCACGTCAAAGAAACGGAGGGCCAAGAAGAGCGACTGTTCTCTGTCGGTCTTCAAGGAGGATCAAATGTTGGACTTCCTCCAGGAGAACCCCATCATGTGGAACATGAAGCTCACGGATTACCGCCGCTCAGACAGAAAGGCCAAGATGTGGGAGGACCAGGCGACACTTCTGGGGACCACAACACTCCATCTCCAGAAGTGGTTCAAGTCGCTCAGGGACACAAACACGCGGCTCCACAAGAAAAAGAGCGGGGACGGAGCCGCTGACCTGACTGAGCGGGAGCAGTGGATCCTGCGCAAGTTCGCGTTCCTGCGGTCCATCGTCCGTCACCGACCGGAGCCCTGCAGGAGTGTAAGTACATAATCTTTTTTCGTTCTGACAAGTGCGGCCATTAGTATTCTTCTAAAACCGCTCATATTCTAAGTTTGTTATGTTATGCTTTTGTTGTATTATGTTTGTTTGTTTGTTGTTGTTTTACGTCCTAGCAACATCTAATATTCTAGTAATTTGTTAATGTTATTTATTTCTTTAATGTTGAGTTGTTGTGTAGTTGTTCTTAAATCGAGATATTGACAATAGATGTATCGTGATATAATCATTATAAATCCATGTTTGCATTTAACGTTAATTATTTTTGCTTTATATATTTTTGATTTACTGTTGACTTGTCGTGTCTTTTGTCGAAATATCGATTTGCATTCATGTTACTTATGTTATTTTATGATTTTGTCTTGCAGTTGGCCACTCCTGTCGCAGCTCCGCAGCTCGATCTCAGCATGGAGGAGAATGTCGGGACCGATGTGGAGGTGGCGATGGACAAGGATCTTCCACCCGCTCCTCCCGCTACATCCCAAGAGCGGGGAAAGGGGAGAGGGAAGCGATCTGCCCCAGTCGACAACAACCTTCTCGCTGCCATCCACAAGAGGTTCAATGAGGCTGCCGACATCCTCAAGGTGATGCAGCCGCCTCCTCCTCCACCTCCACCGACGGTGACGAAGCGAGTGGCATTCGCCAACTATGTGCGGGACATGATCCTCACGATGCCAGAGGAGCGGTTTGTGTCCATTTGCGGTTCACTCAACCGCATGGTGTCGCACCATCTGGAGGAGGAGGAGGAAGGAACATTTGTGGCACCGGTGGTTCATGTGGCTGCTCCTGCACCTGCTCCTGCACCTGCTCCTGGACCGGCTCCTGCACCTGCTCATGTGTCTGCAAGTCAGGCATACCAGCCTCAACCCCACCAGTGGACTCACCAGCCACCACAGGCATCACCATGGGCTTCGCAGACATACGAGTATGTGGAGCGCTATATGGGGCAGCCACACATTCTTCATCAGCCACAGCCACACCCGCCTCTGCCAAGTCTTCCACCTCAGCCTCTGCCTCCAACCTCCGTGTGTCATGAGGGCACCACAGCTCCGCTGGTGGTATGGCCGTCACCACCGCACACCGCACAAGTACGGACATTAGGAATGGTGGCGCACATGAGGGGCTCTCCTGTAGTTGTGGTGCGTGGGGGTGCTCCGCCCACTGTGGGTCCGCCATGGCCAGGGACTGGCGCTGCCGCAGACATCGTGACTCCGACACGGGACCCCCAAGTGAACTTGTCTGAGTCGGCCAGCCCGGAGGGACTCTTGAACTTGTCGGGGTTATCCGGGATATCTGGCATGTTAGGGTCCAATTTGGACTTATTCGCCTCAGCCACACAGTCGCCAGCTGATGCCAACGGCAAGCGAGAGAAGTGATTGTAATATGTGTATATATGTATATATGTGTATATATGTATATATGTAGTCTTAGTTTTTATTTATCTTTGTATGTATATATGTATATATATTGTATGTTTATATATTGTTTGTACATTTATATGTCAAGATGTTTCAATAAATAAATATACTGTCACTTTTAATTTTTGTGTCCGTGTTCAGTAAAGGCATGCCATCATTTAATTGTTATATATTAAAGTACAATTAACATTAAAATTAAAATTAAAACATAAATAAAAACTTTAAATTTATAATATTTATAATAATGTTTCTCCTTCCCCTTTCTCCCTTTCCTCCTTCTCTCTATCTCTCTTCCTCCCTCTCTCTTCCTCTCTCTCTATCTCTCTTCATCCCTCTCTCTCTTCCTCTCTCTCTATCTCTCTCTATCTCTCTTCCTCTCTCTATCTCTCTTCCTCCCTCTCTCTTCCTCTCTCTCTATCTCTCTTCCTCCCTCTCTCTATCTCTCTTCCTCCCTCTCTATCTCTCTTCCTCCCTCTCTCTTCCTCTCTCTATCTCTCTTCCTCCCTCCCTCTCTCTCTGTCTTCCTCGCTCCCTCCCTCCCCCCTCCCTCCCTCCATCTCCTCTCTCCCTCCCTCCATCTCCTCCCTCCCGCTATCCCCTCCCTCCATCTCCTCCCTCCCTCCCTCCATCTCCTCCCTCCCTCCCTCTCCTCCCCCTCCCTCTCCTCACCCTCCCTCCATCTCCTCCCTCCCTCCATCTCCTCCCTCCCTCTATCCCCTCCCTCCCTCCATCTCCTCCCTCCCCCCTCCCTCTATCTCCTCCCTCCCCTCCCTCCCTCTATCTCTCTTCCTCCCTCTCTCTATCTCTCTTCCTCCCTCTCCCTCCCTCCATCTCTTCTCTCCCTCCCTCCCTCTATCTCTTCTCTCCCTCCCTCCCTCTATCTCTTCTCCCCCTCCCTCCCTCTATCTCTTCTCCCCGTCCCTCCCTCCCTCCCTCCCTCCAACTCGTCTCACCCTTTCTGTCTCTGTGTCACTCTATTTTTCCCTGTGTTCTTAGCATGTATGTAAAAGATTAATTTATGTAAAAAGAGAGGAGATTCATTACAATTACATTAACTAGATGACTTTAAATTAGGGAGCGAAAGAATGTAACAGACATGTAAAATTGTGTTTTCATATCTATAAAATGATATCGTTTATTTTATACTAGACATATAAACATATTAGCATCTCATATAACAGGAGACATGTCACAACATCACAGACATGTTTGCAAAAACAGTAGACAGACACAGCGCATACAGACTGATAAAATGTTTTGTCAGATCATCCTGTCTTGCCATGACAGCGCTCCGCCAGGTGAGACGACCCAGTCTTTAATTAGATTGCGCTGTTCCTTTCCTAGCTTGGACACGGTGTTGGGGTTAACAGGTACAACCTTAATGTCAGGAAGGTTGTGGCCCTCTCGCCAACCTCCAGGCACAAAGTTGTTGTTGGCTGTCTCGGCACGATCAAGCTGCATGTTCTGTAGCGCTGGGTAGCGTGTCCTCATGAGGTTGTGCAGAACAATGCACGCCTTGACGATGATCTTCACGTTGGAGGGTTGGTGCTGCATAGTCGTCAGCAGCACTTGGAAGCGGTTGGCTAGAATGCCAAAGGCATTCTCCACCACTCTCCTAGCTCGGGAAAGCCGGTAGTTGAAGAGTCGCTCGTCATTGGTCAAGCCCCTCTTGCCGTACGGCTTCATCATGGTCGGCCGCAGGGCAAAGGCATCGTCACCGATCAGAAAATACGCCACATCCTTCTGGCCATCGATGAGCGGTTCAGGGTTCGGAAAGCCGATGGTGCTACCTTCTGTGCCCGCCTTCAGCTCGGAGGCGTTGTAAATCTGGGCATCGGACGCGGAGCCAAACCGCCAATATCTGCCCAGATAAATTTGTAATCCGCATCTACAAGCGCCAACAGGACCACGGAGAAAAAGCCCTTGTAGTTGTAGTAGAGCGACCCACTCTTTGGAGGGCACCGGCAGGCGATGTGCTTCCCATCCAGAGCGCCACAGGTATGGGGGAAGTTCCACCTCTCTGAAAAGAGGTCCGCGACGGCACGCCACCCTTCTGGAGTCGTCGGACATGTCATGACCTCGGCCATGTACTCGTCGACGATGGCCTTACAGACTTCACGCACTATCAGCGACTGTAGGTTGTGGGGCACCCTCCACCCAAACTTCATGGAGGAGTATTTTGTGCCAGATGCCAGGTGCCGCAGAGTAAGTGCTATTTTCAGCGCTGGCTCGAGCGGCACCCTGAATGTGGTCCGTTTTTTTGCGATCCTGGATCCCACTCGCACCACAATCTCGTCAAACAACTGGGGAGGCAGCCGCATGAAGTTCACAACCGACGCGGTGTCCTCGCTGCGGAGCTCGACCATCAGCTTGTCGAACAAGCCAATCTGTGGCCGCCTCCCAATCCAGGGTCTGACCCACACTGATCGTCGCCGCCGCTCCCTCCTCCTTCGTCTCTTGATACGGGACGCCAGAAGAACCATGAGGTATAGAGTAAGCTCATGGTGATAAAGGGCAACTCTGTAGAAAAGCTGGAACTTTACTTGCAGTGCCTGGGCATCCATCCTGTATGAGCAGCAGAGCAGGAATGACTGAAGGAATGGCGTGGGTCGCCTTTATATACCGAGACCATAGGTCGGGCATACGCCGCCATACGCTACGCATACGCTTTTCATACGCTACCAATACGCTCTCATACGCAATGCGTAGGTTCTGCGTATGCTGCATACGCCTGAGATACGCCCGAGATACACCCGTGACGCAAGTTGAGCATATGAGTAGCATACGCCGGCGTACCCCTAGTGTACGCCGGTGTACCCCCAGCGTACGAGGAGCATATGCCGGTGTATGCGAAGCGTATGAGTAGCGTAAGAACCATACGCCCACGTAGGTCGAGATTTTTTTAGCATGCACAAAAAGATTTGGACGGACGGACGGGAGAAAGCGTATGGCGGCGTACAGCCACATAGGCCGACATAAGCCGGCACATGATGGCCTATGCGGAGCGTATGCAGAGCATACACATAGCATATGCGGAGCGTATGCCGGCGTATGCCGACGTATATGACGTAAAGCGGCTACGCCGCCGTACGCTCCCGCAAATAACCCTAATGTGACAGCCCCTTAACAACAGCAGGTTCAGCTATTGGTGATAGTGCCAACCGACTGCGACTTTTTAATGCTACCTAATTTGGAGACCAGGTCACCATGACACAATATCCCACTCAGTCTCATTATCCCGATTTTGAGAAAACGAACCATATCCTACTAGCATACTAGCACACTAGCAGAGGAGCATACTAGCATACTAGCATATGTGCGCCTGACAAGGTGGCGACAAGTGAAATCACTAGGGTTCGAACCCCCAACCTCCCACTTGGGAAGTCAGTCAGCGTTGCTATCGACCCAGCCATCCCGTCTGGCCTGGAAAGAGAAAACTCAACCATTCTTTGCACTGAACCTCCAGCTCCTGCCAGAAAGTTACTTGACGCATTTATCTCAATCAATCAAGAGGCAAACAATTGCTGAATCTCAGACGATCCAGTCGGCGGTGCGCCTCGGTCCGCGCCAGGCCGCACAGCGGCGCGGCGCGTTGCTGGCACCAATCTCAAATCCAATTTGCTGTCACAGCGGGCGTGATGACTATCGAGACGACCCCTGGCGGATTGATGCGGAGTTACGATTAGAGCCAGGCACTGAAAACCTCGCCTGCTGGTGGCGCCATCTGACCTCTCGCCGGCTCACCACGCCTGATTGCCATTCCGACTCATTTTGGTTAAAAGAAGGTAATGCCTATCGAGTCGGCCAGACTCGGAACCCCAACCCCAGACACTGGCTCTCAGCGTCTCACTGTGCTAATTCACACCGCCACCATTTTCAGCCGGTGTCTGGTGGCGGAGGGGGCTGCAATCTCATGTGTTCGGTAGGAGCGACCCGGTGCAACTGACTTCCTATCACCAGTCTCTCAATTAGGTCTGTATCGTGTGCTGAACGTTAAGCTCGAGGTCCCAGGAAAGGATGTAGCTGCATGTAGTCACTGTGGTCAGCAACACTAACACAAACATGACAACACGCAACACGCTTCCATATCTGTACACACACAGGCACATATCTGATTCTATGTCAAAATATCAATTTCTGATTTGTTTTAACAATGTATTTGGTATAAGTAGGAAAATTACAGTCAGAAATATATCCTAAAATAGCAATAATTGGGAAAAGACTTCATGGAGTCTCTGTTATATAACTTTGACATCAATTGTCATGTAGCCATATATATATGTGAAATGCTTACAGATATATGTATACACATGAAGGGCAAACATCTGATTCTAGGTAAATATTGTATTTGCAGATTTGCTTGAACAATGTATTTTGCATAAGTGTGAACTTTAGTTTAATGCAGCATTGGTTTCTCAACTGGAAGATCACCCCTGGGGGGAAGCCATACAGTAACCTTACTACATGTTTGTGGCTAAATAATATTCAAACTCAAGTAGGAATACTACTAAATAAAGGTTGGACATGCGCACAGACACTTACTAAGACAACGCACCAACTGAGTTGAAAACCTTTCTCCATCTTCCAACGTATTACAAATCCCAGTATATGTGACCGTTTCTGTCTGCCTATACACCAGTGCAACTCTCTCCTTAACAGTCACCATGCGACGTTCGTTGTCGAAACTTGGAAGTAATGTATTTTTCAGCATCGTGTATTTTTCTTTCATCGATTTGAAATTCTAAAATACTTAAATAATCTGATATAATTGTGTTGTTAATATGCTAATTTACTACTAAAACAAGGTATCCCCTACTGTTAAAAACATTCTATTGGTTAAAGTAGAAACCAAGTGTTCACAGACAGCTATTTGTCGTTCCGGGTTTGAGGGTTACTGACATGAAGGCACAAAGACCTGTTGTAACCGACACTGAGTAAAAGTAACTGTCGGACCCGGCTTTGGTCCTCAGTGGTGCGGATGTACACTACTTACTTAAAGTTGCAGAGTCCGATGGTGTTGAGTTTCTGTAATGTTTTCTGAGATAAATAGATTAACCTGACCGTTATAATCGACCTTACTTTAGCTTCAAGTCCTGGTTATTTTAAACAGTTATGTTTTGAGATATTTGAAGTGCAAACATGTCAAATTAGTTTTGGCAAGCTTGCCAAAACACTGACACCATAGTCTTTAAGGGGCTGTCACATTAGGTTTTTTTGCGGGAGCGTATGGCGGCGTAAGCGCATTACGTCATATACGTCGGCATACGCCGTATACGCTACTCATACGCTACGCATACGCTACTCATACGCCGCCAGATGCCGCCAGATGCCGGCGTATGTGAAGCGTATGAGGCATACGCCGCCATATGCTTTCATAAATCCGTCCGTCCAATTTTTGTTGCGCATGCTCAAAAAAACGCGACCTATGAGGGCGTATGGCCCATACTGTCAAAAAATGTCACAGCACGCTCCCATACGCTCCCATACGCTCCTCGTACGCTCCTCGTACGCTCCTCGTAGGTTCCACATACGCTCAAAACCATCCGAAAGGTCACCAAATGTCATCATAGGCTGGCACGTGCAGGACCTACGTAGGTTTTCAATACGCTCCCGCCATACGCCGTAATGTGACAGGGCCTTTAGCAGTAACATGTTCTATTAAATTGCCTCAGTATTCCCTGCTATGTGGCAACAAATCACCTGTAACACATACTATCAGCACCTACTCAGCCATACTAAAAATATTACTGCATACCTCGGCTGAGTGGTTGCTGCTCCATACTGTTCTTATGTGCACCAGTCCACGCTGTGGACTTTAGCTGTCCAAGCATGGCTCACCCTGGCCCCATAGCACATCAACAACAACTTCCTCAAGTTTTACTCTCGTGTTTACGCTCACCTACGTATTGTTCGACCTACCATACGATTCGAATGTTTTTAGATAATGATTTTGAGTCGAAATTACAGATGTTGGAATCCACCGACTTCTTTTTTTTATATCGCCATCAATGTTTTCGGTAAACACGGGTGCACCTGAACCACCCCCGCAACTGCCCACCCCCTATGTTATCGACAAAAAACAGCAAAGTAAAATATTGGGTTCCTCTTCATCTGGTTAATTTCCAGCCTGCCATACGATTCAAATATGTTTGGATAATAATAAAAAGAGGGTAGAACTGCTCATCGCCCACTTTTGTGCAGTTAAATTAGTGTCGTGTCCTCTGTTGTTTCGGGCCACCTAGGGCCACCCTCAACTCAACAAAAAAAAAATGCCTCACCTAATTACTATCGTCTATCCTTATCTGTCGATGTAGGATCATCCTCTTCGGTTCAATAAAAATGAAATATAAAAACAAGTCAGAATGAATCGAGGGCACCACACCAGTCCGGTGTTGTCCGGTGTTGTTTTATTCTCTGAGCAGATTGCCGTACACTCTCTTTGTTTATATATGCCAATATACTCTCGGTGGCGCCACCCATCGCCTCTCTGTGACTTAACTCCCGGTTCCCACTAGGAGACGCCAGTGTAGCGCCGTAGTGCCATAGCGCTATAGCGCTATATAATTCTTTGTGATTTAGCACGCGTTCACAACCACATAGCCTATCTTTAGTTTTTGTTTTACATAAGTTTACATAAGTTTATATTTTGGGGGTGTTTATGTTTTGCGGTTGTTTAGTGGGTTGTGGGATGCGGTGCAACCACCCAACAACGAGCCAATACAACTAGCAATCCAAAAACATACAGTTTATATTTTGGGAGTGTTTATGTTTTGCGGTTTTGCGGTTGTTTATGCTGCTCATCGGTTATAGCTAACAAAAAACAAAAAACAATCTGCAACCAAAAACCAACAAACAACAACCACCAAACAGACAAGCAAAAACAAATTAACAACCGACAACCAACAACCAGCAACCAACCAACAACCAACCAAAAAAACAATCCGCAACAAACAACCAACAACCACCAAACAGACAACCAACAACAAATTAACAACCAACAATCTACAACCAACAACCAACCAACAACCAACCAATAACCAACCAACCAAACCAACCAACCAACCAACAACCAACAACCAACAACAAAAACCAAAGAAACCACCAAACATACACCCAACAACCAGCAACAATCAACAAACAACAACCACCAAACAGACAACCAACGACAACCCAATCAACAACCAATCCACAGCAAACCAACATCCATTATATATATATTCTCAACATACCAACATACCAACAAACAACCAATGACCAAACAACAAAAACCAAACATACAACCAACAAATTAACCAACCAACCAATCAATCAACCAAAAACCACCAACCAACAAACCAACCACCAACAACAACAACCAAACAACAACTGACAACAGACAATCAATAACCAATCCACGAACAGCCAACAACAACCGACAACACAACTGACAAAACAACCAACAAACAAACATGCAACCAACAACCAGCAACAACCAACAAACAACAACAACCAAACAGACAACCAACAACAAATCCAACAACCAAATCGACAACCAATCCACATCAAACCAACATCCATTAAATATATATTCTCAACCAACAAACCAGCTAACAACCAAACAACAACCACCAATAACCACCACCAACAACATCAACCAACAAACAACACCAATAAACAACAACAAACAATACCCAACAAACAACAAGAACTAACAACAACCAAACGACAACAGACAATCAACAACCAATCCACGAACAGCCAACAACAACTGACAAAACAACCAACAAACAAACATCCAACCAACAACCAGCAACAACCAACAAACAACAACCACCAAACAGACAACCAACAACAAATCCAACAACCAAATCGACAACCAATCCACATCAAACCAACATCCATTATATATATAGTCTCAGGCAACAAACCAACTAACATCCAAACAACAACCACCAATAACCACCAACAACAACAAACAACAACAACACACAACTAACAACAACCAAACAGCAACAACTAACCAAACAAACAACACTCAACAACACAATCCACAACCAGCCAACAACCAATCAATACAACAACCAACCAACAACCAACCAACAACCACCAATCAACAAACAAACCAACAACAAACAACCAACCAAACAACAACCACCAACCACCACCATTAACCACCAACAAACAACAAACAACAACAATAGTATATTCGGGAGCATTGATTTGAATTGATTTGTATTGTTTGTTGTTTTATTTCATAGTGGTTTAAAATCGGTTTATGGTGAGTTCATATAATGAGATATTCTAAATTCAATCATTGGAAATTAATTTAGGCCAGCACGCCTAAGCATAGGCCTCAGGTGTTGAGTTCTCCATATACTGACTTTGTTTATTCTCCACCTCCGTATTGCCGCTGAATAAACACATCTGATGTAAACTGCCACCGCTGCTCACGACGTTTCATAGTTGATTGTTGTCAAAACAACCTTTTGTGTGGAGTTAGCCATCCCTACATCGGTATTTATACAAGTATATATATATTCTCAAATGCGTTCTGCTTAACATCACAAAACGAACCTGATGCCTCTTAAATATAGTGTTCAGGTGAATTCGCCTGTGACCTATATACTTAAATTTACTGAAACTCAATTATGGTCCCCCATATCTGTACTTTCGTCGCTTTACCCCAGCTCAGTATCGCTTATCAACAGCTGCGTTTGTATGATTAACACTTAAACAATTAAAATGATTAAAACCAAAAATATTCGTTTTATTCAGATATTGAGTGTGTATTTAGTAATGTGCACAAGACAAAAGGATATCCCCACTTATTTTTATTTCACAATATGGACTAGACTAGAGTAGATTATCTCTCAAATAGTATGTCGTTGTAATGTTTGCTAAACCAAACGAGTAATAATTTTGTCAGTAATCGTCCTATGCAAATATATAAAATATTAAATACAGCTTGCGCAAAACATATATATAGGAGATATGTACATTGTCAGTCTTAAGTGGGCCCTTAAAAATAATATATTTATAACTGATGATAAGTAATCATCTCCCCTGAAGTATTTCTTAGTAAACTATAGCAAAAGGGGACATTTGGCGTATTTACTTTAGCGGACACTTGGTGGTGTGTCGGTACTAGTGGGCTTACACGTCCATGGGGGACATTTGGCATAGTTACTTTAGCGGACACTTGGTGGCGTGTCGGTACTAGTGGGCTTAGACGGCCATTGGCATTGCATTTAAATAGAAATTCCGACCACGTTTTGTATTGAAGGGGATAGATATTCACATTTACTGTGTATCATCGGGATGGTGTATTTTTTTATAAGAGAAAATGCAAACAAAGGAGTAGTGCCCAAATAACGTATTTTTATTTTATACACCTGTCACAATATATATACTAAATTATGAAATATATACAGTTAGAATACAAATATACACAATATACAAATCTACAAATATTATATATATATACAACATTTTTAAAGATATATATTTACAAAAGTATATATATTTACAAAAGTATTAAATATATACAGTTAAAATACACAATATACAGTTAAATTAAACAATATTTTCCTATTCATGGGGGAGCACCACGCTTGTGCCCCTTACTTCCGCTCGCCGACGACCGCATAAAGTCAAGCAGGGATGCTTGTTTGAAGGCCTTTCTGATGGTTGTTGGAGGAGATATGACACAAACCTCAGTTGGGCTCATAGCCAAGGAGGACGATGGTTGACTACATCCAAGTAGCACGCCATCCTCATTCTCAATGGCTATGGGTACAACAGCCATTTCCCAAGTGGTCTCAGACTCCACCAAGGGCGCAGCTACAGTTGGCTGGGGGGGAACTGCAGCTGGGCGATCGGTACAGCTTGACATGCACAGAACTGTGGGAGATACCTGGACAGGTCGGTGGGGAATCTCAACGCAGACCTCAACAGGAGCACTCACAGGGGCCTTCACGATCGAAATGTCAGCCGCGATGATGGCGAGGAAGTACTCCTTACGTAGCGCATTCAGGTTGACAATTGGACCAGGAAGACCCACCATGACTGCCCCTATTTTAGCAAGGGCTTCCGGCAGGACCCTTCCCACATTGGTCGTAATGCGAAGCATTACGTTTGATGCGAGGAGAGGAAGAGACCCTCCCCCGCCCCGCGCTGTCGCGCTGCATTCTCACCTCGGCAGACGGCGCGGCGCGCCGCCACCTCCCCCGCCCTCCGCGTCGCGCAGCACTCACGCCTCACCCAACGCCGCTGCTCGCCACCTCTCGCCCTCCCCCGGGCCGGCAGCTTTCACACTCACCTGCTGTCGCCCCTCCCTCCTCCCCTTATAAGGTCGCCCCCCGGCCTCCCTCAGGCACTCGCCCTCCTGCCGTCTCCCAGCTCCCTGCTTTTTCAACTTTTGGATTTACGTCTCGGATTGCCGCTCCACCTCACG
The DNA here is from genome assembly GCA_030323885.1 of Branchipolynoe longqiensis. Taxonomy (NCBI): domain Eukaryota; kingdom Metazoa; phylum Annelida; class Polychaeta; order Phyllodocida; family Polynoidae; genus Branchipolynoe; species Branchipolynoe longqiensis. The sequence goes on along the minus strand of CM059196.1, from coordinate 65,756,235 downwards.
CTACACCATGCCTCGAGGGAAGGGACGAGGACGGAAGGGCTCCCGGGCCGCCCCCCGCACCCCGCGGCGCCCTCGGGCCCCACCTCGGGCGCCGAGATCTCGGCAATACTCGAGGCACTCCACTGCATCCGCCTCGAGCAACGCCAGACATCCGCCGAGGTGCGCCAGAATGCAGCCGACATTCACGCCCGCATGGAGGCCCTGGAAACCGCCCCGGCGCCCGCCCGGGCCGCCCTCCCCTCCGCGGCCGCCGCAGCGCATCGGGCGCGCACCACCGCCACAGCCCGCCCCCCGCCGCCGCCTCAGGCGACCCTGCCCGGGGCGGTGCACCCGGAATACGAGAGGTACAGGCACCTCGCTACACAAGCCGCGCCCACCACGTCCCGGGCCTACCAGGAGGAACCCACCCGGCACAGCCTCGCCTCCGCGGCCGACGCCGTCCGGGACATCTTGGCCTCCGCCGAGGCGCGACGCTCCGTGAGCCGCCAAGGTATCCCGGCCGACTATATATTTCCCTCCGACCTGGTGCAGAGGGGGCCGGAGAGAACACCGGTCAAGAGGGGCGAGGCAACGAAGGACGAGTACGCCCTCGCCCTTCTCACCCTCATCGACCACCCCGACTTCCCCGCCCACTCCGCCCAGGGACTCCACCACCACCACCTTACAGTGTCCCGGGACAACCTCACCTACCCCTGGGAGACCGTCCGCCGGTACTCCGAGACCGTGTTCACCTGGATCGCGGACGGTCGACTCCCCCACGGGTGGCATGACCCAGTAGCTATCAACCTCCTGAGAGTCGAGTGTATCGCCATGCCCGACCACCGAGCCGCCAGCACCCCCGCCCGCCAACTCGACCCTCCACACCGAGCCCCACACCTCCCCCGAGTCCAAGCCGACGCCCGAGTCGCCTACGACAGGCACACTCACGGGGCTCCCTGCCCGGCCTGGAACCGGGACCCCGCCTCGTGCGATCGGGCTCCCGTCGGGGAGGCCCACGGCGAGGCGGGGGACAGGCGCCGTCACGCATGCGCCTACTGCGCGAACGTGAGGCGCGTACTCACTATGCACTGCGAGGCCGACTGCATAACCAAGCAAGCCCGTGAGCGCCAGACCCCCCCCACCTCGGCGGATTTTTGATCCGCCGGCCTCCCCCCGGCCGGCTCGGGGGGCCCTTCCCGGCGCCTCACCCTCACCACTGCCGACAGCCCCGCGACTTCCACCGACAGCCTCCCAGCGACCACCGATCGCAGCGCCGCATAGTCCCAGCCGGGGATCATCACCTCGGGCATCACGCCTCGGACCACATCCCAGCCCAGCCTCACGAGGAACCCTCTGCCGCCGACCCTCACGACACCGCCTTCAACAACACACCCGCCCAGACCCCGACCACCACACCACCCAGCCCTGAGGACTTCGCTGCCCCCCTGCTCGACCCTCGTCGGACCTCCTCACCGGATCCCGCCAAGGAGCGGGCCTCCTCCTTTTTGGCCGCCCGCTCCCTGTCGACGCAGGCCCCGGACACTCGCCGCCCCCAGAGGGAGCCTGACCCCCCGACGCGGCCCACCTCTCGGCCGGCCCACCCCACCTGCTCCGCCTCGCTCCCTCGGGCGCGCCGCGAGCCCTCTCCGCCTTTTGGTGGAGGGCTCCTCGGCACCCCCTCACTCCACTGACACTTGATCTCTTTTTCCTCATTACCCCGCTCCTCATGAGCTTCCTTACCTTTATCAGATTATTCATTATTTACCTCTATTTGTCCTCTTGTTACTCTGTATGCCCTGTATGCTCTGTCTGAGGCGAAAATAAACACGCCTTATTTCCACCCCCGCCTCCTCTCTTCCTTTTCGCGCATCGGTCGTAATGCGAAGCATTACGTTTGATGCGAGGAGAGGAAGAGACCCTCCCCCGCCCCGTGCTGTCGCGCTGCATTCTCACCTCGGCAGACGGCGCGGCGCGCCGCCACCTCCCCCGCCCTCCGCGTCGCGCAGCACTCACGCCTCACCCGACGCCGCTGCTCGCCACCTCTCGCCCTCCCCCGGGCCGGCAGCTTTCACACTCACCTGCTGTCGCCCCTCCCTCCTCCCCTTATAAGGTCGCCCCCCGGCCTCCCTCAGGCACTCGCCCTCCTGCCGTCTCCCAGCTCCCTGCTTTTTCACCACCCACCCACCCTACACTCCTCCTACCTTTCTCTTCCAGCGGTGGAGGGCTCCTCGGCACCCCCTCACTCCACTGACACTTGATCTCTTTTTCCTCATTACTCCGCTCCTCATGAGCTTCCTTACCTTTATCAGATTATTCATTATTTACCTCTATTTGTCCTCTTGTTACTCTGTATGCCCTGTATGCTCTGTCTGAGGCGAAAATAAACACGCCTTATTTCCACCCCCGCCTCCTCTCTTCCTTTTCGCGCATCGAAGCCTGCGGTACGTCCACCAAGAAAGACTTCTGAAAACAAGATATTACAAGGTGAGTAAATGAACGTCATATATATATATATATGTTGTCAGTGGGTGGTGAAGATAGTCGTGCTACAAAGTGAACTACTGTAATTAAAAAAGAAAAAGTTATCCGGAGCATACTGTTATTGTGCAAGATGGTGTTTTTTTTAGATTTTATCATATTTCAATAATATAAATAAGTGCAACCAATTTGTACCTGGTATTAACAAAAATAAATTGCAATATACATTTTGGTGATATCAATATGGGACAGGGATTTAAAATCATAAAGGTTATCAGGTTTTATATCATACCCAAAGCATCCTACAGTTTGGTCAGATACGTGACGCGCATCCGTTCCTTGGTGCTCATGGGTGGGGCGAGGGCAGAAGCAGGGGCAGGAGCAGAGGCACCAGCGGAGGTAGCAGCAGGGGCAGCAGCAGGGACAGCGGAAGAGGAGGATGCCGTGGCGGGCACGGTGCCATCCCGCTCTGGTTTAAAAAAAATGCATGTTGGATGAACGAAATAATGAAAAAGATAAGCAGGAGGTAGAACAGCACAGGTGTTACACAGGTTAGAATATCGACATGTTTGCTAGTGAGAAACACAAAGAAGTGGCATTCGGCAAAAACTTACCATCGTTGCATAGGAACCAGTCCCTGAAGGTGGACCAGTTTTGTTCCAAGAAGTTGCGGGCAGTGCCGGAGCAGATGTCCACGTTGCCCCGCTTTGACTTCATGAACAGCAACATGTCCACCTCACCGACTGTGTTGAGATAGCGCAGCAAGCATGCCTGGATCAAAGTAAACCCACAAATCAACCACACAAATTAAACCTTAACAAGGTAAATGGCAATTCTAAACGAAGCTAGAAAACGAAGCTAGAAAAAAGATCAATATATAACAGACAGAATAATAAGGTAAAAGCGATTTATAAACGAGGCAAAAAATCTATTGACATATAAAACAAGGCTGAAAGGATATCATCAGTACATATCGGGGTCCACATTAGGTAGATGTATTATGATCCACTAATATACCTCCTTGCACAGACGGTGGTAAGAGGTATTGACCGCGGCAACACGCTCCTCACGGGTCATCTCCTCGGGGTTCAACTGAGCAAGTTGCCGGGCATCATCCTGATAAGCTTCGCGCTCAGTGGGCAGAAGCGACCTCCACCCCTCCAACCAAGCAGTCTGCTTTTCAGCGAAACTGCCTGGGGCTGAAGAGTTAAGAATTAAGAATTAAATTCAATTAATTATTGTTTGTAGTTTTTTTACGTACGAGCAACATTTAAGGTCGTTGTGAAAGCTATGATACTAAAACGATATTCGAGTGTGTACCAGAACAGGCATACAAAGTGTTTATTTGAAATCGCCCAAAAAGCAACTTTAACAACTTTAACATTACGTACGTAATATGTGGTAAATAATAACAGTGAAATGTAGGTCCGCTAACTTGAAAACTGATAACCGATAAAAAGACATCGAGTCAAGTTTAACATTGAGAGGAAATCTAAAGAACTTACCGGACTGGGTGGAGCGCTTGTAGAGGTCGAAACCCGTTGTGCGCTTCGACTGCTACACGGACAGCCGGACCTTCTGACGCATGCTTTCTGGGTCCGTGGCAGCAGTCACGGAAGCGGCCGGAACAGCCCGCTCCTGGGCAGTCCGTTGCATGTTGCTGATACGCACCTAGAGGGAGAAATGCGAAAATCAGCAAAATATGTTTAAGCCTTGTATTTGGTTCAAAGTACTGTCAGTGCCCAGTTAAAAATTTCATATTGATTCTCCATTTAATTTACAAGCATTTTCTCTGGTTCTTTTCTAAAAGAATATTCCAGTTCTCGCAGTATAGCTAAGATCTATCAGTAAAACTAAGAGTTGAGAATGTGCGGCCACTTGGTGGCCGTTGGCGGTTAGCAGTTTGTTCAGGGGTGTATGATGTGAACCGTTTGGTATCACATTACTTCTCGGTGGCTTTAAACAATTGACCTATTGACCCTAATCACCGTAATCACACACGCTCGTAGTCCTACCCTACCCTCCGACCCGAGCCACTGTAGTAAAATTGGGGGGATGGGGGGGGATGACTATTTTATCCGAACCTTGACTGCCCACAATGATATATTGGCGGCCTATGCAGCGCGCAGCAACTCCGGCTCGAACGGCTTGGAGGTGCTGACCAAGCCTTCGTCGAAAAAGCGCTGCAGAATAGCCCGCTGCTCGGCTGTGGTGGAAACCACAGTCTGCAAAAAAACAAGAACAAACCTAAATAAATGATTGTAAATCTACATAGATAAATATACATATATAGATCGACATATTTAAATCAACGGAAGACGGAAGATTCGGAATTAATTTCACAGGCAATAATAGACGGGAAAAGAAATAATAAACCCTAAACCCTAAACCTAACATAAACCCGAAATAGAAGGATACCGAAATAGATGGATATAAGTCAAATACTCACACGTTTAGTGTCGAGAACACTTTGGGAAGACATTCTTGACCGTTGGGGAGAAAAGGTACGCGGGTGAGATAGATGTAGAATAGTGTGAGCAGGTGTGAGTGTGAGTGTAGTGTGAGAGCGGTGTGGTGTGGTCAAACACTGTCAATCAGTGAGACACGGGTGAGACTCCTAGCGGTAAGGACATGAAGTATCAGTCGCGCAGGTGGTGCCATCGGGCGGGAAGATTCACAACTAGAAAAGAAGACGACCGTCTGACCTCTGTCTGTCCGGTGCTGCCACCTGGAGATATTAGGTTAGAACCCTGACAATTAATGATGGCACCACCTAGTGCCTATGGAAGGGACCAATAAATACATCCGAACCAAAACAAAGCTTAACAAACCGTAATAAAACGGGGGAGGAAACCCCTGACTAGTTTCCAGGGACAAAATATTTCGGGATTTTATTGCGTCCAATATAAATCGTGTATTGTGACTACTACACCAACGCATAGTTTAGCATCGAAAATGTAACTTAACGTAACTTAACGTAAATGGAGAATCATATAAATTAATGAATAATTAAATATATTGCAGTAAATACAGAGTAGACTTAGTCTTTCCGTATTTCGACATTGGACGAAATATGTAAGCTCAGCCACCCTCCCAGGGCCAACTTAGGGTATTCTGTGGCTATTGCAGGCTCAGTCTACATAAAGACCAATTCGGTGTGTCAGGGCCCCTTCTGCCAAGAACAACAGACATTTCTGGAAATCGGGCACAGCTTGCCCTTTGGTAGAGTGAGCCACATAAAAATAGTGACATACTGCAGAGTCAGTTGTTCCGATAAAAAGACATCGAGTCACTCCTTGTCCATTTATACGTAGAGTCAGAAAGCCATATGACCACGGGTTGGGTGCAACAAATGCTTAATACATGCATCATTATCTAAGTTAGATATGTAGAATCAATTCCAGATAATTGTTTTGGTTTTGAAAATTTGATGCTTCATCGGACTATGCAGCTTTAATCCATGTCAAAGCTTCACACAATCCACAGACCTACTCAGAGCGACACAGATGATCTACAAAACCAAATCACTTTAACCAGTGACGAATGTGCGCTCTCTGAGAATGGCGGCGAGGCCTGGGCAGATTACTAATGACTGCTAACACTGATTGGCGCACCTTGATTCCGGTCAGATGGAGCAGCTCGGCTGGTGGCGCTGTTTCCGACATCCCTCTGCAGTAGCGCCCGCAGTGTGATTGCCTCAGCTGTCCTCGTCATGTTGCAGGCCAGTTTCAGGCAGGCTTCGTTCAAATTATTCACTAACTTACTAGTCAGAATTAATTATACAAAGTACAAAAGAATTAACCCTGGCAACTACAGTGCAAGAAAGCAAATACAGATATATAATTATGGTTATTTAATCAATTTTTACATTTTGCATTTCTTGAAAAGGAAATACGTATCTTTATATATGGGAACTACTCGTACTTGTATCGAATATTTCACGGGGAAATATCCTGCCGAATGCACAGGCTTGGCCTCAGTAAATCATAATATTGTTATTTCCTGACATGGCATATATAGTATTTTTTCTGAGCGGTGCCTTCGTGCCTTAGTTCCGTAGTTGTGCTGTCCTGCTGTCAGTAGTTATGACTGCTGTCAAACTTATCTGCCACGTGAGGACCCTGCAGGGAGAGGTCATCGATGTTACACCGGCATCACATCAATCCTACTCCGCCAGCTCCAACAATGCTGAGCACACTACGGCTGCCAGCAGGTTCCTCACCAGCCTTATTCCCTTGGCATGTCTTCACCTATCTTAATTAAGCACCCGGCCGGAGAACAGCACCCTGCTGACGTTGCCCGTGGGCGTCAGTTATGTCAAAGTCTAGTCAGATGAGCAACCCAAAGCGTGTGTCAGTTGGCATCACCCTGCGTGTTGCGGGTCACCTGACACGGTACCCATATCTTTGTCGCGCCTCCTGTCCCTCAGTCATACCAACCCATAGACGTTCTGGGCCCTTGGAGGCAGCCTATCAGCCATTTTTCATCATTCACCACCGCGATTCTTGTTTGGCCGCGTCTGCCTTCCTACAGACCCCTCACGTATTCCTCCCCGACTGGGGGGGGGGGGGGGGGGGAGGAGCGGGGTGGGATCTCTGAACCACCCGAACAAACCTTGGTCAAGTCCCCCAGGTTTCACCACTTACTGTTTCCACCATAGATGTAGCGGCTGGTCTGCTGCAGTGCCCGGCTGAAACGTTTTCAACTGGAGTATACTGGACACCTCTTCTGTGCTTCCCCTCCCTATCCTTCCTCCTGCTCACTCATTCCCTCCTCTCATCTCCCGTTGCCCCCCGCCTCTTATTAAAGTTGCATAGAGTTTCTGTTATTTCCCGAGATAAAGATATTAGGTGTATCATTATAATATACCTTACACTAGATTAAAGTAACCTTTATTTTAAATGTCTGACTTTTGAGATATTTGAAGTGCAAATGTGCGAAATTAGTTTTGGCAAGCTTGCCAAAACTCTAACACCATAGACTTATGCAGTAACAGGTTCTATTAAATTGACTTAGTATTCCCTTATATGTGATGACAAATGTTTATGTAAGTTAGATATGCAGAATCAAATCTAGATAATTGTTTTCGTTTTCAAAATTTGATGTTTTGATTGGACCATGCAGCTTTAATCCCGCCGCTGCACCTTCACCCCTTACCACCTCACATCTCGTTCTCACCCATCCAGGCCTCTTTTGCCTTCTGCTGCTGTTTTCGCTTCCTACTGGTCACATCTGCCAACTCTATCATTTCCACAGTTCCTCCTTTTCACACATCCTTCCTTCCTCTGCTTATCCTCTTGAACTCTTCACCCCTTTATCATTTTCAGTTTTCTCTTTCTCCTTTTCTGCTTCTCTTTTTCTCTTTCTCTGTTCCTTCTGCTTCTCTTCCTTCTCATCCTCCTTCACCTGCTTCTTCTCCTCCCTTTCTTTATTCTTCTTATTCTTCTTCTCCTGATCGTACTCCTTCTATTTCTTTTCCTCATACTTTTTCTCATCCCCCTTCACATGTCCTTCCCCATTCTCCTTCTCTTCCCTTCTTTGTTTCTGCTGTTCCTTCCCCTCCTCGCTATTCTCATCAGTTATCTACTTCCTTTCCTCCTCTTCTTCCTTCTTTTCCCTTTCCCTCCCTTCTACGAATTCTTTCCTTTACCCATTACTCGCCGTGTTGATATGACCTCAGAAGTTAGATGTTGCTAGGACACAAAACAACAACAAACACACCCTCCTTCTCATGAGCCCTCTTCCTCCTCCTTATCCTCCTGCTCCTCCCCCTTCTTCTCTTTCATCTCCTTCTTCTTTTCCTCTCCTTCTTCCTCCTCCTGCTCTTCCTCCTGCTCCTTCCTAATGGTCAGATCCCCAGCTGCTTCTACGTTCAGCGTTCTCTTGCTCCCCTTCCTCTTCCTGTTTCTACTGCTCCCATTCCTCCATGTTACTCCCACCTCTGCCTTCTTTCCATCTTATTCAGCTTACTATTGCTACTACCCATAAGTATCCCCCTCCCCAACGCCTGCACCAGGCCTGGGTTGGAATTACTTACACGACTCCAATACCATAATACATGGGAGACCCTGAAGAGGCCGGGAATCAGGCAGGCATGCATAGCCTCCCCTTCCCCTTCACAGTGATAGATAACATTGTCTGTATGGAGAGTTGTCACGGGCTCTGTCTGAGGGCTCCCAATAATCTGCTCACTCGGCCATCACCAAATGTTACCTTTATAAAATTGATGAGACAGTTCACTTTGTGTGACCAAACCTCGATGAAGTGCGAACAGTTTTGGCCACGTGTCAGGAAAGCATGTTTACGAAGTCTCACACCATTCATCGACGCTATGAAATGAGGTGGTTGTCAAGTGTTATTGGGTTAAAAAATCTTAGGTCAGCAATTGATTCTTAGTAATAAACATAGCCAATGAATACCGCATTTAGAAATAACCGACCTCATGTTTAGAAATAAGCCACCTTATATTTAGAAATAATCCACCTCATGGTTCAAAATAACACACATCATGTTTACCTGGCGGTTGTCATGAGAGCTACATGGACCCATCTCATCCTCATTTTCGCGTGCATAATTCAAAACTTTCAATTACACCACACAACCACGGTGTGAGCATGCTGAGGATGGTCTGAAGGCATGCACCGTATTGTGAGGTTGAAAGTTTCTTTTATTTAACAACGCCTCTAGGACACATTGATTTTTATCATCGGCTATTGGACATCAACTTAGGTTGCCTATTTTCACAGATGTGTGAATATAATAGACAAGAAATCCCTATAAACATAGGTACACAGAGGTGCTGGTAATACACCTAGATACACCTGTCAGATTCAACTGATTCAGTTGCCACCGACCAATGTATATGAACACAAACATGGATTATATACAGTTTGGACACAAACATAATAGGTTGATGCACTGAGGCTCAAATCTCATTTTCTTATGCATTGGAACATGTGTTCTGGAAAAAAACAGGGGCACAGACTTGATAAGTCTAAAACACTAAACAAACAGACTGAGCTACCAAAGGTTGCATGGCCAGAAGATATACTGTCAACATGCACATTTCATGAGAATAAAAGATATTACATAGATATCTCTCCAGCCCTATTTCAGGGGACTGGGGTCTCAATAAAAATTAATTTACTCTGTACCAGTAGGAATATATGTGTTAATGTTCACAAAGACATTACAACAAAAGGCTGAAGAAAAGATTCCATGGCAATCAGTTTACTGTGTTAAAAAGAAATGATTAGGTTATGAATTCTAATATGATAAGGAATTTAGAAATGGAAGGTGAAATGGAAATTATAAGTATGTAAGCATCTCCCTGAACTATAATTAGCCAGGAGGCTTGAGGACGAGGTGAAATAGAATAATTATGTGAGACTTACCTGGGTATAGTTGACACATAATTGTTGTTTTACCGAGTCCTAGGCCTCGGCTTGTTATAGGTCAGGGCCTATTGGAAACCAATCAGTTCCCAGAAATGTTAAGTTGAGCACTGGATATGATGGCTGAATTGGTAGGGCACCAACTGGAGTCCCATGCGGGAGGTTGTGGGGTCGAACTCTGATTGAGTCAAACCAGAGACTTGAAAATTAACTAAATAAATTAACTAAATAAATTAACAAAATTAGCTAGGTAAAGAGCGGTTCATTGGGTAGCGCTTCCTCTCTGACATATTTCTTTGGAGGAAACCTGCTGCTGCCACATAGGCTACTCTTTCCGATAAGCAGCAAGGGATCTTTTATATGCACTTTCCCACAGACAGGACAGCACAAACCACAGCCTTTGATGAACAAGTTGTGGATAACTGGTTGGAACGGAAAATAACCCAAACTGCAAATGGGTGCACTGAGCAGGAGTCGATCGGATGACCCTAACCTTCACAGGTGGACACTACTACGTCCCGCTCCCTTTATCGTGCGATCGTTTTCAACACATACAACATTTATGCATGTTTCTACCTAACCTGGGGCTCAGTATTAATACCAGGATAAGGCAATGACTTTTTAGCTCAGCGTCAGGGTAATGGGACTGAGGAATGGGACACTCAGGGTAATGGGACACTCATGGAGCCAGCAGCACTGTATCACAGTGAAGCAACACCATAAAGACACCATGAGTGTGTTCGATACCCATCGCTATACCGCTATGCGATTATGACATAGTTTGCTTTGACATAACTTAATAACCTGCCATATTAATAATATCCTCCGGCTTCAGGCCTCTTGATTTGCAATATTCACTAAGTATTCGGTTTCCTTCATTCAGGAATGTGTATATTCTTTCTTTACCACTTTCATGTGTTATAGTAACACTATCCCTGTAATGCTCTTGTAACTTAACTTTTAGGTGTAAAAGTGGCAGTAATGCGGATTTACCTTTTTTCTTTCCGATGGCGGAGCCAGCGGCAGCTAAAAGTTCATTGATGGCATCGGTGTGTTTGTTGCTTGATGTGTCCCTGTTGAGCCTAGCTGACTGCATGCGTGCCGCTTCGGCTTCTTGGCAGCAGTCATCGTACTGCGTGTCATCATATATTTGGTGTTTTTCGGCATGTGTGGGGATGCGTGGTTTCCTCCTTGGTGCTGGTATGGGTTTGAAGGTTGGTATCTCCTGTTGGTGCCGTGGTTGGCGCCGGCTCACCATCGGCGCACAAGCGCCGGCACAGTCACTGTTGCTGTCAGTATCCGATGTGTCGATATGGGTGACCATGTGTTTTTTCTTGTGCCTGCCAGTCTCCAGTGCGTCCATTCTGGCGACCATCTTTGCTTCGAAGTCGTGCATCTGTTCTGCCATCGCAGCTTGCATGGCTTTGATGAGCTCATCGTTGTTGCTTATTGGCTGTGAGGTGGCCAATGCATTTTCAGGCATAGACGGTTTTTCTTTCATGGTTGACTGATAAGTATCGTCAGTGTCGTCCTCACTGAATATTTTGCTCTCATTTATGAGCTTTGGACGTCCACGATTTTTGGGCGCCTTGTTCTGCTTGTTGTTGCCTGTCTTTTTAGTCGTCTTCCTAGCTGTAGGCATGTTGACAGGAAAGCTGGTCGATATTAGGGACGGCAGGTGCATTGGTTCCTGTAATGGTTTGTCGTCGATAATGTGATTCGGTAGGTTTTGTCTGCTCCTAAGATAGGTAGCACAATTTATAAAAGCCGGTAATTGAGTAGAACGAGGTAAGATAAATGGCGTGAGATAAAATGTCAGATAAATGGCATCAAGTGAAGATTAACCCGGCAGAGAATAATGTATATAATGTAATAAATAATGTATAATAATTATAGTACTCCGGTATAAAGGAGTTTTGGGAAGAATAAATGAATGACAAAATATATCATGTGTTCTAAAATGCCGGTAATTGAGTCCAATGGTGTAGTATAAATGGCGTCATGTAAAATGTCAGATAAAATTGGGGCGAATGAAGACTACCCGGCAGAGAGAAATTAATGAGTAAGGGAAAGTAAAGATGATATCATAAAACGTTTTTGTCAAATATATATGCTGGCTGAAGCTGTGATGGTTATAGGACTAGATGGTTCTACGTAGTGGAGATGGTTCTAGAAAGAAAGCTGTCAACCCCAATGCAGCCTTTCTTCAATGTGACACCGGCACCGGCAGTACATCAAATGTCAGTCACACACCACAGAACCTTCTAGCAGCAGAAAAACACAATAAATAGGTAATATTTGTACTGCCCTTAGAATTCCTCGCATCAATCCTTTTGTCTAGTTTGTGTGTAGTTGCAGTGGTTATCGTGGCGTAAAAGTTTTTTGACACATATAGATGAATATATATATTTGACCACCGGTACACCGACACTCAATGGCGCTTTGCGTCAATGTCACAGCGACCCGACAGCGACTTAGACATTGGTATGTTGAAGTAGTGAACTTTTTGATTCTCCTGTACGAGAAGGTGACACAGAATGCAACAGTAACATGCTACATTAGGACTCCAATATACTGTCACTCCCAATGCAGTCCTGCTTCAATGCCACACCGGCCACCGGCAGCACAACAAAATGTCAGTTTCACAACTACCGAACTTTCCAGCAGCACAACACACAATACTAAATAATATTTGTACTTCCCTTAGAACTGTCAATCCTTATTCGTGGTCTGTGTGAAGTTGTAGCTGCAGTTGTCTAAGAAAGTTGTGTCAATGTCACGCGAACAGGTGCTGCGATGGTCAAGGTGGCACTACAATATAATGTTTTGGGAAAAATATACTCTCACTCCCAATGCAGTCCTGCTTCAATGCCACACCGGCCACCGGCAGCACAAAAATGTCAGTTTCACAACTACCAAACTTTCCAGCAGCACAACACACAATACTAAGTAATATTTGTACTTCCCTTAGAACTGAGCTTCGCTGTCAGTCCCGTTTCCTGGTCTGTGTGAAGTTATAGTTGCAGCTGTGTAGTTGTCAAATTCGTATATAGTAGTTGTCAAACATGGGTCAAATTCGGAGCTCATGTAGGACATGTGACCGTAAGAAGTTTGTAGGAGCTCATGTGACGTGTAAGAAAGTCAACTAGCCTGTACAATGCCGGCGCTCCACTCAGTTACAGTTACAGAAAGTCGGGTCGAAGTTAGGCGGACGACAGCTGCGATGGTTCTGGGCGTTTTTGCACTGGTGCTGCAGATAACGTACACATCTCGGCAGAGTTCAGGTCAATGGCGCCACCTATCGAGTTGGTCAGGAACTAAATTACATTCCTCAAGGTGGCGACACAGACAGAGACACAGCCAGAGACACATACAGATACACAGACAGAGACACAGACAGAGACACAGGCAGAGACACAGACCGAGACACAGACCGAGACACAGACACAGAGACATAGACAGAGACACAGACAGACACACAGACAGAGACACAGACAGAGACACATACAGAAACACATACAGAGACAGACACAGAGACACAGACAGAGACACACACACAGACACAGACAGAGACACAGAGCCACAGACAGAGAAACAGACAGAGATACAGACAGAGACACAGACAGAGACACAGACAGAGACACAGACACAGAGAGAATGCGCCGATATACGTTACCACAACGTTGGCCGCGCGCTAATAACACGCTACTGACACACTGCGCCAACGTCCAATTTCCCCATATTTCCCCTAAAAGTTTAACGTTTCTCGACGCTTTAATTTTATTTTCGACGATGACGGTCGCCGGTGAGAAACGTCGTAGTGTGACAGGGTCATAAGACACTGGTGCACTTATTAAGTATTTGTTGCTGCATAGAAGGGCATAATAAGTCAATTAATACTAACCGTTACTACTGAAGTCTATGGTGTCAGAGTGTTGGCGTACTTGCCAACATTATTTTGGCATGTTTTGACATCAAATATCTCCAAACTTAGCCATTTAAAATCAAAGTTACTTCAAACTAAAGTAAAGTAGATTATGAGATTAGTATAATATATTTATCTCAGAAAATAGCAAAAACTCAAAAGCATCGGACTATGAAACTTTAATACTAGAATGATTTATAGATGCTATGAGATATTGATAAGTAAACACTTCAACACCTCGTTGCTGATTATTATATTCGTGTTAAAGAGCATCCACACAAGGCCTGGTGCTGCCACCCATGTTCAGTGTCACGCTCTACTGACCCAGGCGCCACGGGAAGCTCCACCATGGGTGATACAATCCGCATTTCTGAAAACCTCGGAGGTGTAGATGATTGGAAAATTCCACATGCGGGTGGCGGCACCGACAGCCCTGGGAATGTTTGTAGAAGGGCGTTGAGGGCCCGCAGTGAGGAATAAGTGCCAAGTTCGCACTTTGTCATTCAGTATAACAGTTAACACCGCGTTACTCCACGTCCGAACGGTGCTATTCAACGGAGTATCTCACACCCAGGGGGCGACACCTTATTGGCCAAGGGCGATATATATATGGGTGGGGTGGGAGGGGGGACTGGGAGGGGTGGGGTGGGACGTGGCGTGGCGGGGGGGGGGGGGGTGATCTCTCTATACATACGGGGCAGGGCGAGGCGAGGCGAGGCGAGGCCAGGCCAGGCGGATCGGGGCGGGTCGAGGCGGGGCAGTGTATGATGGGATGGGGCGGGGCGAGGGTGGGGATGGGGGTTGGGGTGTATTGATCTCTCTCTATATATAAGAGTTCCAAGAGGGGTTTCTACTGTTACTCTGTCCGTGTCTTTGGCTCGCCGGCTGATCACCATAGAGCAAATAGACATGGTCCTTTGACTCAACTCTCATCATTTATCTTTCCTATACTCTACCCTTTTTCTTTTCTCCCAGGCTTACTTCTCTCCCTGATCAAGGGAGTTGTTTGCTTGGGTGGGGCCCTTTACCTTATCGTTTCTCTTGCTTTGTTCTTGTTGCTGGAACCGCTGGACCCACCTTTACCCCTTCCTTCCTCGTAAACCCTTGCTGCTGTCTGCTGGATACAAGTGCTGTGCTACCACCGGACCGGAGTGATTCGGGTCACCCCCAACAACTCGTCGTTTAATCATTGTAAAGACATCCCCCAGCTTCTACAACCGTCCCACCAGAAGAGTAATCTTCAACCAAAGATTGGAGCGATTTATTGGTGCCTCTCTATATTGCTGCAGTTCTGCAGCCGGTAACCGTTGTAAAGTTACAAACACCCCAGAAGTAAAAAATATATACATATATATATATAGGGCGGGTCGGGGTGGGGTGGGGTGGGGTGGGGCGTTTCGGGGCGGGGCGAGCCGGGGCGGTTCGGGCTGGGGCGGGGCGGAGGTGGGGCGGGGGGGGGGGGGGGGGACCCGCTGAGTTGCTATGCAGTCTTTCACAACCTAATAAGGAAGTGCAATGAAGTGCAACCATTGCCCACGTGTCTTCCACGTACGCTACACGGTGTTCATAACGCTATGAGTTCAGTTCCGCTTCACAATTAACAACACCGAGTCACCAACAAAGAAACCACGACATGGCACGTAGACAAGTGACGGTGGTACGGCGGACCCATTCATAAGCATATTCAGCGCTGAAAGGAGAGGGACAACCAGCCACATTTGAACTTGTCTAATCCAATTTGAACTTTCCGGAAATGGACTTTCCTCTTTTCGTTTTCACAAGAACTCAGTGTCAGCCAATCAGAGCTCTTCTTTTCGATTGCAAATGGCTGCCCTCTATGGTGGCCACCATTTGCAATTTTAAAAAACACCTCTGATTGGCTGAGAACAGCTCTCAGTGTCAGCCAATCAGAGCTGTTCTTTTTTTTTGCAAATGGCTGCCCAAATTATGGAAAGGTCCCAATCGAATACGTCCATTATTTTTTAGTAGTTTCTTTGTCAGACATAGTCACACATTTATGTATCTTTTGCGCAGATTAAAGTGTTTGAAGTATATTTGAAATTTAACTACATCGACTTCTGTTTAAATCACACAATATCAGTAGTTAAATAATGGGAAACTCATCCTGCAAGGGTATGCTCGATATGGGACAGTGATCACCCGTTTTTCCTCCTCTCCTAGCTGTGGACCCTTCTCGACCCATTGCATGTGGGCTCACTGAGAAGACCGGGTTGTCCGTTTGTGAGGTGAATGTGTCACTCGCGAATGTTAGTACCCAGTCATTATGGGGGAACTTTGCACTTGAATGTTCGCTGTGTTCCTACACTCCGTGCCGATGTACCTTGGAACAGGGGCCGTATGCAGACAGTGTGTGACAGTGATGGTTAGCGGGTGGTGTGGGTAGAGGCGATCTCCGGGGTAGCGGCGAAAAGTCGGTATGCATGTGGTCGGGGTATGGAAACCCCGGGAGTTAAAAGTCGGGTAAACTACCCCCACTCCGTAGCAGGTATAAGGGTGGTGGTAGGGACCGACTCGGGCCAAATCTATTGAATGCGATCATATTTAACAGAATAACATACGCAATAAGTGAAATTTTATCAATTTAACCCTAAATTCGAACCGTCGCCAATATTAATAGTGTCGAATCGACGAATGTAAAGTAAACAAATCGCCGCCGCCGCGACGTCGATATCCATACTGGCATAACGCCAGCGGCCATGTTTTACGCCCAAATCTATTGAATGCGATCATATTTAACAGAATTACATACGCAATAAGTGAACTTTTATCAATTTAACCCTAAATTCGAACCGTTATTAACGCTACCGCCGCATTGGCGGCGATATTAATAGTGTCGAATCGACGAATGTAAAGCAACTGCTAGGGTAGCTAATGCCTCCGCGCTTTGGCTCCGTGCATACCCCGTGACCCATTTCTCACCACCGGCAATAGTTACCCCAAACTTGGTCCTTACCACTGGAGCTGATCAATAATTCTTCATGCATACGGGCCCAGGTATTTAACTGTGCATAGTGTTACAATGTAGGCAGACGGAACGTCCGTGTCACCACCACGCTATTACTAGTTTTAGGGGGTCAGCAGGGTGCGCAACGGGCACACGCTTCTACACCCCTGTAGGGCGCCGCTGGAACCTCCGGCAAGCAAACTATGCAAGCATATAATATTATATATATATTCTACACCTATTTTAACCCGACTGGGAGCGTATGTGGGCGGTGTTACTGGCAGTCGGAATGCAGTGAAATAAAAGATGGTATATCAGGAATGATAACGTCCTCAAATATGGGCACCTTTGTTACATGCATTCACACAATAACTTATATCGCCCAGATATAACGTGTGTGTGATGGTGTGGTCTGTGATGGTTGAAATCATGTGGCATGCTACACCGGCATGTGGAGAGGGGGACTGTTTTATACTGCTACAATGTTAGCGGTGTGACAGTGATGGTCCCATAGTCGCGTTGTTGTGGTGGTGTGGCGTTAGCGGTGTGACAGTGACGGTGCCATAGTGACATTGTGGTGGTGTGGTGTTAGCAGTGTGACAGTGAGGGTCCCATAGTGGCGTTGTGGTGGTGGTGTGTTGTTAGCAGTGTGACAGTGATGGTGCCATAGTGGTGTTGTGGTGTTAGCGGTGTGACAGTGAGGTTCTCATAGTGGCGTTGTCGTGGTGGTGTGGTGTTAGCAGTTTGACAGTGATGGTGCCATAGTGGCGGTGTGGTGGTGGTGTGGTGTTAGCGGTGTGACAGTGATGGTGCTGTAGTGGCATTGTGGTGGTGGTGTGGTGTTAGTGGTGTGACAGTGATGGTCCCATAGTGATGTTGTGGTGGTGGTGTGACAGTGAGTCAGTGACAGTGAGTCAGTGCCGCGGTGTGACAGTGATGGTGCTGTAGGGACGTTGTGGTGGTGGTGTGGTGTTAGCGGTGTGACAGTGAGGGTCCCATAGTGGCGTTGTGGTGGTGGTGTGTTGTTAGCAGTGTGACAGTGATGGTGCCATCGTGACGTTGTGGTGGTGGTGTGGTGTTAGTGGTGTGACAGTGATGGTACCATAGTGACGTTGTGGTGGTGGTGTGGTGTTAGCGGTGTGACAGTGAGGGTCCCATAGTGGCATTATGGTGGTGGTGTGGTGTTAGCAGTGTGACAGTGATGGTGCCATCGTGACGTTGTGGTGGTGGTGTGGTGTTAGTGGTGTGACAGTGATGGTACCATAGTGACGTTGTGGTGGTGGTGTGGTGTTAGCGGTGTGACAGTGAGGGTCCCATAGTGGCGTTGTGGTGGTGGTGTGTTGTTAGCAGTGTGACAGTGATGGTGCCATCATGATGTTGTGGTGGTGGTGTGGTGTTAGTGGTGTGACAGTGATGGTGCCATACTGACGTTGTGGTGGTGGTGTGGTGTTAGCGGTGTGACAGTGGGGGTCCCATAGTGGTGTTGTGGTGGTGGTGTGGTGTTAGCAGTGTGACAGTGATGGTGCCGTAGTGACGTTGTGGTGGTGGTGTGGTGTTAGCGGTGTGACAGTGAGGGTACCATAGTGGTGTTGTGGTGGTGGTGTGGTGTTAGCGGTGTGACAGTGAGGGTCCCATAGTGGCGTTGTGGTGGTGGTGTGGTGTTAGCAGTGTGACAGTGATGGTGCCATAGTGACGTTGTGGTGGTGGTGTGGTGTTAGCGGTGTGACAGTAAGGGTCCCATAGTGGTGTTGTGGTGGTGGTGTGTTGTTAGCAGTGTGACAGTGATGGTGTCATAGTGACGTTCTGTTGGTGGTGTGGTGTTAGCGGTGTGACAGTGAGGGTCCCATAGTGGTGTTGTGGTGGTGGTGTGGTGTTAGCGGTGTGACAGTGAGGTTCTCATAGTGGCGTTGTCGTGGTGGTGTGGTGTTAGCAGTTTGACAGTGATGGTGCCATAGTGGCGGTGTGGTGGTGGTGGTGGTGGTGGTGTGGTGTTAGCGGTGTGACAGTGATGGTGCTGTAGTGACATTGTGGTGGTGGTGTGGTGTTAGTGGTGTGACAGTGATGGTCCCATAGTGATGTTGTGGTGGTGGTGTGACAGTGAGTCAGTGACAGTGAGTCAGTGCTGCGGTGTGACAGTGATGGTGCTGTAGGGACGTTGTGGTGGTGGTGTGGTGTTAGCGGTGTGACAATGAGGGTCCCATAGTGGCGTTGTGGTGGTGGTGTGTTGTTAGCAGTGTGACAGTGATGGTGCCATCGTGACGTTGTGGTGGTGGTGTGGTGTTAGTGGTGTGACAGTGATGGTACCATAGTGACGTTGTGGTGGTGGTGTGGTGTTAGCGGTCTGACAGTGAGGGTCCAATAGTGGCATTATGGTGGTGGTGTGGTGTTAGCAGTGTGACAGTGATGGTGCCATCGTGATGTTGTGGTGGTGGTGTGGTGTTAGTGGTGTGACAGTGATGGTACCATAGTGACGTTGTGGTGGTGGTGTGGTGTTAGCGGTGTGACAGTGAGGGTCACATAGTGGCGTTGTGGTGGTGGTGTGTTGATAGCAGTGTGACAGTGATGGTGCCATCATGACGTTGTGGTGGTGGTGTGGTGTTAGTGGTGTGACAGTGATGGTGCCATACTGACGTTGTGGTGGTGGTGTGGTGTTAGCGGTGTGACAGTGAGGGTCCCATAGTGGTGTTGTGGTGGTGGTGTGGTGTTAGCGGTGTGACAGTGATGGTGCCATAGTGACGTTGTGGTGGTGGTGTGGTGTTAGCGGTGTGACAGTGAGGGTACCATAGTGGTGTTGTGGTGGTGGTGTGGTGTTAGCGGTGTGACAGTGAGGGTCCCATAGTGGCGTTGTGGTGGTGGTGTGGTGTTAGCAGTGTGACAGTGGTGGTGCCATAGTGACGTTGTGGTGGTGGTGTGGTGTTAGCGGTGTGACAGTGAGGGTCCCATAGTGGTGTTGTGGTGGTGGTGTGTTGTTAGCAGTGTGACAGTGATGGTGCCATACTGACGTTGTGTTGGTGGTGTGGTGTTAGCGGTGTGACAGTGAGGGTCCCATAGTTGTGTTGTGGTGGTGGTGTGGTGTTAGCAGTGTGGCAGTGATGGTGCCATAGTGACGTTGTGGTGGTGGTGTGGTGTTAGCGGTGTGACAGTGAGGGTACCATAGTGGTG
Source organism: Branchipolynoe longqiensis (assembly GCA_030323885.1). Lineage (NCBI taxonomy): Eukaryota > Metazoa > Annelida > Polychaeta > Phyllodocida > Polynoidae > Branchipolynoe > Branchipolynoe longqiensis. The sequence continues at coordinate 65,736,332 of CM059196.1, read as the reverse complement.
TTGTGGTGGTGGTGTGGTGTTAGCGGTGTGACAGTGAGGGTCCCATAGTGGCGTTGTGGTGGTGGTGTAGTGTTAGCAGTGTGACAGTGATGGTGCCATAGTGACGTTGTGGTGGTGGTGTGGTGTTAGCGGTGTGACAGTGATGGTGCCATAGTGATGTTGTGGTGGTGGTGTGGGGTTAGCAGTGTGACAGTGATGGTGCCATAGTGACATTGTGGTGGTGGTGTGGTGTTAGTGGTATGGCAGTGAGGGTACCATAGTGGCATTGTGGTGGTGGTGTGGTGTTAGCAGTGTGACAATGAGGGTACAATAGTGGTGTTGTGGTGGTGGTGTGTTGTTAGCAGTGTGACAGTGGTAGTGCCATAGTGATGTTGTGGTGGTGGGGTGGTGTTAGCGGTGTTACAGTGAGGGTACCATAGTGGTGTTGTGGTGGTGGTGTGGTGTTAGCGGTGTGACAGTGATGGTGCCATAGTGATGTTGTGGTGGTGGTGTGGTGTTAGCAGTGTGACAGTGATGGTACCATAGTGATGTTGTGGTGGTGGTGTGGTGTTAGTGGTGTGACAGTGAGGGTACCATAGTGGCATTGTGGTGGTGGTGTGGTGTTAGCGGTGTGACAGTGAGGGTACCATAGTGGTGTTGTGGTGGTGGTGTGGTGTTAGCGGTGTGACAGTGAGGGTCCCATAGTGGCGTTGTGGTGGTGGTGTGATGTTAGCAGTGTGACAGTGATGGTGCCATAGTGACGTTTTGGTGGTGGTGTGGTGTTAGCGGTGTGACAGTGATGGTGCCATAGTGATGTTGTGGTGGTGGTGTCGTGTTAGCGGTGTGACAGTGAGGGTCCCATAGTGGTGTTGTGGTGGTGGTGTGGTGTTAGCAGTGTGACAGTGATGGTGCCATAGTGACGTTGTGGTGGTGGTGTGGTGTTAGCGGTGTGACAGTGAGGGTACCATAGTGGTGTTGTGGTGGTGGTGTGGTGTTAGCGGTGTGACAGTGAGGGTCCCATACTGACGTTGTGGTGGTGGTGTGGTGTTAGCAGTGTGACAGTGATGGTGCCATAGTGACGTTGTTGTGGTGGTGTGGTGTTAGCGGTGTGACAGTGATGGTGCCATAGTGATGTTGTGGTGGTGGTGCGGTGTTACCAGTGTGACAGTGATGGTGCCATAGTGACGTTGTGGTGGTGGTCTGGTGTTAGCGGTCTGACAGGGAGGGTACCATAGTGGCATTGTGGTGGTGGTGTGGTGTTAGCAGTGTGACAGTGATGGTGCCATAGTGACGTTGTGGTGGTGGTGTGGTGTTAGTGGTGTGAAAGTGAGGGTACCATAGTGACGTTGTGGTGGTGGTGTGGTGTTAGCAGTGTGACAGTGATGGTGTCATACTGACGTTGTGGGGGTGGTGTGGTGTTAGCGGTGTGACAGTGAGGGTCCCATAGTGGTGTTGTGGTGGTGGTTTGGTGTTAGCAGTGTGACAGTGAGGGTCCCATAGTGGTGTTGTGGTGGTGGTGTGGTGCTAGCGGTGTGACAGTGATGGTGCCATAGTGATGTTGTGGTGGTGGTGTGGTGTTAGCGGTGTGACAGTGAGGGTACCATAGTGGAATTGTGGTGGTGGTGTGGTGTTAGCAGTGTGACAGTGAGGGTCCCATAGTGGTGTTGTGGTGGTGGTGTGGTGTTAGTGGTGTGACAGTGATGGTGCCATGGTGACGTTGTGGTGGTGGTGTTGTGTTAGCAGTTTGACAGTGAGGGTCCCATAGTGGTGTTGTGGTGGTGGTGTGGTGTTAGCGGTGTGACAGTGAGGGTACCATACTGACGTTGTGGTGGTGGTGTCGTGTTAGCGGTGTGACAGTGAGGGTCCCATAGTGGTCTTGTGGTGGTGGTGTGGTGTTAGCAGTGTGACAGTGATGGTGCCATAGTGACGTTGTGGTGGTGGTGTGGTGTTAGTGGTGTGACAGTGATGGTACCATAGTGACGTTGTTGTGGTGGTGTCGTGTTAGCGGTGTGACAGTGAGGGTCCCATAGTGACGTTGTGGCGGTGGTGTGGTGTTAGCGGTGTGACAGTGAGGGTCCCATTGTGGTGTTGTGGTGGTGGTGTGGTGTTAGCAGTGTGACAGTGATGGTGCCATAGTGACGTTGTGGTGGTGGTGTGGTGTTAGCGGTGTGACAGTGATGGTACCATAGTAAATGTTGTGGTGGTGGTGTGGTGTTAGCGGTGTGACAGTGAGGGTCCCATAGTGGTGTTGTGGTGGTGGTGTGGTGTTCGCGGTGTGACAGTGATTGTGCTGTTGTGACATTGTGGTGGTGGTGTGGTGTTAGCGGTGTGACAGCGATGGTGCTGTAGTGACATTGTGGTGGTGGTGTGGTGTTAGTGGTGTGACACAATGGTGGTGCCGTAGTGACGTTGTGATGTGGTGTTAGTGGTGTGGTGAGGTGGTGGTGCCCGACTGTGAGGTGTGGTGCCATGCAGACTGGCCAGTGAACAGCCATTCTATTGGCATCACCCCACCACTAACACCACTTGCACAGTCTCAGCCAACAGACAGCGCGTGGTGGCTTTTGGATGTGGAATGCCCACATGAAAATACCATAATTCAACTAAGGCATGAAATAATTTGAGTATGTTGTGGCAAATCATGTTTCAATTCACATATAATCTGAATAGTTTCCAAGACTTTACATAAGAGCTTTTGAGTTTGAAATTTAAATGTCAGATTCTTGGCAATGAGGATGTCCCGAAAATTGAGGCAGTTTATTGGCTCAATTGGAGATTAACCAACTTTTAAAAGTTGGTGACTGGTGTTGCTTGTTTGTTTGTTTGTTGTTGTTTTACGTCCTAGCAACATCTAAAGCCGTGTTTACACGGGGAATTGTAAAGCGAATCAGGCAAAGCGATTTATATGAAGCGATGTAGTGGCACGTTTACACGGACCGAGTTTGAAAGTGTTTCGGCGCCGGGAACCAGCAGCCTTAGTTCCGCCTGTAGCCGGCGAGCACTGCTATTTGTTTAGTTTACACTCGGCGATTCGACACCGATGCAGCTGCTACGTTAATATCGCTTAGAATTTAAGGTTAATTTAATTAAATTTCATTATTTGAGTATGTAATTCTGTTAAATATGATCGCATTCAATAGATTTCGGCCTAATCGGTCCCTAACACTGCTGGGCACCAGCAATAGTTACAGCTGAGCCTGTAGCCGGCGAGCACTGCTATTTTACCCTATCGCCGCCCGGGAACCAGCTGAATCGCTTCAAATAAACCACCTCACGACCAGGTATTTATAAAGCGAATCATATGAAGCGAATCAGCCCTAATCCGCTTCAGCGGTGCGTTTACACGGCGAATGTAAGGCGAACTAGGCAAGGTGCATTATATGAGCCGTTTTAACTCGCCCGTGTAAACACGGCTTAAGGTCATATCAGGACGGGACTGGTGTTGCAATAACACATGTTTGCTTTTTGAGAAATTCAGGCATAGCTTATTTGTACCAAGCCAATCATATATTGTATTCAGTTGATGATTTATTGACTGGGCATGGTGCCCAAATCAGTAGAGCACAAGAGTTCCAACCCCAGCCGAGTCAAACCAATGACTTATGGAATTGATACTTGCCGCTACTTAGCATAGTGCTTGGCATTAATAGGATAGGGGACGGACTGGTTAGTACAATATCAGGATAATATGACTGTGTGGATATCGGGTGATGGTGCTGGTGGCCTGCTCTACCAGTGGGGCAGCATTATAATGTCACTATGAGTGCACACTGTCACAAGTCAGTACCAATTCTGATATGACATTATACGTTGCTAGGACATACCATTTTTTTTTTTAAATCAATAGTCATTCTAGTTTGTACTTGAGTAGTTAGCAATGTCATTTGAGCAATTACTATCATGTATTGTAGTCGATAAGTCTGTGTGTGAAATAAAGATTTAGAAAACTTTAAACTGCCTAGTCCAATGAAAATATCAATTCTTTAAAGCCAAAACAATTATCTAGATTTAATTTTTCATATCCGAGATCGATGCTGATGCATTTATTAAACAGCTGTACCCATATAGAAGGGAATACTGAAACAATTTAATAGAAAATGTTATTATGGCGTCTAACTTTTGCAGGTTTACCTAAATCAATTTGGCACGTTTGCACTTTAAATATCTCAAGATTAACCATTTCAAACAAAAGTTACTTCAAACTGAAGTAAGGTAAATAATAATGATTAACCTAATATATCGATTTAAGAAAAAGACAGAAACTCAAAACCATCGAACTATGCAACTTTAATACCTTATCCGTGAATATTGTGTGTCTGAGTTTTGGGGTATAATCTGTCCTCGGGGGTATGAAATAGACCCCGGGGTATAAACTGGGCAAGTCCAGAATATACCCGGGGAGTAAAACACGCCAGCCCATTTTAATCTGGTGTGTATTCTAGCCTGTTATACTGGTGTTCATTTAAAACAAGTCTCTTTAATTCATTAAGTAGACAGATTTAAATTAGCACCTAAAATATGGGCCTTCTGTGCAATTAATGTCCAGTTAGTGTATATGTAAATCAATGAACTACAAGCAGTCAAGAAGCTGTAGCCTGTTTTTATTGTTTCTTTGTGGAAATTAGTTGTTTAAACAAGGGAATTTTTAATTGCCTTCCTCGTATGATATTCTTATGTTATTCTTATGATAAATTCATAAATCTAGATTTCAGTCACCATTTCTGGATACCATTATGAAGTCTACACTCAAATACTTGAGGATTTAAATATATTACTACCTGCCCTAGAAACTAAAACAAAAACATATCCACAAATCCACACACAAACATAAATCCCGAGCACAGCCGCTAAAGCTTACAGTGGATTGGTTCCACGAAAGCCCAACTTGTGAACAGACCTATTGCAATACCAGTACTGTGTGATAAAAGGGTCGGTTGAGGGCTGAGATCGCGGATTGTGCACAACACATCGGCATTCTTCCTATGTGTGTGTGTGCTGTGTGCACTATTAGTGTAGCTGCCCTGTCCTGTGCATGGTGCACTGGCCTACCACTGAATACGCGTTGCATCACGTGGCGTCTGTTTTTGTCCTGGTGAGCACCACCTACTGATCTAAGTTTTTTTCCGTGAGACCCCCCCCCCCCCATGCCCCCTCTCCCAACGTCCACAACGTAACCCCATATGTAGTCCTCATTGGACCGTGCGCATTGGTACTGTGTACATGGACCTAAACATAATCCCCAGCTCCGCGAGTGCGGGCTTCACTCGGACCTTGCCACTAGAAATACCTGCTAAACCAGAAGGAACACTCTGGAAGAAGGGTGCGAACGCGGGCGTCTCGCGGAAATGTTGGTGATTCTTTTGGGGCGAATTAGAAGCTCCACTGCGCATGTCAGAATTGCGGTTGCGTGCGGACCTTCTCCCTCTCCTCTGCCACCATGTGGGTGCGTATGGGGTTGCATGGGGTTGTATGGAGTTGCATGGAGTTGCATGGGGTTGTGTAGGGTTGTAGGGGGTTGTGGGTGGGTAGCACGCACACGACTGACTGGAGGATTCTGACGCCCGGCGGGTGTTCGAGGTGGGGCTGATCTATTCCGGCTCTTTTAATATTAAGAAAACGCACAAGTCTCATTTCGGGATTGCTATTAGGACGTGGGGTATGGCTATTTCGAGAATGCTACGTGCTTGCCAGAAGTAAATATAATAACAAGTCGACGCCTGCCAACACAAGTCGACGCCTTGCCCGTATTGCGTTCAGCTCTCCGTCAGTTTTTGACAACCACTGAGGCTCAACAACAAACATTGATTAAGTAGCTTCGTACCTAATCCTCCCGAATACGGCTTCTGGGCAGAAGGCTTTTAATGTGATGTGAGTGCAGATTTACCTTTAGGTGCCCCGGGTAGGGAGAATGCGTGCACCTGATTATTCTGCTACTGACACGACAGGGTGTGTGTGAGGGGACTTGAAGTGGAACTTTGAGTTTGGTGGGGTACAATGATGGAGTGCCTTCACCAGGTTCCCCGTGCAAATTGACACACACCGGCCACAATCTGCTCAGAGATAACCAGTATAACACGCGGCACTTCCGGTGAAACCTGCGCAGGTCCCGGCTTTACGCTTTGTGCGCAGTCAGTCATCAGGCCAGCAGAGATAAGCAGCACGGACATGCCGTAAACAACCCACAGAGGCACGGCTTTATTCACTTAAACAGTTTACCACGCCAAGTCTGGTCTTGGGTTGTAAACATATTTCAACACAGAAATTGCACATGTCTAGAATTAGGGGTTTGAGGAAGTACAGCATGAGGATGGACCATTGTCAATACTTTACCATTATACGTCAGATAAAGAGACACAGCTTGCCATTTACATTCAATGGTGCTTAGTTTGTAAGTAAGCAAGATCTTTTGTCAGCACAAATGGAGTGGTCTCCTGCCATGCGACGTACAGGGTTTTATATAATTGGTTTTGTTGTGTTCCTATTCATCGTTGTACATGTACAATGCTTTTATTCATTGGAATACTTTTTTTTTCTCTGCCCTAATTTTCTTATGTTCCAACCGAAACCTACGGCCTGTTGTGATCCCACACTATTAAGATCTTTCATAGTAATCAGACACAAGGCAACACATGGTCTGGAGATACACTAACTGGCCAGGAAGCCATACGTTACATCTTTGTTATACCCCTGTCACACTACAAACATAACAGGCCAGCGAGTGGGCAACGTAAAAATCACTTTTTTTACGTTGAGATACATAGAAATTCTCGGTGTTTCAGAGCCAAATTGGACGTCAGTGCAAAGTATTGGACGTAGGCGAAATGTTGGTCCAACGTAGTTGTAACGTGTCTCAAGGAGTTAGAACGTAAAAAAGAAAAAGGCCCAATGATGGTGCATGTGGGTGTGGTGAGGGTGGGTGTTCATGACGGGGTGGGGTGAAAGCCCTCACTAAGCTCCGTTTTATGTGCATGAGGGTGCGTGTGGGTGTGATGAGGATGGGTTTTCATGACGAGGCGGGGTGAAAGCCCTCACTAAGCTCCGTTTTTTGTGCATGAGGGTGCGTGTGGGTGTGATGAGGGTGGTGTTCATGACGAGGTGGGGTAAAAGCCCTCACTAAGCTCCGTGTATTGTGCATGAAAGTGTGTGTGGGTGTGGTGAGGGTGGTTGTTCATGACAGGGCAGGGTGAAAGCCCTCACTAAGCTCCGTCTATTGTGCATGAGGGTGCGTGTGGGTGTGGCGAGGGTGGGTGTTCATGACGGGGCAGGGTGAAAGCCCTCACTAAACTCCATGTATTGTGCATGAGGGTGCGTGTGGGTGTGGTGAGGGTGGGTGTTCATGACAGGTCAGGGTGAAAGCCCTCACTAAACTCCGTGTATTGTGCATGAGGTTGTATGTTCATGACGGGGTGGGGTGAAAGCCCTCACTAAGCTCCATGTATTGTGAATGAGGGTGCATGTGGGTGTGGTGAGGGTGGGTGTTCATGACGGGGCAGGGTGAAAGCCCTCATTAAGCTCTGTGTATTGTACATGAGGGTGTGTGTGGGTGTGGTGAGTGTGGGTGTTCATGATGGGGCGGAGTGAAAGCCCTCACTAAGATCCGTGTATTGTTCATGAGGGTGCATGTGGGTGTGGTGACGGTGGGTGTTCATGATGGGGCGGAGTGAAAGCCCTCACTAAACTCTGTGTATTGTGCATGAGGGTGCGTGTGGGTATGGTGAGGGTGGGTGTTCATGATGGGGCGGAGTGAAAGCCCTCACTAAACTCTGTGTATTGTGCATGAGGGTGCGTGTGGGTGTGGTGAGGGTGGGTGTTCATGATGGGGTGGGGTGAAAGCCCTCACTAAATTCTGTGTATTGTGCATGAGGGTGTGTGTGGGTATGGTGAGGGTGGGTGTTCATGACGGGGGAGGGTGAAAGCCCTCACTAAGCTCCATGTATTGTGCATGAGGGTGTGTGTGGGTGTGGTGAGGGTGGGTGTTCATGATGGGGCGGGGTGAAAGCCCTCACCAAACTCCGTGTAATGTGCATGAGGGATGAGTGCTGCATGCTAATATATGAGCTCGTTGTCTTCATATTGCCCATGTTGCAGATTTATCGTCCAGGCTTCCGGCCTGCATCGTGGGCTATCTACTCTGCCAGACTCTCTTCCAGAAAATAGACTGTCAGTTTCTCCTATAAGCATGTCTATTTTTCCGGGAAAAACAACGATCATTTTCTTGATGTGGCACATGTATTTTTTACTCTAAGTTGTGTAATTAATTAATATTAATATAGTGAGAATGGAACACAAAATTGGGTGACATGGGTATTGTCTGCAGGAGGGGGATTTCCTTAAGAATGTTTCTGGTATTCCTCTTTGGGTAATACAATTTTGCTTTGTGGTGAATTGTATATGCTTGCTTGATGAAGAGCTTCAGAGTTGAGTGTTCATGCTATTTGAATGTAGCATGCCTTTAAAGAATTCATAATGCTGCTCCTCGAAAATAGTTTAAAGAGGAGGTGAGAAAAGCAGTGTTTTAAATCTGTTGTCAACATTCATCTGTTTAAGTCCTTTTCATAGTAATTCCGATGTCCCTATCCTTCAACTACTGTAACCAAGTAATACATATGCTATGTCATGGCTTTATTGTGCAGTGCCATTAAATGACTCGCACTAGTGAGGCAGGACATACTATGTATAAAGGATGCTCATATTAGGGAATCCAAAGTGATTTCTTTATTCAACAGTTCAATATTCAAAATTATTTATGTGGACAGATCGTATAAATTTGATTTCAGTGATATAACAATCGTTTAAATCTCTTGAATAGTTCTACAGTTATACATATTTAAGGCTTACATGATTTCGCACAAATTTATTCACAATTCCAAATTAGGGAAATCCAGGCTTTCAAAGTCCAACATGGAAGCGATTTTGCTTATGATCTGTCCAATATTAAATAATCTCCCTTTCTATAATATAATACAGTATGCCTAATTTTTTGCAGACCGTCATCTTTATTATTCTTTCAGAAACTTGCAAAATTAATTAATTTCTGTCAACCATCAATAATACACTCAGTAAAAGTGACCTGGTGGCACATTGTTCTAATTGGTCAAAGACACATAAGTCCACTTTTATAGGCGCGGCTAGCTGAGTATTATCCGCAACTTTAAGTGGATCGGGGTTGGACTTAGGAATAGTTTTAATTCTTAATTCTAAAGTGATTTTGTAGAAGAAAGATCACCCTCTTTACTAATATTTATTTTGTGTTTGCAAGTGGTCTAAAAGTACCAGCACCTCTTGCAAGGGAATTTTGAACAATAGTTTTACATGTCTCACATGTTAAAAGCAGTCATATTGGATATGGAAATGAGGCTTAGTAACTGCACTTTTGATTAGTCTAGGTTTCGTATAGTCTGGGTAAAGCTACTTCTAACACTGCATTCAAAAAGAGCATGTTGAGAGTGGTGCTTGCACCCTGTGCCTAGCATTGACTGAGTGGGCGCGGACCACCACCGCACACAGTTTGGATTACCTACTCTATAATATTCTTAGACATCCTTGTATTATATGAAATTGTTCGTGATGCTCAGCAACACGGGTAATTTGGCATTCGGTCGCCGCCATAGCCGCATAGCATTAAGATAAGCTTTATGCTGCCACCTATCGAGTAACGGCAAAATTACCTTATGACTTGTGCGTCAGCGCCACCTATATATTCATACTTTAATATGAAACACTTCACTAATGCTAACCTGCCATCTGCAGTCGCCTGCTCGAACTATTGGCCTCAGCGCCTATATAAGGGCTGATTCGGCGGCAGTGAGCTCACTTCGACACGGCCACAGGAGGACACTAGCTGGCTTTTGAACTGGAGCGAGACAGAGCCACGCCACCATGCCGTCGGTAAAGAAACCGTCTAAGCGGGTGGCCACTACACTGCCAAAAACGCCGGACCCGGCTAAGAAGAAAACTCGACCTAAAAACAAAAACTGGCCCGACGGAGCCGATGTGGCCGATTCTATGGTCGCCCGGACACGTTCAAGCCGCCCAGTGGCGCGGCGCATGTCCCCCGACAACAATGACGTGGTGGCCGGGATCAGCTCTGCGGTGGAGAAGCCTCGAGATGTTGCTGCTTTGATCGAAGGTCTGCGGCTACAGCTTACGCAGATGGTGGACGGAGTCAACAAACGGATTGACGGCATCGTTGCAGACACGCGTGAACATAGGAGCCGACGATCGATAACACCTAGAAACCCTCGACGTGACAGCTCACCGAGGCCCCATGGCGCCGCTGACAGCCCACGGGGGAGTGAACGGTGGCGGCATCGAGGATTGTCTCGCCACCGGTCCCCATCATCCTACGGTATCCCGGCTCTCGCCGACATGAACGACGCAACAATGACCGTCCTACATGAGAAACGGCGGCGCACAGAGAGACTACGCCTTGGCGCTATGATAGGCAAAGTTCTCTGTGGCGGAGTGGTTAGAGTGTCTGACTTTTTTCTAGGTCAGACTCCTAATCTGAGGGTCGGCGGTTCGATTCCCCGTGCCCCCAGCTCTGCCAATGTGGATTTCCACATTGTCATCAAAGGCCGGTTGCTCTCATACCATGTCTATGTGTTGTGGGAGGTTAAAAATACCTTGGGTCGGTAAAAGTGTAGGCTCGGGCTTTCTATCGACCAGCAGTGGAATGAGGAAGACCAGTCGTCTATGACTGAAATTTCCCCTGCTTAAACAACTAATGGACCAACAAACAAAAAAAAAGTTTTAGCTGTGACGCGGTGGACCATCACCATCGCCGGCGTTCAAGCTATGACGGCCCCATCTTACTGGACGGGCGGGACGACCACAGGGCGGACGCCGTCAACGAGCTTCTGGAGGCGGCAGGCTCGGCTATCGCCAAAAAGAAAGGTAATTCGGTTCTCGCTCCACACCGTTACGTGATTCGTGGTAACAAAAATGAAAAGATATCAATGGAGGAGGCCACATGGGCTGAATACTTTGTGGCCCTATGCCGTATGACCAAGGATAAAAAACTGGCGGCTGCCTGGATTGAACATGTTAGGGAACATTTACACCAATTGGCCACTATGGCGTGTACCTGGGATTGGTATACCTACAGGCAGTGGTCCGAGACCGTCTTTACGATGATCTCGGACGGTCGGTTACCAGCGGGTTGGGCAGATCAGTATGCCATCAAGGACATCCAGAGGGATGCATGCTCGGTAGGGACCAGGCGGGAGAAGGTAAAACAGACGTTGCGTGGTGGTAAGCGTTCGGAGGCAGTAAGCGCGAGTACTACTGCCAGGACTGTAAAATAAGTGAATATGTGAAGGCGGAATACAACCGTGAGACGGATGGTAAGCCGTGTCAGGAATTCAACTGGGGAGAGTGTACATTCTCGACGTCTCACGGGTTACAGCCGGACAGAAAGTGTCATCTGTGTGCATGGTGTGCACAGAAAAACAGGCGTGCAAATGTACATCCTGAGAAGGCCTGTCTGAACAAAAAATGAGTACAAGAGAGGGCAAATGCTATGAAGGAAGGCAACAAGGATTTTTAAGTGGCGACCGCGTCAAAGATATACCCGCGGAACATGATATTGTCATACATATGCGCTACCCATTGGCCCAGACCGTGGGACAAGTCCTGATAATGTGATAAGAACTGATAACGACGATAGCAGCACTGGCTGTGTAACCAATGTAGGTCAAGATACAGATAGCGAGCCTGAGACCCACTCGGCTCATAGTGGCTCCCTGGGAGGTGCTAACGATCAGGCTGATGACCCACATAGCGATTATAAACAAGGAGTCGATGAACATACTGGAGGACATGATGATGACTGTATGGCCCCGCAGCCAGAAAGTCACCGAACAGTGAAAGTTCCCACCATCGTTGATACTCAAGGAGCCAGGAACGAATCCAGAGAACACGCTGATGATAGTATGGCCCCGCCGCCAAATACAGCTTGCCCGCTTCGGGTAGGCAAAATCATCCATGAGCAGCACCCAACGAGAGCGAACAAATCTGTGCAGGCTATCGGCAAGCCTAGTGAAAACAACAAAGTAAAAACGGACACGCCCCCGGCATCTGATGGTCTAACGAGTAATGGATTGGGTGATACGCTAGGCGCTGCTGTCACTATACAAAGCCATAACGGAGCCATGCAAGGCCAGACTCAAGACGAGCCAATGGACTTAAGCCAAGAGATCATGGCTGCTGCCACCGGTCCCCAACAAATGTGTCACCTACTTTTATCGCCGAGAAAAGTAGTACAGACGCTGCTAGACCAGAGGCCCAGGGTGAAAAAAGAAGTCTTGATACTGGTGATAAGTGCCATGCTAAAGCACAGCAAGGAGACAGCGGGTGAAGTGCAGCTGATGTCTGTCACCCTAGTGTGACAAGGCCTAGCGGTTGGGTCGGTATACGGAAAAGGAAAGCCGTGTGCCACACCCACAAATATGACAAACGGTGCATACTCTACACGCCTGATCCTAGCGACCTACCTGCAGCAGATGCCGTCTTGAATGACGAAGGGTCGGGTATGGCAGGTGATGGGGTATGTCTCATGACTATGTAACATCATGATCTCGATGATGTGGAACAAATAGTCGAGGCAATTGACGAACCTGAAGTGGTAGCTTATATGCCGCCCAGAATGCCCCAGAGCTACCGCGCTATATTGGACGGGATGTGGCCGCATACTAACCATGATGCCTGGAAGGACGATCGTGCATACCTAAAAATATATGATCTTGTAAGGGCCTCTGCCATCCCGAACTTTATGGGTATGAGGCTGCGTGTGCCGTCCGGCCTTAACATGGCAGCTTGGAAACGAATGCTGGAAGGATATCACGATTACCAGATCATAGACTTCCTGGAGTTTGGCTGGCCGATTGACTTCACTGGGGACCGTCCGCCGGTGATGGCAAAGGAGAACCATCATAACGACAAGGTGAGTGCTGGGTGCATAGACAGGTATATTGAGAAAGAAATAACATATGGTGCGATGTTGGGCCTGTTTGACAAGCCTCCCTTTGTGCCATGGACGCAGCTCAGTCCGCTAATGACACGCCCTAAGCGACGTTCTGATGAAAGGAGGGTGATAGTGGACCTAAGCTACCCTCCGGGTGCAAGTGTAAATGCAGGGATAAGGAAAGGACAATACCTCGGTAACCCGGCTACATGTATGCTGCCCGGTATTACAGACTTGGCAGATGAGATGGTGAGGGTAGGGCGAGGGGCCCTTATCTGGTGTGCGGATCTGGCTCGGGCGTACCGTCAGCTGAGGGCATGTCCACTGTCAGTGCCGCTGCTAGGTATAAAAATGAAGGGCCAAATCTACATGGACATAGCACCACCATTTGGCTGCCTTACATCAGCAATGGCATGTGCGCGTACAACAAACGCGGTTGTTTATCTAATGCGTAAGAAAGGACATCATGCCCTGTGTTATCTTGACGACTTCTTCGGGATCGAGAGGACGGCTCAAACCCCAAGCCGTGCCTATGACGACATAATCAGGATCACAGATGAGTTGGGCCTGGAACTTGCCCGGTCAAAATGCTCCCCCCCCGTCTACAGAAGTTGAATGCAGGCTCTGGCTGCATCGGAAACTAGCATCTCGCAAGGACATCCAGCGGCTGGTTGGGAGGCTGCAGCACATAGCGAAATGTGTCAGACCAGCTCGGAGGTTCATGACCCACATCCTGGCAGCCCTCCATGAGACGCCGATGAGGGGAAAACATCCAGTGCCAAGTGACCTCTGTATGGACGTGGAGTGGTTCATCAGCTTTGCACAGGCATGGAACGGCATAGTCCTGTTGCCAGACAGTGAGAAGGTAGCATGGACCATCGAGTGTGTCTCGTCTTTGCGAGGGGGCGGGGCACATTCCCCTACGCACAACTACGCATCATGCTACGAGAGAGGTGATTGGCCGCAACTATAACATCGCTCAGCTTGAGGCCATAAACCTGGTGGCAGCAGTCAAGAATCTCGCTCCGGATGACCCACATCTCTTCACAATCTATGTCAACATGGATAACAGCACGTAGCAACAGGCCCTAACATCCGGGGCTGGGCGGGACCCCTTGATTACAGCATGTGCGAGGGAGATGTGGCTATTTGCTGCTCTCGGTAGTACGGAGGTGGTCGTCAAGCATAAACCTGGGAGGGACATTCCATTTGCTGACGCTCTGAGTAGGATGTCATTTGACACGGGAGCAAGGGAGACTGCCATCAGAAATATAGCCCAGCGCGGGCTGAGCCCCATCGTAGTATCCCATGATGATGTCCTCACTCAGAATCTATAACCTGGCCGATTACCTTTTTTTGCTTCTTTTGCCAGGTTATGATCATCAGCAACACCAGCGCATTACGGCTATGGTCGACTCGGGACTGGCAGCAAGTACATGGAGGAATAAAAGGAATCAGGCTGTAAACTACCTATGATATATGAAGCAGCGTGGCCTTGACATGACGTCCCCGAGTGAATATGATGTGCTCGTATATCTGCTACACTTATCAGATAGCCTGTGCTCTCCGGGTGCCATCATGAACTATGTTAGTGGGGCGCGAACGTTTGTCCTTATGATTGGAGGCCAGGTGGCGGGGTTTGACTCTTACCTGGAGTCACTTGCCAAGAGAGGGATTCGGAGATCATCACCACATGAATCAGTTCAGGCTATGCCTTTGGAGCCACAGGATGTAATTGCTATAGTGGACTTCTTTGAACATCCAGGCCCAAATGGCCCTGTCCTAACTGCTGCTCTCCTCTTGGGCTACTTTACTCTAATCCGGCAGAGTAATCTACTGATGCCCAGTGCTCACAATGACGCTCCACATACAATTAGGGTTAAGGATATACTTCTAATACACGAGGGCCTGATTGTCAGGATTCGATCATCAAAAACTAAGTCGGTAGCTAGTGCGCCATTGGACATCCTTGTCCCAGTCGTTCCGGACTCCAAGTACTGCCCGGTTAACGCTTAGATTAAATACTACAGAGACACACGTCCGGCCTTGAGCGGTCCGGTGTTCATCACTAGGGATGGATCCCCCCTTCGCCCGATGTGTGTACGACTTGCCCTGTCCGTGGTGGACATTGATTAGTTCAGCGTCCAAAAAGCTTTCCTCTTTATTTGGTTAAAGCTTATTGACCTCATTGTGCTTATCTCATTGTGCTTATCTCATTGAAACTTAACATGTGTTTACTAGAAATTTGTTATTTGAAAAGAAATAAATCCAACTTTAACTCATATGCGGTGTCGGTCTCAAATTACTGGTGTCCCCACAACCCCAAATCCATCAGCGAATAGAATTCATGGATCCCATTTCCATAATCACCTGACGTAATGATGGTTATTTATGGATATGGTTTTCTGTATATAAACATAGTATATGCATGGTTGTTGTGACGAAAAACCATTGTGTGGTGAGTGAATGAGTACCAATACAAAATAGCACATGTTCTATGCGAAAATAATAACACTAAAGTAAGGAAACTCAAACTAACCACGACCAGCCGATAAGGCGCCCACATTGACTGACAATGAGCAGCGGGCTGATAGTAATTTCACGCAGCAACTGTCCAGCCTTCACCACCCTCATGTCAGGGCATCCTGGCGCGGGTTGTGGCAACAGTTCGTTAATCTCACCAGCCTTGGGCATCCGGGGATTGGTGCTAAAGCCGCCTTTGTATTTACCCGCAGTTTGTGGTCAACACTAGGCAGTCACCAGCACTCACGACTGTGAAGAGACCGCGAACTGCCAATTACCGATGGCTGCTGATCGGGATTTGCGACAACTGACGCAAGCTGGCGTCTGGTTGGCTGCTCGCCACACACGTGACCAGCACATCGTGTCGCTGATCAGCGACTTTAGGTGGCACATGATCACTGCACACACCAACCGTTTGCATTGTAGCACCAACTAGACATCTTTATATATTGAATATACAGTCGGGATTCGTGATATTTCATAGACTCTCCAGATTAATTAAAAAGACAATATATGCTTCAAGATTTCCCAGAAAACAGGGTTCATGGAAGCAGATTCCTAGCACGTCGCTCCTCATTTCATAGATATCTACTGACATCCACGTTACCCTATTATTGATAATTGATTAGGTTCCCCCCATTGCTTATAGTGCGGTATGATATGTATTCCCGTAGGATTTTTGTGCTAAAATTGATTTTGTTTGCAGTTCTGGCTTCAATAGGGTTCAGGCTAACAGAAAATGATGGGGTCCAAATTTTCAGACCCCTCCCCCCTTGGTGGGGGGTCATTTCCGTTTTGAGACCCCCCACAACTGACCATTCACCTATCTCTGGAAGTTATTGACTGATTTTCATACTTGAAGTGTTGATTTTTAGGTTTTCAGGTATGCTGAGTTGATTTATGACACTTACAAAGCAAACTGTTGAGCCCGTGTGTAAAACAATGATGCTTTACACATGTTTCATGAGATGTCACGTCATGAAACACATGTTCACCTTCAATTTTCACAATATCCAACCATGCAAGCCAGGAAAAACCCTGTTGCTTTAAATAGCATAGCATTATAGATGCCTAGTTCTGAACACAAAAGTTATAATATTATTTCCTAAAATGCATTAAAAGTGCAATAAAAACTTTGTGTCACGGGTGAAACACGCGTAACGGCAACAATTTATTTTGCGATACAAAATGTAACAATGTATCAAATCTCGTCTCACCATGATTTTCAAATATATCGTGGGCATCTACACACCTACTGATGATGTGGTGTCAAGTCATAAACAGGATGTTGTGCTCTGATGCTATCACACGTTCACCTGTTGTCATCTTTATCCTCTAAGTCAACACAATATCTTTTTCTACATGAGAAAACTTATAACCCTCAAAAGAAATATTTGCAACATGTAATTCCCTATACTCGGCTGTCATGGAGAGAATACAGGAGGAAAGATAGAAAACAGACAGAAACTGGTTTAAATAAAATTCAATAGAAAACAAATCGGACCTTGGCAGGTGGAACAACAGGTGGCGGCATGGCCAGAAATCATACTCACTAGAGTGCGTAACCAGGAGATCAGTCCCAGGCGGGTTGTAGTAGATTCAGGTAGATTCAAGTCGAGGATCAGCGCTCACCCCCCGAGAAAGAGGGTAGTGGGTGGAGAAACGATGTGTACAGTAGCAGTGTCAAGCGGAGACTGAGTGGAAAACAGAAAGGCGATTCAGCAGGAAAGGTAAACACCAGCAGCCTCGTGAGCAAATTACCCATGTTAGCCTCGGGCCAACATGCACAATGTGTACAAATAATGCCCTGAACAAATGCATGCTATTACCAGTGTCTAGCCTAAGTCATTATTGAGTGTCACATGAAACATGCGTTACATAAAACATGTGTGACAATTCCAAGAACATCAGAAGTTAGGGAAGTGTTCCAAGATTACCTTGAACTATGTCCACAGCATCAAAAACTAATAAGCATAAATATTTTCATCATCTGTGGTGCTTGTTTCACCATGAAGGAACAACTTTTCATTTCCATGAACGCATGTTGCAGTGTCACAATTTTCTCTGTTCTACTCTCAAGTGGACGAACAAGTGTGTTATGTGTGTGTACCACACAGTGTGTTATGGGTGTAACACACAGTGTGTTATGTGTGTGTACCACACAGCGTGTTATGTGTGTGTAACACACAGTGTGTTATGTATGTAACACACAGTGTGTTATGTGTGTGTACCACACAGTGTCCTACGTGTGTGCAACACACACTGGGTTATGTGTGTGTAACACACAGTGTCTTATATGTGTGTAACACACAGTGTGTTATGTGTGTGTGCCGCACAGTGTGTTATGTGTGCAACACACAGTCTGTTATGTGTGTACCACACAGTGTGTTATGTGTGCAACACACAGTGTGTTATGGGTGTAACACACAGTGTGTTACAGGTGTAACACACAGTGTGTTATGTGTGTTATGTGTGTACCCAGAGTGTGTTATGTGTGTCACAGACAGTGTGTTATTTGTACCAAACAGTTTGTTATGTGTGTGTAACACACAGTGTGTACCACACAGTGTGTTATGACCCCGGACCCCTGACCCCTGACCCCTGACCCCTGACACCTGACACCTTACCCCTGACCCCTGACCCCTGACCCCTGACCCTGACACCTGACACCTGACCCCTGACACCTGACCCCTGACCCATGGCACCTGACACCTGACACCTGACACCTGACACCTGACCCCTCACCCCTCACCCCTTCCCCTACCCCTCCCCCTACCCCATCCCTACCCACCCCACCCCTACCCTACCCTACCCTACCCCTACCCCATACCCTACCCCTACCCTACCCCTACCCAACCCCTACCCTTCCACTACCCCTTCCCCTACCCCTACCCCACCCCTACCCACCCCTACCCTACCCCTACCCCAAACCTTCCCCACCCCACCCCTACCCTACCCTATGCTACCCCGAACCCTACCCCTACCTTACTCCTACCCCACCCCTACCCTACCCCTACCCTACCCCTACCCTACCCCTACACTAGCCCTACCCTACCCCTACCCTACCCTACCCTAACCTCCCCTACCCCACCCCGTCCCCACCCCTACCCCACCCAAGCACTACTCCATCCCCACCCCTACCCAAGCCCTACCCTAGCCCTACCCCTACCCTACCCCTAACATACCCCTACCCTACCCATACCCTACCCATACGCGACCCCACCCCTACCCTACCCCTACCCCAAACCTTCCCCATCCCACCCCTACCCTACCCTATGCTACCCCTACCCCTACCCCTATCTTACCCCTACCCAACCCCTACCCTACCCCTACCCTACCCCTACCCTAACCATACACTACCCCTACCCTATCCTACCCCTACCCTACCCCTACCCTAACCTCCCCCTACCCCACCCCATCCCCACCCCTACCTCACCCCTACCACTACTCCACCCCACCCCTACCCTACCCATACCGTACCCCTACCCTACCCCTAATGTACCCCTACCCCACCCATACCCCACCCCTACTCCACCCCTACCCCACCCCTACCCCCACCCCTTACCCAACCCTACCCCACCCGTACCTCACCCTTACCTCACACTTACCTCACCCCTTCCCCCTGACCCATTCCCCCTGACCCTTGCCCCTGACCCCTGACCACTGACCCCCAAACACCCAAACACCCAAACACCCAAACCGAACAGCCAAACAGCCAAACACACAAACACACAAACACACAAACACACAAACACACAAACATTGCCCCTGACCCTTGCCCCTGACCCCTGACCACTGACCAATCAATCAATCAATAGTTCCATCCTATAGTCGAGGGTTGGATGCAATGGTTCTCCACTTGTCCCGATGTTGTGCTGTTCTGATAGACTGTGAATAATTCAAGCCTGTCCACTGTGAAATATTTGTAAACCATGATGTTCTTGGTCTCCCTCTCCCTCGGCTGCCATTCACCTTCCCTTCCAACAATGTATGGTATATTGAACTCTGACGAATGATGTGGCCAAAATAAATAAGTTTCTTTGTATGTATAGTGGCAAACAAGCTTTTCTTATTTTTAATTTTTCTGAGAACTTCTTTGTTGGTGATCTTCTTTGTCCATGATATTTTCATCATCCTTCGATAAGTCCACATCTCAAATGCTGCTAAACGTTTGTACATTTTCTTAGAGATTGTCCATGTCTCTGCCCCATACATTAGAGTAGAGCACACATAACACTGAAGAATACGCTTCCTTGTTTGTATTAATATCTTACTTGATGTTAACACTCTATACATTTTGGAGAATGTTGTTCGGGCTATTGTTATCCTTCTTTTAATTTCTTCCTCACATCTCCCATCATTTGTAATCTTTTGTCCGAGATATATGAATTCGGATACTTGTTCTGCGTTTGTGCCATCTATGGTTATATTGACATTTGGTTTATCTGTCTTTTTACTTATAACCATTGTTTTGGTCTTCCTGGCATTCATCTTCATGTTGAATAGTATTCCAGCTTTATTGACCACTGAACCCCAAACAGCCAAACACACACACACACAAACACACACACACACAAACACACAAACACCACAGGACAATGTACACCCAAACACCCAAACACCTGAACACCCAAACACCCAACACCCAAACAAATGAACACCTGACACCTGACCCTCACCTGAGTGTCACGTGTCACCTGAGTGTCACCAGTCACCTGAGTGTCACCAGTCCCCTGTCACCTGAGTGTCACCTGAGTGTCACCTGAGTGTCACCAGCCACTCACCTGTCACATGAGTGTCACTAGTCACCTCATACCTGAGTGTCACCAGTCACTCAACTGTCACATGACTGTCACCAGTCACATGAGTGTCAGCAGTCACATGAGTGTCACCAGTCGCATGAGTGTCACCTGACCCCTGACCCCTGACACCTGGGCCGCGTTCAGGCTCCGTCTCGGAGGCGCCTCGGCGACGGGCATGACGTCACGCCAGTCTGTACGACAACAGTAGTTGGTCGCCTCGAAAATGGCCGCCCCATAGGCGGCGGCCATTTGCAATGGACAAGCTGCGCTGTGATAGGCTGAAACTACTGGATACGGTGGAAATGCTGCGCTGTGATAGGCTGAAACCACTGGACACGGCGGCCATTTTCGAGGCGCTTTTTGTCTCCACATTGAAAAGGGAGGCGTCGCCGAGACGTCACCGAGACGCACCCTGAACGCAAATAGAGCAAAAAGCATCGCCGCGACGTCTCCGAGACGTACCCTGAACGCGGCCCTGATACCTAACACCTGACCCCTGACCCTACCCGTACCCTACCCCTACCCTACCCCACCCCTACCTCACCCCTACCCCACCCCTACCCCACCCGTAATCCACCCCTACCCCACCCCTACCCCACCCCTACACCTACCCTTCCCCTACCCCTACCCCTACCCCACTCCCACCCCTACCCCACCCCTACCCCACCCCTAACCCACCCCACCCCTACCCTACCTTACCCTATCCTACCCCGACCCATACCCTACCCATACCCTACCCATACCCTACCCATACCCTACCCCTTCTCTATCCGTACCCCTTCCCCTACCCCTACCCCTACCCTAGCCCTACCCTACCCCCCCCTATCCCCCCCTTACCCCACCTCTACCCCCCCCCCCTTACTCCCCCCCTACCCCCCTACCCCACTCCTACCACTAAACCACCCCTACCCCACCCCTACCCCACCCCTACCCTACCCATACCCTACTCCTACCCTACCCCTACCATACCCTACCCCTACCCTAACCTACACCTACCCCAACCCTACCCCACCCCTACCCCTACTCCACCCTTCCCCCACCCCTACCACACCCCTACCCTACCCTACCCCTACCCTACCCTACCCTACCCTCCCCCTACACTACCCCTACCCTACCACTACCCTACCCCACCCCTAGCCACCCCTACCGCTACTCCACTCCTCCCCACCCCTATCCCACCCCTACCCCTACCCTACCCTACCCCTACACTACCCCTACCCTACCCCTACCCTAGCCCTTATCTAACCTCCCCCTACCCCACCCCTACCCCGCCCCTACCCCACTCCTACCCTGTCACCTGAGTGTCACCAGTCACCTGAGTGTCACCATTCACTCACCTGTCACATGAGTGTCACCAGTCACCTGAGTGTCACCAGTCACCTGAGTGTCACCAGTCATCTGAGTGTCACACAGTATGTTATGGGTGGAACACATAGTGTGTTATATGTGTGTACCACACATTGTGTTATGTGGGTAGCACACAGTGTGCTATGTGTGTGTACCAGACCGTCTGTTATGTGTCACCTGAGACCTGAGACCGATATATGTGTGTGCAACACACAGTGTATTATGTGTGTAGCACACAGTGTGTTATGTGTGTGTACCACACAGTGTGTTATGTGTGTAACATACAGTGTGTTATATGTCTGTACGACAGTGTGCTATGTGTGTGCAACACACAGTGTATTATGTGTATGCACCAAAACAGTGCGATATGTGTGTGCAACACACAGTGTGATATATGTGTAACACACAGTGTCACAGTGTGTTATGTGTGTAACACAGTGTGTTATGTGTGTGTACCACACCTTGTTTTATGTGTGTGTACCACACAGTGTGTTATGTGTGTAACACACAGCGTGTTATGTGTGTGTACGACACAGTGTGTTATGTGTGTGCACCACACAGTGTGTTATGTGTGTGTACCACACAGTGTGTTATGTATGTACCACACAGTGTGTTATGGGTGTGTACCACACAGTGTGTTATGTGTGTAACACACAGTGTGCTATGTGTGTCTACCACACAGTATGTTATGTGTGTACCACACAGTGTCTATGTGTGTGTCCTGATATGACCTTTGATGCCTGGCAGAGGCATCCAGTGTGTTCGCTATTTGCGCTTGAGAACCACATGACGCCCGCTCGTACTTGATGCACGCCCGACACACGCGTCCTACCCCTATAGTGTGTTATGGGTGTACCACACAGTATGTTATGTAACACACAGTACTGTGTAACACACGGTGTCTATGTGTGTCCTGATATGACCTTTGACGCCTGGCAGACGCATCTAGTGTGATCGCTTGAGAACCGCATAACGCCCGCTTGTACTTGACGCACGCCCGACACACGCGTCCTGTATGTCCGTACCTTAAAATACAGTGTGTTATGGGTGAACCACACACTGTGTGATGTGTGTACCACACAATGTGTTATGTGGGTGTACCACACGGTGTGCTATGTGTGTAACACACAGTGTGTTATGTGTGTAACACACAGTGTGTAATGTGTGTGTAACACAGTGTGCTATGTGTGTGCAACACACAGTGTGTTATATGTGTACCACACAATGTGTTATGTGTGTGTACCACACTGTGTGTTATGTGTATAACACACAGTGTGTTATGTGTGCGTACCACACAGCGTGTTATGTGTGACCAGGTACGGGCTGTACACACCCACACAGTCCCCTAACAGTGGCCAGGTACGGGCTGTAGATACCCACACGGTCCCCTAACAGTAGCCAGGCGCTGTACATACCCAACCAGTTCCCTAACAGTGGCCAGTTACGGACTGTACATACCCACACAGTATCCTAACAGTGGCCATACATGGGCTGTACACACCCACACAGTCCCCTAACAGTCCCTAATTTCCCAGTGGGGCAGCACTATAAAGTCGCCATGAGTGCACACTGTCACAAGTCGGTACCTGTCCTGATATAACACTAACAATGTTGCAGGACGTAAAACTCCAATAACCAAGCTGATCTTACAATATACTCCTGACAGCGATTCCGCGATAATTTGATAAATCTGTGATTTGTGCCATTCCTAAAATATGTACAGGCCAGGTACAGGCTGTATATATCCACACAGTCCCCTAATGGTGGCCAGGTACAGGCTGTACATACCCACACAGTGGCCAGGTATGGGCTGTGCATACCCACACGGTCCCCTAACAGTGCCCAGGTACGGGCTGTGCATACCCACACGGTCCCCTAGCAGTGGCCAGACACAGGCTGTACACACCCACACAGTGCCCTAACAGTGGCCAGGTACGGGCTGTACATACCCACTCAGTCTCCTAACAGTGGCCAGACACAGGCTGTACATACCCACACAGTCTCCTAACAGTGGCCAGACAGGTGCTGTACATACCCAACCATTTCCCTAACAGTGGCCAGCTACGGACTGTACATACCCACACAGTCTCCTAACAGTGGCTACACACGGGCTGCACATACCCACACAGTCTCCTAACAGTGACCAGGTATGGACAGTACCCTAACTGTGGCCAGGTATGGGCTGTACATACCCACACAGTCTCCTAACAGTGGCCAGACACGCGCTGTACATACCCAGCCAGTTCGCTAACAGTGGCCAGTTATGGACTGTACATACCCACACAGTATCCTAACAATGGCCAGACACGGGCTGTACATACCCACACAGTCCCCTAACAGTGACCAGGTACGGGCTGTGCATACCCACAGAGTCCCCTAACAGTGGCCAGGTACGGGCTGTACATACCCACACGGTGCCCTAACAGTAGCCAGACACGGGCCCTAACAGTGGCCAGGTATGGGCTGTACATACCCACATAATCCCCTAACAGTGGCCAGGTATGGGCTGTGCATGCCACACAGTGTCCTAACAGTGGCCAGACAGGTGCTGTACATACCCACACAGTCTCCTAACAGTGGCCAGGTATGGGTTATACATAACCACACAGTCCCCTAACAGTGGCCAGACATGGGCTGTACACACCCACACAGTCCCCTAACAGTGGCCATCAAACGGAACCCAATATCGGGTTTGAAACCCGAGGTTGTCCGATCCGAGATGAGCATTTATTACGTTCACCGGAACACTGGACATGATGCTAGATCAGACAGTAGACACCTGGTAAGGGGCATACCCACACAGTCTCCTAACAGTGGCCAGACACGGGCTCTACATAACCACACAGTCCCCTTATTGAGGCTGTATGTATACTGTCCATAGCTGGCCAGTTGTAGTGTTGGTGTTATCTTACCACACAGTAGCTGCTGATAAGTTATTTGCTTGCCTGCATTTCAGTAGCAGATATATAATTGGTTGGTATCCTACGTTAGTTTTTTAAATATTTTCTTGGAATATATGTATTTTATTTTGTTCTACTCTTAGTACTAGACTATCCCACTCCTATTTAGGAGTGGGCTAGTCCGATCCGAGATGAGCATTTATTACGTTCACCGGAACACTGGACATGATGCTATATCAGACACATTATTTACACTCAGGAACATGTCCCCACTGGATGTTTTCAAATGAATTATTCTCCTATTTTCTAGTAATTTCACTTTGGTTCTTTTGTGTATGTCATAGGTGGGGTGCAGATTTTTAGGGGTCTGTTCTGACAGATTTTTAGGGGTCTGATCTGCAGTATTTGCAGTTTTTTTCTCGCACCCATGTAGTTTACATCTCCATAGTCAAAATAGGGGAGCGCCATACCCTTGAAGATTGTTATTGACATGTCTTGTGTCATGTAGTCTCTTAGCTTTTTAGCCACAGTTTTTTGGTTTAATTTCTGGATAATTTTATTTATACATTTTATTTATACATTGGCAAGGCCTAGGTATTTGTAATGGTCTACATTTTCTAATGTTTGGTTTCCTAACTTACAATGTAGTTTTCTTTCTGGCATTTGTTTATACGAGAAGAGTACTGTTTTTGATTTGCTTGTGTTGATGGTTATTTTGTTGGACTCACACCACTCGTCTAGTTTTAGTAGTCTTCATACGGCAAGACCGATTGCAAGCTGACTCACATATTTGTGAATATGTGAGTCAGGTTGACTCTAAGATATGTGACTCAGGCTCAACCAGCAGCTTAGCACGACCTACCGATAGCCCTGGTATTGGAGGAAGCTGCAGAGACCTGCCAGGGACCATCAAACGGAACCCAATATCGGGTTTGAAACCCGAGGTTGTCCGATCCGAGATGAGCATTTATTACGTTCACCGGAACACTGGACATGATGCTAGATCAGACAGTAGACACCTGGTAAGGGGCAGCCCAACTGGAAGCAGGCCATGATGCTATATCAGACAGTAGACACTTGGTAAGGGACTACCCCACTGGAAACAAGCCATGGTGCTATATCAGACAGTAACACCTAGTAAGGGGCAGCCCCACTGAAGCAGGCCTTGATGCTATATCAGAAGTAGCCACTTGGTAAGGGGCAGCCCCACTAGAAGCAGGCCATGATGCTATATCAGACAGTAGACAGTTGGTAAGGGACAGCCCCACTGGAAACAGGCCATGGTGCTATATCAGACAGTAGCACCTAGTAAGGGGCAGCCCCACTGGAAGCAGGCCTTGATGCTATATCAGACAGTAGAAACCTGGTAAGGGGAAGCCCCACTGGAAGCAGGCCATGATGCTATATTAGACAGTAGAAACCTGGTAAGGGGAAGCTCCACTGGAATCAGGCCATGATGCTATATCAGACAGTAGACGCTGAGTAAGGGGCAGCCCAACTGGAATCAGGCCATGATGCTATATCAGGCAGTAGACACCTAGTAAGGGGCAGCCCCACTAGAAGAAGGGCATGATGCTATATCAGGCAGTAGACACCTGGTAAGGGGCAGCCCCACTGGAAGCTGGCCGTGATGCTATATCAGGCAGTATACACCTGGTAAGGGGCAGCCCCACTGAAAGCTGGCTGTGGTGCTATATCAAGCCATAGACACCGGCTAAGGGGCAGCCCCACTGGAAGCAGGCCGTGATGCTATATCAGACAGTAGACTCTGAGTAAGGGGCAGCCCCACTGGAAGCAGGCCATGATGCTATATCAGGCAGTAGACACCGGGTAAGTGGTAGACCCACTGGAATCAGGCCATGATGCTATATCAGGCAGTAGACACCTGGTAAGGGGCAGCCCCACTGGAAGCAGGCAACATGTTGTGTTGCTTACCCACAAAACACTGCTCAAGCTTTCTAGAAAAGGTGCCTTACCATAACCATCATGTCAAACTCAGAGTCATCAAAAAGTGGTCAATCAGGTAAGGGCTTGGTTATTTGATCATTTGACCAATCAGCTATAGCCTCCTGAGTATGACATCACTGGCAGGCTGGCTGCACTAAGCCAATCAGCGCAACCCACATGGAGTGAGGTCAACAGGTCACTGCCCCCTTGTCAATGATGCCAAAGTGCAAGAATAACCGATCGTATCTGCAAAGGTAATGGCCAGGGGGCGGGGAACTGGGGGAAAGGGCGATGGACGGGCTGGAAGGTGTGTGGGGGGGGGGGGGGGGGGACAGGGGGGAAAGGGGCTAAGTGGAAGGGGTGGGAAGGGGCAGGGTGATAGATGCAGGGTGGAAGGGGTGGGAAGGGGCGTGGGATAGAAGGGGCATGGTGGAAGGGGCTGGGCGGGGTGGAAAGGGCAGGGTGGAAAGGGGAGGGTGGAAAGGGGAGGGTGGAAGGGGCAGGGTGGAAGGGGCAGGGTGGTAAGGGCAGGGTAGAACGGGCTGAGCGCAGGGTGGAAGGGGCAGGGTGAAAGGGGCAGGGTGAAAGGGGTAGGGTGAAAGGGGCAGTGTAGAAGGGGCCATGGGTTTGTATCATGGTCGAGTCAATGATGACTAAAAATTGATACTTGCCACCTCCTAGCCAGGCGCAAGGCATTATTAGCATAGGTTTGCTCAGTGTCAAAATAATGTGACTGAGTGGGATATCAGGTCATCGTCCTGCCAGTCTGGTCTCCCAGTGGGGCAACACTTTAAAGTCACCATGAGTGCACACATAAGTCGGTACGGGTCCTGATATGACTTTAAATGTTGCCAGGACGTAAAACGCCAACAAGCAACCATTATACATATGCTATGCATGATATGTACATTTTATTTCGCGCATATACACAATATATACTTTGGCTACGTGAGAAGAAGGAAGAAGACAACCGGGATGGGTTGGAACAGTCAGTGTGTCCTGGTCGAGGATTAACAGCTGGTTGGTTGGTTGTCGGAATTTTAGGTCCTGGCGCAATCTAACGTCATATCAAGCATTAACAGCTCTACCGGCAAAATGCAGCTCAAAATCAGCATGACTAATGCCAGACCAAGTGTCTGTAGTAGCGAGAAGCACCACTTGTGGCGCCAGTGTTGTACATAAGGACGCAAATCGAAGGCCGTAGCAGATTGGATTACTACCATGATACATAACAGTAATTAATATAGCAAAGTGTCTTCCAGTGTAATATACATAATATATTATATTGAATATATATGGTACATATGATATTAATGCTGTATATGTTATATAGTAGGGTTCCATATAGTTTGTATGATACGTGTGATAGATGAGAGAAAAGAGATGAGGCCATTGTCCAGTGAGGGGGGATAGGGAGCTGTTACTGAGAAAAGATGTTGGTGAATAGATAAGGACAGACTGAGGGACACCGGTAGTGGAGGGGAAATACTCGTGGACGGATCGAATAGGACGTCCCACGGGAAGGCGGGTAGGAGTGATTGGGGTCAGAGGTCAGCCAAGTCGAGCGAAGTGGGCGGGATTCGCCTCTGTGTTGAGAGCCGATTAGAGCAGTTGAGGAAGTGACACCGCAGAGAGGGAGGTGGGGAGAAGATGTCCGCCCACCAACACACACCCCCACCCCCATACCAACACCCCACATCCACCAACACACCCTCACACACCCCCACCCCACACCCCCACCCCACATCCACCAACACACCTCCACACCCCCACCCCACATCCACCAACACCCCCCCACACACTCCCACCTCCATACCAACACCGAACATCCACCAACACCCCCACACCAACACCCACACCCACCAACACACCCTCACACACCCACCCCACACCAACACCCCACATCCACCAAAACCCCCACACCGACACCCTACACCCACCAACACACCCTCACGCACAAACACCCCCACACGAACACCCCACATCCATCAACACACCCCCACACCCCACCAACTGCCCACATCCACCAAAACACCCCCTCACACACACCCACTACCACACCAACACCGCACATCCACCAACACCCCCCACACCAATACCCCACATCCACCAACACCACCCCCACACCCCTACCAACACCCCATATCCACCAAAACACCCCCACACCAACACCACACATCCACCCCCACATCCCCTCCCCACACCAACACCCCACATTCACCAACACACACCCACACCCCCACACGACATCCACCCCCCACCCACCCACACCAACACCCCACATCCACCAACACTACACCAACACCCGAATCAAATCCCCCACACCCCCACCAACACCCCCATATCCACCAACACCACACCAATACCCGAAATCAACACAGGAACATGTCCGGGTTAGTTTGCAGAGGGATCCAGAGAGGGAAATCAGATTGTGCACTGTGACTAATGGCTGGCGCACACCTACTGTTTGTGCGCACCCACCTACCGTTTATGATGTAAAACTGCCCGTTTCGCGCACAAAAATCGCTAGGTGTGCGCGGGGGGGCGATTCGCGCATAAAACTCAGTTTTTAGTGCTAAAAGCGGCCGTTTACGATTGCGATTCGCGATTCGAAAAACGAATCGGCCCGTTTTCAGTTTTAAGCGGGTCGGGTCGGGTCGCGAGTTTTAGTGCGCGAATCGTAAACGGGAGGTGTGCGCCAGCCATATGTCAGTCAGGAACATGTCCATGTTAGCTTAAGAGGGGTCTTAGGAGGGAGATCAGATTGTGCCCTGTGTCTAAGTCACTCAGGAACATGTCCGTGTTTGTGTACAGAAGGGTCTGAGGAGGGAGATTAGAATGTACACTGTAACTAAGTCAGTCAGGAACATGTCCGTGCTTTTGTATAGAGGGGTCCAGAAAGTGGAGATAAGATTGTGCTCTGTGACTAAGTCAGTAGGGAACATTTCCGTGTTAGTGTACAGAGGGGTGGTAGTGTACTGAAGGGTCCTTGGAGGGAGATCAGATTGTGTGCTGTAACTAAGTCAGATGTCAGGAACATGTCAGGAACATGTCCGTGTTAGTGTACAGAGGGGTGTTACTGTACAGAAGGTCCGTAGAGGGGATATCGGATTGTGCACTCTAACTAAGTCAGTCAGGACCATGTAATTAAGTCAGTCCGGAACATGTCGGTGTTAGTGTACAGAGCAGTCCATGTTAGTGTACAGAGGGGTCCAAGGATGGAGATCAGATTGTGCACTGTGACTAAGTCAGTCAGGAACATGTCCGTTTTAGTGTACAGAGCAGTGTATGTTAGTGTACAGAGGGATCCGGGGAGGGAGATTAGATTGTGCGCTGTAACTAAGTCAGTCAGGAACATGTCCGTGTTAGTATACAGAGGGGTCTGTGGAGGGAGATCAGATTGTACCAGGATCCACAGTTTTAGTGTACAGAGCAGTCCATGTTAGTGTCAGTCAGGACCATGTCGGTTTTAGTGTACAGAGCAGTCCATGTTAGTGTACAGAGGGGTCTGTGGAGGGAGATCAGATTGTGCTCTGTTACTAAGACAATCAGGAACATGTCCATGTTACTGTACAGAGGGGTGTTACTATACAGAAGGGTCCGTGGAGGGAGATCAGATTGTGCGCTGTGACTAAGTCAGTGAGGAACATGTCGGTGTTAGTTTACAAAGGGGTTCAGGGAGGGAGATCAGATTGTTCGCTGTAACTAAGTCAGTCAGGAACATGTCGGTGTTAGTTTACAGAGGGCCCGGGGATGGAGATCAGATTGTGCCCTGTTACTAAGTCACTCAGGAACATGTCCGTGTTAGTGTACAGAAGGGTGTTAGTATACAGAAGGGTCCATGGAGGGAGATCAGATTGTGCCCTGTGACTAACTCAGTCAGGAACATGTCTGTCTTAGTGTACAGAGGGGTGTTAATGTACAGAGCGGTGTTGGTTTATAGAGGGGTCCGGGGAAGGAGATCAGATTGTGCGCTGTGTCTAAGTCACTCAGGAACATGTCCGTGTTAGTGTACAGAAGGGTCTGGGGAGGGAGATCAGATTGTGCGCTGTGACTAAGTCAGTCAGGAACATGTCGGTGTTAGTTTACAGAGGGGTCCAGGGAGGGAGATTGTATTGTGCCCTGTGACTAAGTCAGTCAGGAACATGTCCGTGTTAGTTTACAGAGGGGTCCGGGGAAGGAGATCAGATTGTGCGCTGTAACTAAGTCAGTCAGATACATGTCGGTGTTAGTGTACAGAGGGCTCTGGGGAGGGAGATCAGATTGTGCCCTGTGACCAAGTCAGTCAGGAACATGTGAGAGTTAGTGCACAGAGCAGTCCATGTTAGTGTACAGAGGGGTCCGGAGAGGGCAGATCAAATTGTGCCCTGTAACTAAGTCAGTCAGGAACATGTCGGTGTTAGTGTACAGAGCAGTCCATGTTAGTGTACAGAGGGGTCTGGAGAGGGGATATCAAATTGTCCCTTGTAATTAAGTCAGTCCGGAACATGTTGGTGTTAGTGTACAGAGCAGTCCATGTTAGTGTACAGAGGGGTCCAGGGATGGAGATCAGATTGTGCACTGTGACTAAGTCAGTCAGGAACATGTCCGTTTAGTGTACAGAGCAGTCTATGTTAGTGTACAGTGGGGTCTGGGGAGGGAGATCAGATTGTGTGCTGTGACTAAGTCAGTCAGGAACATGTCGGTTTTAGTGTACAGAGCAGTCCATGTTAGTGTACAGAGGGGTCTGGGGAGGGAGATCAGATTGTGCGCTGTGACTAAGTCAGTAAGGAACATGTCGTTGTTAGTAAACAGATCATTCTGTGTTAGTGTACAGAGGGGTCCGGGGAGGGAGATCAGATTGTGCGCTGTGACTAAGTCAGTCGGCAACATGTTAGTGTACAGGGTTGTCCGTGTTAGTGGACAGGGCAGTCCGTGTTAGTGGACAGGGCGGTCTGTGTTAGTGTACAGGAAAGACACATAATCTCAGCATACATTGATCAACATGCAGTTAACTGGAGGGATACAAGTAGAGAGGTGTGTGGTTTTTTTGGTGTCTTAATTTTTTTTTATTGAGGCTGTATTTATACTGTCCATAGCATATAAGTCCAGGTACCCAGGCTTGTTTTCAATGCTGGCCAGTTGTAGTGTTGGTGTTATCTTACCACACAGTAGCTGCTGATAAGGTATTTGATTGCCTGCATTTCAGTAGCATATAGATAGTTAATATAATGTATATAGAAATTTATGCAAAACTTATCTTATATTTGCTAGGAACACAGGCCACCAAACTTACCTGAAAAAAGAAAGAAATCGTATTTTAGCAGATGAATAGTTACGAGGCACATAGTTATAGGGTGTGTTCTAACTATCAGCTTATAGAGTCGGTTTCAATATGCCCAGTGTGATTGTCAAATATTGTTGGTTTAACGGAACAAAGTTGACACTATAGAATAGCTATGGCTGAGGGAGGGAGCCCTTAGAAACAGAGTGCTATAAGGGCTACATATAATATAACCATCAATAGACCCTTGTGGCCTTCAATACACGAGGACTCTAGGGCAGAGAGAATATATGATCTAATATGGGGACCAGACAACACAGGCGATTACTATTGATTCAAAAATGGCATGTTTTGACCCTGATCATTGTCCCTTCTCAGCAATCTAAACTCTATGGATACATACGAAGGCAAATGTGCCGTTTGCGAAACACTTTCTGTATATACATACATATATATATATATCCAAATAGCTTGAACATGCAATGTTCATTATTGATTATTATATTGACCTATTTCTAGGACATATCGATATAATTTTTAACATTTCTGTACCGATAGAAAGGAGGACTAAAACAACAGACACCCAGCATAAATTGACCTTTCAACTTCCATTCAATACTGCTGAAGTGTGTTTGACGTTAACCCAAGCAATGCCTGTCTGAGTGGACCGGTGAGTCAGGCGGCAGACACCTTTGCAGGCCAGCCGACTATCGGGACGTCAGTATGTAAATGGATCATTGAAGAGTTCATTGGAACAGCTTATAGAGTCGGATATGTGGAGGGGTACAAAAAAGTAGAAGTACTGCCGGTAGAAGATATTTAGTGAAACGGAGTGCTCCCGAACAACTCTCACCACCGCCACAACGTGGGCGAGTCTCACCAACAATTCCGCGTCCAGTGAAGAGGAAGTGCGAGGTGGCTTCTTCACCCCGCACTGATCAATTCTGGTCAAAATGTCTGAGTACTAGGGCGCTAAGGAGTAAGCTGGGGTGGGCACATGCGGGCACATGCAGATTTGGAGTTCGCTGAATGGTTAGTAAGAGCTGGCCCTGGTAGCGATACTCTACGCGCTGCCAAGGACTGCTCTTTCCGGAAACGTAACGGTCGGAGCTTAGCGCCATCTGGTTGTTTAGTTGCCAACCACTCAAATATGTCCTTTGTGAATACGTTGACGGAACAAAAAGAACAAAATGTAACAAACTCATCAGATACAAGTGGCCATGGCGGTGTGTGGGTGTGTGGAGGGATACAAGTGAAGAGGGGTGTGTGGATGTCTGGAGGGATACAAATATAGAGGTGTGTATGGGTGTGTGGAGGGAGACAAGTAGAGAGGCGTGTGTGGATATGTGGAGGGATACAAGTAGAGAGGTGTGTATGGGTCTGTGGAGGGATACAAGTAGAGAGGTGTGCATGGATATGTGGAGGGATACAAGTAGAAAGGTGTGGGCGGGGCTGTGGAGGGATACAAGTAGAGAGGTGTGCATGGATATGCAGAGGGATACAAGTAGAGAGGTGTGGGCGGGGCTGTGGAGGGATACAAGTAGAGAGGTGTGCATGGATATGTGGAGGGATACAAGTAGAGAGGTGTGGGCGGGGCTGTGAAGGGATACAAGTAGAGAAGTGTGCATGGATATGTGGAGGGATACAAGTAGAGAGGTGTGGGCGGGGCTGTGGAGGGATACAAGTAGAGAGGTGTGCATGGATATGTGGAGGGATACAAGTAGAGAGGTGTGGGCGGGGCTGTGGAGGGATACAAGTAGAGAGGTGTGCATGGATATGTGGAGGGATACAAGTAGAGCGGTGTGGGCGGGGCTGTGGAGGGATACAAGTAGAGAGGTGTGCATGGATATGTGGAGGGATACAAGTAGAGAGGTGTGGGCGGGGCTGTGGAGGGATACAAGTAGAGAGGTGTGCATGGATATGTGGAGGGATACAAGTAGAGAGGTGTGGGCGGGGCTGTGGAGGGATGCAAGTAGAGAGGTGTGCATGGATATGTGGAGGGATACAAGTAGAGAGGTGTGGGCGGGGCTGTGGAGGGATACAAGTAGAGAGGTGTGCATGGATATGTGGAGGGATACAAGTAGAGAGGTGTGGGCGGGGCTGTGGAGGGATACACATAGAGAGGTGTGCATGGATATGTGGAGGGATACAAGTAGAGAGGTGTGGGCGGGGCTGTGGAGGGATACAAGTAGAGAGGGGTGCATGGATATGTGGAGGGATACAAGTAAAGAGGTGTGTGTGGGTCTGTGGAGGGATACAGGTAGGGAGGTGTGTGTGGGTGTCTGGGTAGAGGGAGACAAGTAGAGAGTTGTGTGTGAATATGTGGAGGGATACAAATAGAGAGGTGTGTGTGGATATGTGGAGGGATACGAGTGGAGAGGTGTGTGTGGATATGTGGAGGGATACGAGTAAAGAGGTGTGTGTGGGGCTGTGGAGGGATACAAGTAGAGAGGTGTGTGTGGATATGTGGAGGGATACAAGTAGAGAGGTGTGTGTTTTTTTGGTGTTTTTAATTTTTTTTATTGAGGCTGTATTTATACTGTCCATAGCATATAAGTCCGGGTACCCAGGCTTGTTTTCAATGCTGGCCAGTTGTAGTTTTGGTGTTATCTTACCACACAGTAGCTGCTGATAAGGTATTTGATTGCCTGCATTTCAGTAGCAGATAGATAATTGGTTGGTATGGTTAGTAACCAATGTTAGTTTTTTTGGATTTTCTTGGCATATATGTATTTATTTTTTCTACTCTTATTACTAGGCTAGCCTACTCCTATTTACATACCATAGGCTTGTACGTAGCTGTGTAGTGTGTTATCTGTCTACTTTTGGCATGGTTACCTTCCATTGGGCGCTGGTGGGCCGTGACATATCACATGCCCCTTTGCATTACAGCTTAGTGGGGGTTTCCTAGCCTTATTTTGCACAGATATTTTTTGTAAGTTTTTAGGTCAGGAATTTGTCGTTCCTTTACCATTTGGGCATTCCACACCTTGGCAGCCATTTCCAGCATGCTTCTCTCATGAGCTTTTATTTGGCTTGTGGTCTGCTTTAGTAGTGGCGCATTATTCGCTCTAGCAGTGCTTTTTAGTTCTGTTAGAAGTTTATTGTTTTGACTATAGCTATATGCTAATGTTTTCTAATGAATTTTTCTCCTATTTTCTAGTAATTTCACTTCGGTTCTTTTTCTGTATGTCATAGGTGGGGTGCAGTTTGTCTACTTCAGATTTTTAGGGCTCTGTTCTGCGGTGTTTTCATTTTTTTTAGTAGTTCTTTTCTTGCACCCATGTAGTTTACATCTCCATAGTAAAAATAGGGGAGCACCATGCCCTTGCAGATTTTTATTGACATTTCTTGTGTCA
Source organism: Branchipolynoe longqiensis (assembly GCA_030323885.1). NCBI lineage: Eukaryota > Metazoa > Annelida > Polychaeta > Phyllodocida > Polynoidae > Branchipolynoe > Branchipolynoe longqiensis. Next base: position 65,701,248 of record CM059196.1, on the reverse strand, counting down.
TGAGTCTTTGCAAATAGCCACAGTCTGTGGTTTACTTTTTGTATAATTTTATTTATACATAGATTGTAGTTTAGTTGGCTGTCCAACTCAAGGCCTAGGTATTTGTAATGGTCTACATTTTCTAGTGTTTGGTTTCCTAACTTACAGTGTAGTTTTCTTTCTGGCATTTGTTTATGCGAGAAGAGTACTGTTTTTGATTTGCTTGTGTTGATGGTTATTTTGTTGGACTCACACCACTCATCTAGTTTTAGTAGGAGTTTATTTAATTTAGTTATTACCTCCTCTTCTGTGGTGCCATTTGCATATATGACTGTGTCATCTGCATATAGTTGGAGGCATTCAGTTTGCAACCATTTTTCAAGATCGTTTATATAGATTATAAAGAGTAGTGGCCCTAACACTGACCCTTGGGGTACACCACATGTGACAGGTTGGTTGTCTGATAGTGTATTTTTATTTTTGTTTTCTGTTGCCTGTTGTTCAGGTAGCATCTTATCCAATCCATAGTGTTGGATTTTATGCCCATGGTTTTGAGTTTTTCCAGTAGTATTTTGTGTCAAATGCTTTGCTGAAGTCAATGAAGGTCTTTCTCTACCTTTGTCTTGTTTTTTTTTGTATTTTTATTTTCTTCATGGGACACATCTCATCAGTTGATTTTCTTATTTCTGTGATGATGTTGTCCCAATAGATATCAATATCATCTCTGGTTTGTGTGATGTTGTTTATGTTTTGGTGCAGATGATTTTTTAATGTATCTTCTGAGTAGTTTTGTAAGGACCTGCCCATTTTGTATTCATAGTGATTTGTGCTTTTGAGCTTTTTCCTGGTTACATATACTAGTTTGTGGTCGCTTATACCCCAGCTTCTAGTGCCCCATTTTGTTGCATGGTTTGAGTTGGTTAGTATTAGGTCTATTCTTGAGCTATTGTTGCTTAGCCTTGTGCTTTCAGTGATGAGCTGCTGCAGGCCTAAGATCTTGATGGTGGTTTGCAGCATTAGTTTTGTTTTTTCATTGCTGCTGTAATTCACATTGAAGTCCCCTAGCACAAAGATTTCTGCATTTGTTGATTTTTTGACAGTGTTTATGCTCTTTTCTAGTTCTTCAAGGAATACTTCAATTTCACCTGACGGTGGCCTATAGAGGCTGGCTATGGCTACATTTGCTTGCTTTTCGTTTTTTATTAGGCACCATAATAGCTCTATGTGCTCATTTGAGAGATTTGTTGGTTTTAGCTTTTCAGTGTCTAGGTTTTTGGTGGCTTTGCAGTAAATGGCAACACCTCCACCCTTCTTAGTTTGGTTCATTGCATTAATGTGCTGTCTGTCATTACGTATAAGCCTGGTGAATATTGAGGGTGTTGTTTTGGTGTTTGCCAGTGAACCATGTCTCTGATAACGTTAGTACATCTAGATTGTCTTTTTTTAGATGCATTATTATATCTATTTTATTGGATGTGCCCCTTCCCAGTTTGCATTCAATCTCTTCTACCATATTTATTTTACTCTAAATAATATTTTTAGGATAGTGGTTGCTTGATTTCGTGAGTTTTTGATTTTGTTTAGATTTTATTTTGGCTTAGTGATTGATGGATTCGGGGTGTATGTGCTGGTGCATACAGTACACATGGCCCCTTTTGATAGATAGTCAAGCATACCTCCATTACTTTTACTTTTACCTGTGTGCATAGAGGAAGACATGAACATTACAGTGTGTATTAGTTGTACCTGATTATACTTATGATTTAGGGTTTGGTTAGTGAAATTTATCAAAGTTTGTGATACTTATGTTTTGGAGCCCTGGTGCTCTTTCCAGTTCTCCGTGATGCTTTTTGACAGCCTGGCTGGTAGTGTATACCATCCATCATGCCAATGCCATATCATGCCGCTCTCTTTCCATGCCTTGTTTTGTGGGTTGACTTGTTTTGTGGTTTTTTTTATCTAGTGTGGGCGGAATTGGAGCAAGCTCTGCATTGCTATGTTTTTTGCCACTCCTCCTTACCTGCCGGGAGAGCTCTTATGCTTTCTACTGCTCTTCATTTTCAATTACTTCTTGTTTTCTTATGACATATTTGTGTTTGCTCGTTTATTTATTTGTTTATTTATTTGTATTTGCTTCGTTGCACAGGCTTTCCTTTATTTTTTGGAGGATGTTCCCCATTTTATTTTTGTATCCTTGTTTTACTGTTTCGCCTTCACTGGCGCTCTCCAGGTACTGAACTGAGCCCCAGTATGGGCATTTTGTGCATTCCTTGAATGCGTTTCCTGGAGCATTTGTTAGTTTCTCCTTCAGGCTTTCGTTTTGTGTGAATTTTGCACGGACGATGTCCTCCAGCACGTTTTCATTGGTTTTGCACCACTCCTGTGTTCTCCATATCTTCTTTGCCATTGCCTTTATCGTATATGGATTTTCAGTGTTGTCTATCATTCTCATTATGTCATGTTTCTCATGGTATTTTGCCATTATTACTCCGCTGATGTATATTTTTTACCATCCTTTCCAGTGATTTCACACTTGTAGAGATTGCTGAAAGGGGAGTTGTGTCCTTGGAAAGACATTCCCCATGTGTGTTCCCTAGTTGCTGCCTTCTCTGGCGTGATTTCTGCTATTTCTATTTGATCAAATTCGTTGGGCTAATAGATTTTTCCATTTACCTCTATATTGCATCCTTTCATTTTGATTGACTTTATTTGTTCGTTTTTGTTCTCCATTGCAAGTGTGTACATTTGTTGTACCATTTTCTCATTTAGCATTTCGGCTTCTGATCTGACCATCCTTGCTGTAGCTTTCTTTTGACTGGAGCATTAATTTTTTTCTGGAACAGTTCTTTTTTGTGTGACTCCTTTTCCAGCTGGATTTTGATGCTCCTTGGTCTGCTTATGATTTTTTCGGTGTTTTGGGTTTCTGTATCTTTGGTTTCCTTGTCTTTATTTTTGTCTCAGGTCTGCTCGTTGTTGTCTGTGGTTTTTGTTGGTGTTGCCTCTTTTTTCATTTTCTTTCCTAGACGGAAGGCTTTGGTCACTACCGTCCAGCCAAAGTCACAGTCTGCTTCTTTTAGCATGTTTGTGACAGTTTTCTCCATGTTTTCGTCTTCTTTTTCCGGGATGCCATGTATTATGATGCCGAGTTTTTCACATCACTTTTTGTCGCCTCTGTTTGGGCTGTATCCATGGGTGGCTTCCTTTTGTCAGTGGGCGCTGTCCTGGCATTGTTTATACCTTTGTTGGCATATGTGTTGTTCTTTTGTTCTTTGAGCTTCTCAAACTCAGATTTGTACGACGTGCATTCGATTTGCAACGTGTTGTACGCTACCTGTAGTGCCTGCAGTTGGTTTTGATAATCATTGTCATTGCCGTTGTCCCTTGGATTTTTTTTTTTTTTTCATCATTTCCGTTGTCATTCGTGCCGTTTCCGTCATTTACTTTTTGTTTTTGCCCCTCTTCGCTAATTCTTCTTTGACTCTTTGGTCTCACTCTCTCATCCTTATCCATATGCTTATCTCCGTGACACAACTGAAGAAGGTGGTGTGTGGATGTGTGGATGTGGATGGATACAACTGGAGAAGGCGGTGTGTGGGTGTGTAGGGATATAACTGGAGAAGGCAGTGTGTGGGTGTGTGGAGGGATACAACTGGAGAAGGTAGTGTGCGGGTGGGTGGGTTTGGAGGAATATAACTGGAGAAGGTGGCGTGTGGAGTGATACAACTGGAGAAGGTTGTCTGCCGGCGTGTGGGTGTGGATGAATATAACTTGAGAAGGCAGTGTGTGAGTGGGTGGAGGAATACAACTGCAGAAGGTGGTGTGTGGGTGTGTGAGTGTGGAGGGATACAACTGGAGAAGGCGGTGTGTGGGTGCGTGGGTGCGTGGGTGTGTGGGTGTGTGGGTGTGTGGGTGTGTGGGTGTGTGGGTGTGTGGGTGTGTGGGTGTGTGGGCGTGTGGGCGTGTGGGTGTGTGGGTGTGTGGGTGTGTGGGTGTGTGGGTGTGGAGGAATATAATATGTGTGGCGTTGTGTGGCATTGTGTGGTGGTGTGTGGCGGTGTGTGGCAGTGTGTGGCGGTGTGTGGCGGTGTGTGGCGGTGTGTGGCGGTGTGTGGCAGTGTGTGGCGGTGTGTGGCGGGGTGTGGTGGTGTGTGGTGGTGTGAGGCAGTGTGTGACAGTGTGTGATGGAGTGTGGGTGTGTGTCGGTGTGTGATGGTGTGACAGTGTGTGAATATGTGCATATATGCATATATAATGTGGCGGTGTGTGGCGGCGTGTAGCGGGGTGTGGCAGTGTGTGGCAGTGTGTGGCGATGTGTGGTGATGTGTGGTGGTGTGTGACGGTGTGTGGTGGTGTGTGACGGTATGCGGCAGTGTGTGGTGATGTGTGGCGATGCGTGGTGGTGTGTGAAGGTATGTGGCAGGGTGTGGTGGTGTGTGGTTGTGTGTGGCGGTGTGTGGTGGTCTGTGGCAGTGTGTGGGCGTGTGTGACGGTGTGCAGCAGTGTCTGGCCCTGGGTGGTGGTGTGTGGCGATGTGTGGCGATGTGTGGTGGTGTGTGGCAGTGTGCAGCAGTGTGCGGCGGTGTTCGGCGGTGTGCAGCGGTGTTTGGTGGTGTGTGGCGGGGTGTGGCGGTTTGTGACGGTGTGCGGCAGTGTATGGTGGTGTGTAGCATT
>CM059196.1:65575686-65696099 GCA_030323885.1 Branchipolynoe longqiensis | reverse complement strand
CTCCGCGTCCGATACCCAGATTTACAATGCCTCCGAGCTGAAGGTGGGCACAGAAGGTGGCACCATCGGCTTTCCGAACCCTGAACCGCTCGTCCATGGCCAGAACGATGTGCCGTATTTTCTGATCGGTGACGACGCCTTTGCCCTGCGGCCGTCCATGATGAAGCCGTACGGCAAGAGGGGCTTGACCAATGACGAGCGACTCTTCAACTACCGGCTTTCCCGAGCTAGGAGAGTGGTGGAGAATGCCTTTGGCATTCTAGCCAACCGCTTCGAAGTGCTGCTGACGACTATGCAGCACCACCCCTCAAGGCGTGCATTGTTCTGCACAACCTCATGAGGACACACTACCCAGCGCTACAGAACATGCAGCTGGATCGTCCCGAGACAGCCAACAACAACTTTGTGCCTGGAGGTTGGCGAGAGGGCCACAACCTTCCTGACATTGACGTTCTACCTGTTAACCCCAACACCGCGTCCAAGCTAGGAAAGGAACAGCGCAATCTAATTAAAGACTGGGTCGTCTCACCCGCCGGAGCACTGTCATGGCAAGACAGGATGATCTGACAAAACATTTTATCAGTCTGTATGCGCTGTGTCTGTCTATTGTTTTTGCAAACTTATGTGCTTTTCTTGACACTGTACTGTTATCGCTTTTTACATGTCTGTAATGTTGTGACATGTCTCCTGTTATATGAGATGCTAATATGTTTATATGTCCAGTAAAATAAACTATATCATTTTATAGATATGAAGACATAATTTGACATCTTTCGCTCCCAAATTTAAAGTCATCTAGTTAATGTAATTGTAATGAATCTCCTCTCTTTTTACATGAATTAATCTTTCACATACATACTAAGAACACAGGGAAAAATAGAGTTACACAGAGACAGAAAGGGGGAGACGGGTTAGAGGGAGGGAGGGAGGGAGGGGAGAAGAGATAGAGGGAGGGAGGGGGAGAAGAGATAGAGGGAGGGAGAGAAGAGATGGAGGGAGGGAGGGGGAGGGAGGAAGAGAGATAGAGGGACGGACGGAGGGAGGGAGGGGGAGGGAGGGAGATAGAGAGTGAGGGAGGGAAGGAGGAGAGAGGGATGGAGGGAGGAGATAGAGGGAGGGAGGGATGGAGGGGGAGGGAGGGAGGGAGAGAAGAGATAGAGGGAGGGAGTGGGAGGGAGGGAGGAGATAGAGGGAGGGAGGGAGGGAGGGAGGGGGAGAGGGAGGGAGGGAGGGGGGGAGGGAGAGAAGAGATAGAGGGAGGGAGTGGGAGGGAGGGACAGAGGAGATAGAGGGAGGGAGGGAGGAGATAGAGGGAGGGAGGGAGGGAGGGGGAGGGAGGGAGGGAGGGAGGGAGGGAGGGAGAGAATAGATAGAGGGAGGGAGTGGGAGGGAGGGACAGAGGAGATAGAGGGAGGGAGGGAGGAGATAGAGGGAGGGAGGGAGGGAGGGTAGGGAGGAAGAGAGATAGAGAGAGAGGGAGGAAGAGAGATAGAGAGGGAGGAAGAGAGATAGAGAGAGTGAGGAAGAGAGATAGAGAGAAGGAGGAAGAGAGATAGAGAGAGGGAGGGAGGGGAGGAAGAAAGGGGAAGGAGAAAGATTATTATAAATATTTTAAATTTAAAGTTTTTATTTATGTTTTAATTTTAATTTTAATTGTACTTTAATGTATAACAATTAAATGATGGCATGCCTTTACTGAAGACGGACACAAAAATTAAAATTGACAGTATATTTATTTATTTAAACATCTTGACATATAAATGTACAAACAATATATAAACATATATACATATATACATACAAATGTACAAAGATAAATAAAAACTAAGACTACATATATACACATATTTACAATCACTTCTCTCCCTTGCCATTAGAAGTGGCATCAGCTGGTGACTGTGTGGCTGATGAGGGGAATAAGTCCAAATTTAAGCCCAACATGCCAGATATCCCGGACAGCCCCGACAAGTTCAATGGTCTTTCTGGGCTGGCCGACTCAGACAAGTTCACTTGGGTGGGGTCACCGCGTGTCGGAGTCGTGATGTCTGCGGCAGCGCAAGTCCCCGGCCATGCCGCACCCACAGTGGGTGGAGCACCCGCGTGTACCATGACTCCGGGAGAGCCCCTCGTGTGCCCCGCCATCCCTAATGTCCGTAGTTGTCCAGCAGTGTGCGGCGGTGACGGCCGTACCACCAGCGGAGCTGCGGCCACCTTGTGACCCACGGAGGTTGGAGGTAGAGGCTGAGGCAGAAGACTTGGCAGAGGCGGCTGTGGCTGTGGCTGATGAGGAATGTGCGGCTGCCCCATATAGCGCTGCACATACGTGTGTGTCTGTGAAGCCCATGGTGATGCCGGTGGTGGCTGGTGAGTCCACTGGTGGGGTTGAGGCTGGTATGCCTTACTTGCAGACACACGAGCAGGTCCAGGAGCAGGTGCACAAGCAGGTGCAGGAGCAGGTGCAGGAGCAGGAGCAGGCACACCAACCACTGGGCCCAAGAATGTTCCTTCCTCCTCCTCCAGATGGTGTGACACCATGCGGTTGGGTGGACCGCAAACTGACACAAATCGCTCCTCCGGCATCGTGAGGATCATGTCCCGCACATAGTTGGCGAATGCCACTCGCTTCGTCACCGTCGGTGTCGGTGGAGGAGGTGGCTGCATCACCTTGAGGATGTCGGCAGACTCGTCGAACCTCTTGTGGATGGCAGCGAGGAGGTTGTCGTCGACTGGGGCAGATCGCTTCCCTCTCCCCTTTCCCTGCTCTTGGGATGTAGCAGGGGGAGTGGGTGGAAGCTCCTCGTCCATCGCCACCTCCACATTGGTCGGGACATTCTCCTCCACGCTGAGATCGAGCTGCGCAGCCACGACAGGAGGGGCCAACGGCAAGACAAAATCATAAAATAACATAAGTAACATGAACGCAAATCGATATTTTGACAAAATACACGACAAGTCAACAGTAAATCCAAAATATATAAAGCAAAAATAATTAACGTTAAATGCAAACATGGATTTATAACGATTATATCTCGATATATCTATTGTCAATATCTCGATTTAAGAACAACTACACAACAACTCAACATTAAAGAAATAATAACATTTAACAAATTACTAGAATATTTACATAAATACAACAAAAGCATAACATAACAAACTTAGAATACGAGCGGTTTTACGAGAATACTAACAGCCGCACTTGTCAGAATGATAAAAGATTAGGTACTTACACTCCTGCAGGGCTCCGGTCGGTGACAGACGACGGACCGCAGGAACCCGAACTTGCGCAGGATCCACTGCTCCCGCTCAGTCAGGTCAGAGGCTCCGTCCCCGCTTTTTTTCTTGTGGAGCCGCGTGTTCGTGTCCCTGAGCGACTTGAACCACTTTTGGAGATGGACTGTTGTGGTCCCCAGAAGTGTTGCCTGGTCCTCCCACATCTTGGCCTTTCTGTCTGAGCGGCGGTAATCCGTGAGATTCATGTTCCACATGATGGGGTTCTCCTGGAGGAAGTCCAACATTTGATCCTCCTTGAAGACTGACAGAGAACAGTCGCTCTTCTTGGCTCTCCGTCTCTTTGACGCGGAGAGGCCACTGGTGCTGGTGGAGGCGTTGGAGGCGGTGGTGGTGGCGGAGGCGGCGGAGGCAGCGGACGACGCCCGTGAGCTGCCCCGAGAGGCAGGAGATGGCGAGCTGGAGCAGGGACGCCAGCATTGCGTCGTCGACCTCTCCACTTCCATCTCCAGCTCCTCCAGTGGATAGTGGTGTTCTGGAGAGTGGTGTTCTGGAGAGTGGTGTTCTGGAGAGTGGTGTTCTGGAGAGTGGTGTGGAGAGTGGCGAGGTGGCGAGGCAGGTGAGGAGGCTGGTGATGGAGAGCATTGTAAAGTCTGCCTCTTTCTGCCTCTCCCATGGCCTAGTCCTCCTCCTGTAGTTACAGCAGCTCTGGAGGCTGGTGTAGTAGCAGTAGTACTAGTAGTAGTAGTAGCAGTAGCAGAAGCAGCAGCAGTGGTGTTCCTCTTAGCAGGCATGGTGGCAGAGTGAGGGGAGACTGTTGCTGCAGGCTATATATACCGAGGAGCCACCAAGCGGCGGACCGCGGAGAGATAACATAGGTCGCGCATAGGTTTCGCATACGCTCCTCATATGCTCCTCATACGCTCCTCATACGCTCCTCATACGCTCCTAAAATAATCATATGCTCCTCATACGCTCCTCATACGCTCCTCATGCCAATCAAAACCGTCAAAAAATGTCACAGCACGCTCCCATACGCTCCTCATACGTTCCTCGTATGCTCCTCATAGGTTCCACATACGCTCAAACCCACCCGAAAGGTCACCAAAGGTCATCATAGGCCGGCACCCGCAGGACCTACGTAGGTTTTCAATACGCTCCCGCCATACGCCGTAATGTGACAGGGCCTTAAAGAAGACACGCGTTTCATCAGCAGCTGGAAGAAGCTCCTCACCAGCACCCGCCCACATGACATGCGCAGCAGTGGAACCTCAGTAAAGTCGAGCCCCCTCCCCACATCCACCACCCACTCACCACCCACCGGCTACCAGCCACCACTCACCACCTACTCACCACCCACCGGCTACCAGCCACCGCTCACCAGCCAGAATCCACAACCCACCACTCACGAACCACCATTCATCACTCCCCACCCACCATATGAACAAACTTTCCTCTCCCCACCCACCTCCCACCGTCCACCATTCACAACCCACCCGACAAACATGAAACAACAGCAACAATCTAAAGATGAGCCAAGAAAATGTATCCATTTGGAAGTGGGTTCTCTTAAATTGCTTGAATCGTTGCTGCAACCTCGGCGGAATCTGCCAAGCTGTGACACGGGCTAATCAGAGCGGCGACTGTGTTCAGTATATGGGCTGTGGGACAGCTGCACCTGCCGACCGCAGATATGGTGCGGGCAACCCTAAAGAGGATCAAGTGGCAGCGGTCCCTAATTACAGCGGGGCATGGCCGCCTCAGCCGGGGCGGCCGGGGTGAGGCGCGATAACGCGCACCTGAGTGTGTGTGTGTGTGTGGGAGGGGGGGTGATCTGGGCACCAAACAACAAGCACCAAACGACAGGCACCGGGCAACAAGTAATAAACATCAAACAACTTTAAACATAAAACAACAAGCACTAAGCAAAATGCAATATGCAAACACCAAACAACAAGCACCAAACAATATTAAGCACCAAACAAGCACCAAACAACAAGCTAAGTACGAAACAACTTAAAGCATCAGACAACATCAAGCACAAAACAACAAGCACCAACCAACAAGCACCAAATAATAGTACGTACTGGCTATGTGCAGAGCTGCTGCTCTGCGAATTATAGGCACCAATACTGTAATTTGCAGAGCTGCAACTAACCAATCAGCATGCATCATTTTACTGTACATGTGTACCATTTTACTGTGCATGCATATATGTGCAGAATTATTTTGCCTTTTGTTTTCGTAGTAATGCTTTCCGGAGCTGCTTTGGTGTGTGAATTAGCAGAAGAATGATTATCATTAATTAGTGGAAGAATGATTATTATTTGCAGTGACAGTGACTGCCATCCATTTGCCGTTTCAATTTTAGCACTCTATTATTATTAAGTCATGCTCATAAATAACATAATTTGATCTTAGCCGTTTAATAGTAATGCTCATAAATAACAGAATTGTATGTGCAGCTCTGCAAATAACAATCATTCTTCCGCTAATTCGCAGGGGAAAGCAGCTCTGCAAATAGCCTCGTCCATAATATTAAGCAGCAAGCAACATTAAACACCAAACAACAACAAGCACCAAACAACAAGTACCAAACACCAAATACAAAACACCAGAAAACACCGAGCACTAATCTCACCATTGTAAACATACTGGCCATGATAACCCACAATGCAAACAAAGTGCACAGTGACATGGTGACAGGATGGTGGCGACAGTGTGAGTACACCGCTGCTAGATGGCCGATAAGGAAGGCTGCGTAGATCGATGGTGGTGGAAGTTGTACCGTATCGCCAGTACAGGCCGGGTGTGGTTAGCCGGGTGTAGGATGAGTCGTCAATAGAGAGTAGTGCCCCGAGTCTTCACCCGGCCAGCCCGCACTATCACACCGCCAGCCCACACTGTCATACCGCCAGCCCACACTGTCATACCGCCAGCCCGCACTCTCACACCGCCAGCCCACACTGTCACACCGCCAGCCCGCACTGTCACACCGCCAGCCTGCACTGTCATACCACCAGCCCGCACTGTCACACCGCCAGCCCACACTGTCACACCGCCAGCCCGCACTGTCACACCGCCAGCCTGCACTGTCACACCGCCAGCCTGCACTGTCCTACCGCCAGCCCGCACTCTCACACCGCCAGCCCACACTGTCACACTGCCAGCCTGCACTGTCATACCGCCAGCCTGCACTGTCATACCGCCAGCCCGCACTCTCACACTGCCAGCCCACATGGTCACACTGCCAGCCCACACTGTTATACCGCCAGCCCACACTGTCACACCGCCAGCCCACACTGTCACACCGCCAGCCCACACTGTCACACCGCCAGCCTGCACTGTCTCACCGCCAGCCCAAACTGTCACACCGCCAGCCCACACTGTCACACCACCAGCCCACACTGTCACACCGCCAGCCCACACTGTCATACCGCCAGCCCGCACTGTCATACCGCCAGCCCGCACTGTCACACCGCCAGCCCACACTGTCATACCGCCAGCCCGCACTCTCACACCGCCAGCCCACACTGTCACACCGCCAGCCCGCACTGTCACACCGCCAGCCTGCACTGTCACACCGCCAGCCTGCACTGTCATACCGCCAGCGCGTATATTCACATAGTGCAAACACTAATCTCTTCTTCTTGGTTGTCCATGGGTGGGTGGCGAGGATGACAGCAACTCATCATTTGTTGTGAACTCGTCAATGACCGATGACTCCAATTTGTGCTTGGAAACTGCGGTGGCAATTGGACATTTGTGTGTAGCTGCTGTCAGAGAGGATGGTAGATGAAGGAAACACTAATCTACGCCTCTCAGGACAGACTTGCTGGGCTTAATTCTGGATTATAAGGTGTCTTTACTTGGAAAATAACTATCCATTTTCAAACAGTAATTAGTCATTCATTTACGAAGGAGTTTTCTTTTTAATCCACCTTGAATCAATGACATTACGCATGTTGAGCATCAACATGAATAATTTACGAATGCGTCCGAGCACACAGTGTCCTACACTGGACTACTTTCATATCTCTGCTACTTACCTCCTCACACTTTCCCGCTGACACTTGACCACGCCTGTCATTTGATCGCGCTTCTGGTTTTACTTCTGTCTTACGTCAGGTGGTTTTCTAAAATGCCGCCGAGGAAGAAGAAGAAAGGTAGGCCACAGCGTTAGTGCCATGTTGTGCATGTATAGTGGTTTATATTGTGTGCATTGCTGGTTGATGTAGTTATTCAGTGGTGGTAATGGGTATAAAGTAGGGGTAGTGGGTCTCGAGTCATTGAGTTATAATAGTTGTTTGTCAAATGTGGATGGGGGTCAAATGTGGATGGGGAGAGGGGTCCATGGGTAGGGGGGCGGACACGCAGGGAGAGAGCAGGCATGAGAGAGGGCGAAGTCAATGGGTCGTTCACCAGGTCGTATTATATATTTGCAGTGCCAGGTTTTGGGCCTGAATAACCAGGTGAGCTCTGTATGCATTTTTAAAGGCAAGGATCGAACCCGCTTCTCTGGTTTTGGTTGGGAGCTCATTCCACATGACACTTCCTTTGTAAATCGGACGCTCTCATTAACTTATTTGTATTAGGGTTGGGCACCCAGAGCAGAGTCGATGTCCCCCTTCTCGTTACCCTGGTTGTGCGATCTATGTATTTGTCATCACTCGCACGTTTATACATCAACGTCATTAGGTGTAGGTTCCTTCGTACATCCAGAGTGTCCAGCCCTGCTCTGCTATGCATTTCAACCACACTTAGTATCTTGCCTTGGAATACTGTTCTGAGGGCTCTGTTTTGCGTTCTTTGTAATTTGGTCTCTTGCTGCTTCGTTAGTAATCCATAGATGATATCATTGTAGTCTATAATTGGTAATATTGTTGACTTGTACAGCTGCAGCGCAGTATTCTCACTTACATATGTCCTTATTTTTCTGAATGTGTTCATTTTTAGTGCCAGTGATTGGTTAAGTCTTGCCAGCTGTTGGGTACCAGTTAGAGTCGCATCGAGAGTTGTGCCTAGGTACTTATAGGAGTTCACTTCACGGAGCACTAAGCCACCCATCTGCAGTTGTATTGGCCGGGCCCTCACCTTCCTGGCTTTGGTTCCATAGATTATGTACTCAGTTTTAGTGCCATTTAGTGTTAGTTTATTCTCATTGCACCATGTGTTCACTCCATCCAGCGCCATTCCAGCCTCGGTTGCGGCTATGGCAAGGTCCTTGTTATGTATTGTTAGTGCTGCATCATCGGCAAATAATGTGAAAGATGCTTTGTTGGAAACTAGAGGTAGGTCATTTATAAATATTAGAAACAGTAGGGGTCCCAGAGTTGAGCCCTGTGGAACTCCTGTTTTTATTTCTCGAGTGGTCGAGTTGGTGTCACTTAGTTTTGTGTATTGTTTCCTATTGCTGAGGTAATTTGTGAGGAAGCTATGTGCTCTATTGCCTAGCCCAGCTCGTTCTATTTTATGCATGAGGATTCTGTGGTCGATCGTATCAAATGCCTTCTTGAAATCAAGGAAGACTGCGATAGTAAGATCACCCCTGTCTATGTTTGACAAAAGTTCATCCAGTAGAGATGCCAGTGCCCCGGTGGTGGACCTATTTTTCCTGAAGCCATTTTGCTGGTAGGTCAAATAGTTAGAAGACTCAAGGAATGTCTTAATTTGGTCATGTATTATTTGTTCTATGATCTTGCCAGGCAGTGGGAGGATCGATATTGGGCGTAGTTCACTACAGGTTTGCGGGATGTTGACTTTAGGTATGGGCGTCACTGTGGCCACTTTCCAGTCATCAGGGAAGATGCCTGTACTGATTATTAGGTTATATAAATGTGTAAAATTCTGCACTCAGTGTTGTGATCGCACTTTTTATCAAAGTGGTACTGATATCCTTCATTCCTGATGACTTGTAGATAGATATTTTGTTAGTTCTATCAAGGATTTCATCCTGGGTGGTTTCCAGAAGGTCATACTTTTCTTTATTTAGTTTGGCATGGAAGGTTTTGTGTTGCCTCATCCTTCTGTTTGAATTTATTGGCTAGTTTCTCACCTATATCTATGAAATAGTTATTGATTTCCTCTGCCAGTAATTCATCTCGGATTTTAATACCAGTCTCTTCACTTGCAAGGCCACTGATTCTTGTCTCGTTTTTAGGTTCGATTTGGTTTATTTCATACCAACATTTTCTGGCATTCTGCTTATATTTGTCTATCTGGACTTGATAATACCTTGCTTTGGCTTTCCTTACTTCACTCCTAGCCTTTCTGACCATACATTTAGCTATGAAATCATCCCCTGGATCTTTTGTTTTCTCAAACTTTTGGATAAAGTAATCTCTATCCTTTTGAAGCTCTAGTAATTCATCATTAAGGTAACCTCCCATGGTGATTCTGGTGGTGATCTCGGTTAGGGGACAGTGCCTGTCAGCTGCAATAGTGATTGTTGCGTTTAGCATATCCCAACATAGGTTGGGGTCTCTCATATCCAGAAATTCGGCACTGTTTATTTCTTTGAGTGTGCCAGCCAATTCATTAAAATTGCAGTTCCTATAAGAGCGTCCCCAGTGGGTGGTGATTCTTTTGTCATTTCTTATTTTTTTTCTTTATTATAAATATTGGTTTGTGGTCGCTTATGTTATAGTTAAGGACTCCAGCCTTTGTACAATGTTTGATATTGGTAAGTGCCAGGTCTATTGTTTTGTTTGTGGTTTTAGTTACCCTGGTTGGCTGCTGGATCATTTGTTGCAACTCATGTTCAGCTGCAAGTTGCTTTATTCTCACTCCCATCGTAGGCCTCTTGCCATTATATTCTTCATTGAAGTCGCCAATGAGGAGTATCTCATATTGATCGATATTGGCTATATTATTCAAAGAGTCACTTATTTGCCCAATTCCTTCATTTAGGTTGCCATTTGGAGGTCTATATACATTGCCGATGAGTATTAGTTTTGTATGGGGTCTGGTGACTACAGCCCACTGTAGTTCAATATTGCTATTTGATAGGTTATGCTCAGCATGTTTACCTGCATCAACATGGAGATCTTGCTTAAAGTAAATACCTAGTCCACCACCAGCTTTGGTTTGCCCACTAAGTTGCTTTGTTTTTCTATCAGCCCTTATAAATTGGTAACCTGGTATTGATGTGAGTCTGTCTTCAACTGTTCTATTGAGCCATGTTTCTGATATAGTGAAGACATCAAAACCAGACCCGGGTAGGTCGGCTCTTAGCTGGTTGATCTTATGTGTGAGGCTACGTACGTTTAGGTGGCCAATCTTTAGTCCTGGCAGGCCCTTCAGATCTGTTAGAGGAAGTGCGCCCAGATGACACGGTCCCCAAGGGCCCCAGGCCACCATCAGTCCGCCCCCCTCCCTGGAAATACGGTCCGCCCCGTCCCCCAAAGTACCCCCCTCCCCCAGTGAGTGTGAATGTGGTTGTGTATTTACTTATGTCATGGTGTATAGCGTATTCTTTGTTGGGCATGGATGCTTGCCCGGTAGTACCACCTAACAGGCATCCAGCTTTAGCTAAACCTGATATTTGGGTTTTAGCCATGATGTGGTGGTGGTTGTTGGCTTAGGCTGAGTTCAGTTTTAGTTGCGGTTTTCTCAATGGGGGTTATGATATTAGTGTATCATGTTGTAACAGGGTGCTGGTTAATTAATGTAAGGTCTACTTAATAGGTTCTTGTCAATGTTGTTTGAGTTGATGATATATGACAGTTAGACAGGGATCAGTGACAGCTGGGTGTGGTCAACAGTAGACAGTGTCACCACTTATATATTGGTAATTGGGTATTGACATTTGCTGCAGTTGGTGTTGGGTGATCAAGCAGACGCCCAAGCCAGGGCCAGTATGACAAATGTACATTAAGGACTGTTGTGAATGCGCCATATCAGGCATACCAGTTCCAAAGGTTGAGTCCAGCCCTTCCATCAGCACGAAGCTCGCGTGACCAGCTCCATCAGCACCATGAACCGAGGTGCACAGCAGTAATATTCAAATCTTTGTCCATCAACCTCCAACATACAATTATCAAGCAGTGTTACCTGTGGGCTCGGGTCAGAGGTCTACCCTTAGCATATAGAGGCATGATTATATACAGTTTGAAGCAAAGTTGTTTACATAATAGTGCTTTGGTTGTGCTTGAAAGTGGGCACAGCAACAAGGGCACATGCACAAATAGCTTGGCATCCATGCACAGTGCTCTCAGGCATATACGTTACACATGAAGGGTAGGGTACAAGGAGAGCTTGATAAATCTGACAGGGGAGTTTGTGTTCCTTGAGTCATACCAGTCAAGTCTGCACTAGCAAACCATGCATATAGAGGGCAGTCAAAAAGGCAATTTGTAGATCCAAACCGGATCAATGGCCTGGGCCAGCTGACTAACACGCCCCAATAGTAGATTCCGAAGCAGAATCAAGGTGTACAGTAGTTGTACATAAGTAAGGGTAGTAGTGCAGAAGGTCAATCAATTTATGCCCCTCATACAAATAATAACCTGCAAACATAAAACACTGTGGTCTGCGGGCCAGGTCAGAGGTCACAGTGCTTGCCAACAACATATAGAGCATTGAATACATACAGATGGGATCAGAGTCATAGACAGTAATGCCTTAGTTGTGTCCAGTGGTAAGGTGCCACCATTGATGATCACAACCATAAGGGCATATACACACAGAGTTTAACATATATGAGTGTGTGTATCCAGGCGCATACACTGATCACGCATGCTGATTATACATGTAAAAGTCAGTCGAATAGGTAATTGGCAGATTAGAACTCAAGTATGGTTTGGATCAGCAGAATACATAACCCAAATAGTAGATCGCTGATGCACTTAGTAGGCTAGTCTACTTGCTGTTTCAGAGTCCAGTGTTTGAGATGATGGGTCAGTGAGTTGTGGTCATGACGATCCCGATGCTGCACTCCCGGTGTTCTGGTGCTGGTAGCGGTGTCATACAGGGGGTGCAATGTTTTCTGGTCTTGGCATTGGCAATGATGACGGGCAGTGACACTGGCGACGGGCAGCCGTGGTGGTGATCGGCATTGCTCGTGACTGGATGGAAAGTGGGAGAACATTGGCAGTATTTGATTCTAGATTGCCTAGATCGCAGTACTGCAGGATTCTTCTGTGGTGATTCGGAGGCCGTCCAGGAAGAGTGGGAGAGTGTCGCGTGAGGTGGCCAGGCTGGGAACGCCCCCAGCCCCGGCCAGGGTGACACCGGTAGCTGCGCATGAGCCGGTTCCGTCAACCTTGGTGGTGCCTGATTTTCTGGACCCGGATTCATTGTATGAGATGCAAAGAGAGAATTTGATAAGGAATAGGCAGTTGGCGGTCAGAGTTGAGGATTTGGAAAGGACCGTGGAGTCTTCTCAGAGGTCAAGAGTGCAGGCCACGCCCCTTGGTTCGCCCCCCTGGTCACCGGTTGTGTTACCGCGGCTTCTGCCAGCAACAGAAGCTAGAGGTGAGCGACAAGTTCAAGTACCCCCACAGGTGCCCCTTGCTATGCCGGTTCTGCTACAGCAGAGGGTGCCGGCGGAGGCGGTGTCTATCGAGGCCCCGCCCACTTCGCAAGTGGTCCAAGTTCCAGAGCGCGTGAGAGAAGCGGTGTCAACCCCTCCCGTGTTGACACCGACAGCACACACCCATCAAACAGCGTCGGCGTTCGCGGAGCTGCTTCTGGACGGTTCAGCTAAGTTCAAGAAGCCAGCAGGTATTTCGTTGCAGTCTCATTTGTTCATTACCCGGGGGGATGGCTGCAGGCCAATAGCAATGGGCAAGGCATCATGGCCGGAGTACTTTGATGTGCTAAAACGGCTAGCGGTGCATCCATCACTCCCCGCTGCTTGGCTGCCGGTCTTGTCCCAGTATGAGATAGCAGAAATGGCTGAGACCTGGGACTGGCCAACGTGTCGCCGATGGTCTGAAAAAGTTTTTAAGAGGATCGCGGATGGCAGATTAAAAGCATGTTGGTTGGGTGAAACAGCGATTAAGGATCTGCAGATGAAGCAGTCCCAAGCAGTGTATCACCAGTATCAGGCACATTTGTCACAGCTAAGGCAGTTGGTGCCGTCAGCGACAACAACAGCACATGGGGCGGTGGCGGCTTCATCGGCACAGCCGGCTGGTCAACCGATTAATCCGACAGATGATTATTCGAAGGAAGTGAATGGGAGGCCTTGCCATAAATGGAACTGGGGCGATCCGTGTGGCTTTAATGAGTCCCATGGTGAGCTTCCAGGCCGGTATATTCATAATTGTGCTTGGTGTGTGCTGCGGTATAAGAGGTTGCTTCCGCATCGTGAGCAAGATTGCTTGAAGAAGCGGAGGTTCCTTGATAAGAAAGCTACTAAAGTGATGCCAGCGGCAACATCAGAAGTGAGTGAAGTTGAGTCTTTGGTGTGTTCGTCAGAGCTGGCTGTGTGGAAGCGGTGGGCAGTCGGTGCGGTGGGCGGCGTTGTTGACGATTCCGTGGCCGCATTGAGAGGTATCAAGACGGTGGGACGCGATCAGCTGGCCGACCCGGTGATGCTCCTCGCCCCCTCCCCCGGCATGGGCTCAATATCTGGGCCACGAGGTCACTTGGCTACTGCTGTGTCCCGGGGGGAGGTGGATGATATCTGCCCTGTCGATCACGATATTAATTCTCTTTCTTCTCTCCAATCCACTTATTTGTATACAGATGTTGATGTTGATAAAAATGTTCTGTCTATAAATAATGACACTGATTGCGCATTCCTGATTAATGATGTTGACATGCCGGTTGATTTTCTTTTTGATTGTTTTGATCCAGGTTTTGTTTTTCTTGATGATCCCGAACCTGGGTCGGTGGTAGAAGCATATGCGCCCCCTCGGTCCGATAGAGTATAAGCCTCTACTTCTCTCATTTTGCCCTTTTGCTGTGATTATTATGTACAAATATATAATGCGGTTAGGCGGACGGGCCTCCCCAATTATATAGATGCGAGAATCCCAGTGCCCTCAGCATTGAATAATTAAGAATTGGCGGTCAATGCTTGTTGATTATCCAGATATTTTTCTGATAGACCATCTTGAATTTGGATGGCTGTTAGATTACACGGCGAGTTACCCTCCTACCCCAACACTTAAAAATCATGCACGGCCTGATGAGTTAAAAGAGCATGTGGCCCCATTTGTTAAAAAAGAGTGTGGGTTTGGTGCTATGCTTGGTCCGTTTCAGGGCTTACCCTTTCGACCATGGGTGCAGTTTAGTCTTATGATGTCTAGGCCTAAGAAAGACTCGTTAGAGAGGAGGGTTATAATAGACATGAGTTTTCCGTTAGGGGAGAGCATGAATTCAGGCATCAAGAAAGGGTTTTATCAAGGTAGGCCTTTCTCATTCTCACTTCCCTCCATAACTACACTTTCGGATCGACTAATAACTTCAGGCCCGAGTTCTTTTCTTTGGGCGGCGGATTTAGCCAGAGCATATAAACAGCTTAGAGTCTGTCCCCTCTGTTCCCCTCCTAGGCATTATGCTTGATGATCGGTGCTATGTTGATATAGCCCCTCCATTTGGTTGCCGGACTTCTTCTCTGCCATGTGTGAGGACCACTCGTGCGGTGGTTTGGTTGATGAAACAGAAAGGTTTCTTTTGTCTTGATGATTTTGTCTCGATGATTTTGTTGGTGTTGAAAAATCTGAAGTGAGGGTTATTAAAGCGTATAGATTCTTTCATGATGTGGTAGACCGGCTTGGTTTAGTCCTGGCACCGAAAAAATGCTCCCCTCCTGTGTCTAAGCTTGTATGGTTAGGTTTCCTAATAGACGCCTCTGAAATGACTGTAATGATACCAGCTGAGAAGATAGGCGAGGTTCTCGATGAGTGTGTGGCGTGGAAGGTGAAAGTGGTAGCGTCTAAGAAGCAACTACAGAGCTTGGCCGGGAGGTTGCAGCATATAGCAAAGTGTGTAAAACCGGCTATGGCCTTCATGAACAGGGTACTTGCAGCAATAAGAGGTGCGCCTAATGCTGGAACACATCCATTTTCGGGTGAAATCCTGAAAGATCTTGATTGGTTTCTGAAATTTGCTACAATATTCAATGAACGAGTTCTGCTACCCTTGAGGCCGGTAATGGATTGGGTGATAGAGTGTGACTCAACATTGAAGGCTGGAGGTGCGTTCTCACCCATAGCGTACTATGCCCAAGAGTTTCCGATCGATCTGATACAGAGCCTGAAGTTTATAAACCAGCTAGAGGCGTTTAATTTAGTTACTGCATTACTCTTTCTCCTGCTCGAACATCCACATAATTTTAACATAATACAAATATCCTTGTCTCTCAACAAGTATTGCAGTCGGGTGCGGGAAGGGACTCGATTCTATGTGCATTTGCTAGGCAAATTTGGCTAATAGCTGCGACTCAGAGTTGTATGGTCACTATTCTTCATAAGGAAGGGAAAGCATTGATCTTGGCTGATAACTTGAGTAGATCCCACCATAATGTTCTAGCAAGAGAGACTGTGCGTCGGGAATATGAAAAGCGTCATTTCAAGAAAATTGCAGTAAATTTTTCATTAACGAATATTGATTTCTCCATATGACCATTAACATTATATCCTGGAAGATAGTCAAAATTGTGTGCTTCTATCTTCCAGCATACATCATGACAGAGCATCTGGAGTTTGTCTCTGCTTTCTCTACTGCTCGATCCAGAGGCACGTGGACAAATAAAGCGCTTCATCTACAGTGCTACAAGACTTTCTGCAGGTGGCACCAGGTCGATCCTTGGAAGCCGACTATATATGATGTGCTTGCCTATGTGGTGTTCTTGACTTCATGCTTGAAGTCCCCTGGCGCTGTAGCTAATTATCTGAGTGGTGCAAAGACATGTGTGGAGGCCTTGAGAGGTGATTTGTCCCCATTTAATGCGTATCCCGTGATTCTTCTAAAGAGGGGTGTCGTTAGCGCTCCCTTCATATACCAAAGAGAGCCACTCCCCTGTCTCCGCAGGAGCTGAAGGCAATAGTAAGATACCCGGTCTCATTTGGATCCCATGGGTTAGTGTATATTGCAGCATTGCTAGTTAGCTACTTTACGTTATCTCGGCAAAGTAATGTGACCTCCCCTCCTAATTTCCTCCTTGGGTGCACACGTTGACCGCGTCCGATATTACACTAACAAATGCGGGCATGACTGTGTCCATAACACCGTTGAAAACTAGATCTAAGTCTCAGCCCCCTCTCCTCTATGTTCTCCCATCTCTCCCACTCTCGCCATGTTACCCGGTCTCTGCCTGGTCCGAATATGCTTGCTGTTTCAAGCCATCCCCAGCCTCTCCTGCATTTTTACTTCCAGATGGTTCACCACTAATAGCTGCTAGGTTAACAAGAGTCCTCACCCTCGCTGCCTCCTGTCTCTTTGGTCCCTCATCCTCCTTTACTCTCCATAGTCTGTGTAGAGGAGCAGTACAGGCATGTGCCTCATCCGGCCTGAGCCTCGATGCGATCCGAGCGGCCGGACCATGGAAGAGTGATGTGGTGTTGGCATATTTGTCACCAGTAATAGTTTCCGAAGTTCCATCAGCCCTGGGGAATTTGTTGGGTTTCGGGCTGACTCTTGTTCTCGTTGCATTCTTTCCCTACCTACTAGATTTCCTTCTCATGTTTAACGATATGACTCTTACGCTAACTATTACCCTGATTTATTGGTAACGATGTGATTTCTTGTTATTCTCTACTTTGTTGACCGATATGATACCGAGATGTATGATGTTATGAGCTCTTGAATTACACTTGATACGATACACGATCCCGATTCTGTTCTCCAAACATTACTGATATACTTTATTCTACGAGATATTCTCCAATAAATTTTTTAAATCCATGTTCTCCGTTTGTTCTCTGTACGCATGAGAAAATTATGAATGGTACACTTGAACTCGTCTTGTGCGGTGCATTGTTAATTTCAATTCCAATCGTATGGCTGAATTATTTCCAGTGCTGATTTCCACTGCAATGCTTGGCAACCTGCCAAGTGTAATTAAAGTGATAACAGTCAAATGTGTTTACCTCACAATGGCCGTGTGACATAGTAAGTCCCATTGAAATATCAGCTGTGTCATCCTTGCTTGTGGTTTCTCTCAGGCATCTCACACATGTATCAACCTCAGCTTTACCTTTCCCAATTCTCATCCCTCAGGCTCCAAACCTCATATCATGCAAAGAAGTGTTTCCCGCCACTCTGATGACTAAGGGGTCACAAAAGGCTGATATGACACTGATTAATGGACACAGCCTGACTCCCAATACCCCCTCTGACTGTCCTTGATTATGCCAAATCCCAAATCTCAAATATATCAAGATATGCACACAACAAGTAATGTTGTCGCGTCAGGGCACCTTTAAGCCTGTGGTGCCGTACAGAGGAGCCCCCCCCCCCCCCCCCCCCCCCCCCGCAGTCCGACCCTGTCCTTCACAATGAAGCCAAATCACCACAAGCACTGTCGCCGTCCACCCGAAAAACAAGCGCGACTCGGCCAATCTGACCGCCCGGGGCCGACGTCACTCACCCTCGGGTCCTGCTCAGCGCATGTACGCGCCAAACTAAAGCTGATCAAAATGGACTCCCGCAGATTCAAGTCGGGGCAGGCTATGTTAGTTTTGATGAGGTATTTTTATGAGGGTAGCTTGGCCCCAGCTGCGAGCTTTACCTAAGTCTTCTGGGTACCCATGGTAAACATCATGAGATCGTGAGTGCAAGAAGCAGCATTAATTTAGGTTGTCGTCTGCTGTCAGTGAATGTAGCCTGATGCGAGCTGGATTCATGAACACGGGTTGTTTCACAGTAGGCTCTCCATGGTGACTAACGGACAGCAGAGTGCTGGTCTAAATGTTGTCTGCTGCGACATTGATTACAGCAGACGACATATTGTTGCACTGTACGTATTTCTACAGGTTCAAAAGTAGCCCTTTCTTTGGCTGACTTCTATAGTATTAGACGTTCTAGAAGTAGCCTCTGAGTCTGAGTCTGAGTAAACTTATTGATTTGTTTCTTCTCGGTGGTCCGCGTTTTGTGCACATTTCCTGTTTCTACTTTATTACTCACGTGTAACTTGAATAGCCACGAAGTCCACACATGTATCTATATATACATTAATATACATATGTATCTAATTGGGAATTCATAAGCGATACTTATATATCTGGATTAATTGATAATCAATCACGTTTCTCTCCTTTTGTGAATTATGTTTGCCACTATTGTGAGCATCCACAATAGACATTCATTAAGTATGTGTCGCGGGCTATCACCCGGAATTAATATCAGTTTCACTGCGAAATCTGCAGGACTCACACAAACACTATATGAACACCCACACCAATTACTTATCAACATGTCCAAGTCTAGAGTTCACCTATAGTTTCACCACGAGTTAGATGTACAGACAAACAAAGGCACAGATTACCATGCGCGTGTTCAAATAGTAGGTGGGTGGATATATGCACACGTTGCACTGCGCATGCCCGCGCACGGTGCTGGGTGTGCGTGACAGACCACGCTGCACTCACTGCGCGCCATGCCCGGAGAGAGCAGCTGGCGTGTACTGGCACCTTTACTCGTTAGGTCTCCTGAGAAAGTACAAGTATCAGCACGGCAGCAATTAATCCAGCAGGGGGCGCCACGTCAACAGGCTTGTACGTCCAACTCCACGGTTAGAAACAGTAGAAACCATACCAAGAACCAGCTAGCGCCAACCAGCGCCACCGGATGCTGGCTCATGTTTCCATACAACGCTCATCTTTAACTGTATTCCATTCATTTGGAATACAGGTCACATCCATCGTAAGATATGGTTGCGTTACTTAACCATGCACCGGGGGGGGGGGGCGGACTTGCAGAACACTTATAGGTTAATAGTATATTATAAATCTAAATTACGATAATTTGCCTTGAGTTTCAAATTGGAAAACTATAATTGTCTAATTATTACAACCACTAGTTGACTGTGAGATCGATTTTCTAAACGAAATAACATTTAGTTGAAAGGGAATAAGGGAGACACAAATATGTACGGCTGGCATAATATTCATTAGTGATATTTTGGTAAGTTGACTGAACGCACAAACGTCCTGTGGGTACAGATTGCTTTTCTACACGAATTCGCATTTATTTGAAAGGGAAATAGAGAGAACGTATGGTTGGCATAATATTTATCAGTGATCTTTTAGTTGACTGAATGCACAAATGTGATCTAGTGTTTGAATAATAATCAGCAATAGGTGTTGTATGTTGTCAAGTGTCCACCTGGCATTTGCTGGATCCTGGACCCCAACACTCTTTCGGCCAATGTTCACCTAGCATTAGCGGGCTCGGGCGTGGGACACAAACACACACAACACTACGTCTCGCATTAGCATGATGAAGGGCATCACAATACTATGTCGTGACATCATACTACTATGTCGGTCAGTGCATGATTAGCATTAGAGTGCTGAGACCTTGGCACACATAACGTTATGTGGGCCAGTGTATACCTAGCATTAGGGTGCTGGGACTGTGGCACGCATTATTCTATGTCAACCAGTGTACACCTAGCAATAAGGTGCTGGGATCGTGGCACACATTATACTATGTCGACCAGTAGAGCCTAACAGTAGGGTGCTGGGACCGTGGTACACATTATACTATCTCTACCAGTGTATGCCTAGCATTAAGGTACTGGGACCGTGGCACACATTATTCATTGTCGACTAGTGTATGCCTCGCATTAGGCTGCTTGGACCATGGCACACATACTATGTCGACAAGTGTACGCCTAGCATTAGGGTGCTAGGACCGTGGCACACATTATACTATGTCGACCAGTGTACACCTGACACTAGTCTTAACCCTCGGCACAATAACAGTATTATTTAAATGACGGCAGTTGGGAATTTTGCGAAGTGAACGCATAGAGGGTATAAATAGTCCGCGCTTGTCGATCCCACTCAGCATTTCGTAGTTTGAGGAATAATAAATCTACCTAACTCTAAAACCCCCCCACTACTCCCACCATATGTTCAGCTTTTCTTGCTCCCACAATTATTTTAACTTTATAAAGCTGAACCCAAGGCGAGGGTGGGAGGGCCCCTGATCACTGTCTTCGTATTCCCCAGATTCGTAAGAATCTAAGTAATACGTCAACTTACAGGTAAGTCTAGTTTAACTGTAATATTCTTACTTCATCTATGGAACAAACAAATCTATATCCGGGGTTCCAAACACCAAACAAACATCTTGAAACAGTTCTGGTGCCAATTCCCATTCTATCTGTTGTTTAAAGCAGCGTGATTTAAAATCTGCCAAACTGTTTAATATACCTGGAATATGTGTAATCGACAACCAACAGTTATTAGCCTGTGCCCAGTCCCAAATTTGCCTGGTCTCATTCATACACGACTCTGACCTAGTTCCACCCATATTCTTTACATAAGCCAAAGCTGGTGTACTATCTGTTCTAACTCTTATATGTTTACAAGAGAACCTACACAAACTTTTCAAACCAAATAGAATCGCCCTTAATTCTAAGACATTTATATGGCGAAGTGAGCGCATATTTTGGTGAATCAAGAGAAATACTCAGAAATTTGTCAAAAAAAGGCAACATACCGCATTTGCTTCTGTAGGGTTCGCCTGGTTATTATGAGGAGGCTGCCATATCATTATTTATTGGTCTTACACTTACATTATTTATTGGTCTTACACTTACAGCTTGGGTATGCAGGTATTGCAGGTATAGCAATACCTCAGGGAGTTTGACGCTCCTGCCCTGCAGAGTTGTAAACCACTGCCTTGTGGTACAGGTTCTTTACAGAACCGAAAGGCTAAGGGAGCAAACCCTAAACAGAAAATCATGTCACTGTGGCAGCATTAAGGGCGGTTGATGAATGGAACTCCCAACATCTCCCGACCAGCCACTGCAGGGACAAATAGTTTTGCGCCTGTCTTGACATGTTCTTGCCAGTGTGAAACCTCTATTTGCTCCCTGAGAGAGTGCCACTGGTAACTTGCAAAAGCCAGCAGCACTTCAACACTTTTGCAGGCAGCTTTCATGAAATGAAACACCTAATGTAGTTCCGGAGTCACAGTGTGGCTTCAGAGGTAACCGGAGCACCGTGGATATGATATTTTGTCTCCGACAGCTACAAGAAAAGTGCATTGAGCAGGACCGACCACTGTACATGGTATTTGTCGATTTCACTAAGGCATTTGATACAGTCGGGAGGACCGGGCTATGGCAGCTACTGAGGAAGTACGGATGCCCAGAGAAGTTCTCAACTATGATCGAGGCTCTACATACAGGAATGATGGCAAACGTTAGTGCTGGAGGGGAAGTCTCGGAATCGTTCGGGGTTACCAATGGGGTCAAGCAAGGTTCTGTACTGGCCCCCACGCTCTTCTCCATCTTCCTATCAGCAATGCTCGATGAGGCTTTCTGAGACATGGGGGATGGCATCTATATACAGTCCAGACAAAGCGCTGACCTATTCAATGTCGCACACTTCAGAGCGAAGACCAAGACTACTCAGATACTGGTGAGAGAGCTACTATTCGCAGATGACAGTGCACTGGTTGCCCACTCTGCTGAAGAGATCCAGAAAATAGTGCACTCTTTCTCCGATGCATCAAAGAAGTTTGGCCTGAAGATTAACATCAAGAAGATGGAGGTGCTGTACCAACCCAACTCTACAAGAACCCGAGGAATTCACCTATCTCGGAAGCACTATATCAAGTGATGGATGCATTGATGCTGAAATACAGAGGAGGATGGCCAAGGCTAGTGCATCTTTCGGCCGACTACGCCAGAGACTCTGGAACAACCACCACGTGTCCATATGGGTCAAAGGTAAGATCTACCGTGCAATCATGCTATCCACCCTACTATACGGAGCCGAGGGCTGGACAGTGTACAGACGACAGGTGAAAAAGCTGCATGCCTTCATGATGCGACATCTGCGTTCAATCATGAGGCTAACCTGGAAGGACAAAGTGACAAATAAGGAAATACTCAAACGAACGGGGCTGGCCTCTATTGAAGATCTTCTGATCAAAAAGAATCTCCGGTGGACTGGACACCTCATGAGGATGTCATCAGACAGGCTACCAAAGCAGATCCTCTATTCTCAACTGTCTTCTGGCTACAGAAAGAGAGGGCGCCTTCGTCTCCGGTTCAAGGATACCATCAAGAGAAACCTGAAGCTGAGAGACATTAAGACCGACTCATGGACACAACTCTCACAGCAGAGAGCTAAATGGAGAGCGCCAGTCAAGTAATGAAAG
This sequence comes from Branchipolynoe longqiensis, assembly GCA_030323885.1. NCBI lineage: Eukaryota > Metazoa > Annelida > Polychaeta > Phyllodocida > Polynoidae > Branchipolynoe > Branchipolynoe longqiensis. The sequence goes on along the minus strand of CM059196.1, from coordinate 65,673,575 downwards.
CAGTCTTTGTCGCATCGTGACCAACAGCATGATGATGATGATGATGATACTTACAGCACTTCTTCTGTCTAAATGTTAACTACTCCATATGTCTGTTGGAGTACAGTGCCCTGAGGTCACTACTCCATATGTCTGTTGGAATAAAGTGCCGTGAGGCCATTATTCCAGATGACTGTTAGAGTACAGTGCCCTGAGGTCATAGACAAGGTAATGCACAGCACCCTGAGGTCACTACTCCAAATGTCTGTTGGAGTACAGTTCCCTGAGGTCACTACTCCATATGTCTGTTGGAGTACAGTGCCCGAGGTCACTACTCCATATGTCTGTTGGAATAAAGTGCCGTGAGGCCATTATTCCAGATGACTGTTAGAGTACAGTGCCCTGAGGTCACTACTCCATATGTCTGTTGGAGTACAGTGCCCTGAGGTCACTACTTCATATGTTTGTTGGAGTACAGTGCCTTGAGGTCACTACTCCATATATGTATGTTGGAATACAGCACCCTGATGTAACTACTCCAGATGTTTGTTGGAGTATAGTGCCCTGAGGTCACTACTCCAGATGTCTGTTAGAGTACAGTGCCCTGAGGGCACTACTCCATATGTCTGTTGGAGTACAGTGCATTGAGGTCACTACTCCATATATGTATGTTGGAGTACAGCACCCTGAGGTCATTAGTCCAGATGTTTGTTGGAGTACAATGCCCTGAGGTCACTACTACATGTCTTTTAGAGTAGAGCACTCTGAGGTCAATTCTCTGAGGTCATATTCGATTATGACGGTCCGGACAATTCGGATCATCCGAATCGTCAGAATTTAAAATAAAATACCTCGAGGTGAACCTAAAAATACACGGGACGTGTGCAAAATGATCCGACTTCAATGCCCCCCATATCTTGGCTGGGGGTATCAGGAGCAATGATGGCGCAGGTATCTGTAGACCTACAACTACCAGTACTAGTCCGACATGTTTTTTTTATGTCTAAAAAAATAGAAGTATGACCACCCAGATGAATGAAATGGACCAAACTATGCAATCATAAAATACTTTAAATCCTATCTTGCTGTAGTTATATTAGTTGGGTTTTTTTTAAACCCAAAAGTTTTGGATTAGACCACCATTTGTTTCACCCTGAGCGCATTCGTGTATTCAACCCGAGTGTGTAGGATCTGCGCATGAGCACAACAATGGTTTGGATGATCCGAGGTGATTAATGGATTACGGCCTGAGTGTATCTTGGTGTACAAAATCAGTACCCTATACACTCCATGTGGTTGCAGTACAGCAATCACTTCCCTGCCAATGTTGCATCCACGTGTGTTTTTTTATTTATAGATTAGTTGATTAAGCAGGGGAAATTTCAATCACGGATGATTAGCCTTCCTTGTGAAAGTATAACGTCTGAACACTTTGACTTCTGGATACTGAATCGTTTATTCCCGTCCAGGGCTCACTGAACCGCCGGCTAAACTTTCCATGATGTCATCTCATTAGCATATTACCAGACGTGTCTAGACGTCTATTACGTATATATCACACTCCTTGCCCTACCCTAACAATGCTGGGTCAAAGGAAATACTTACAAATTTGATATTTGTTTTCACTCTGCCTGGCATTCGGCATCACTGGGACTTGGTATGGGCTACTCAGACCAGTATCCGCATAATACATACTCAAAAACGAGTTTACTATGTCATCAATCCAGTTGTAGATCATGAGAATCCAAAAAAGGCCTCTTTGATCCAATACAACCAGAATCAGCAATTTAAGGAGAAAAACAAGAATTTAACAAATACCTATCATAGATACCATTCCATCATATCTCAACCATTATTCCCACTTAAACTGTCAGACCACGTCTCTTGAGCCTTAATGATTCATGCATTATGTGTACTATTTTATGTACATCTAGGTATTTTGATCTCTAACTCTATAGCATTATATACTATTGAACCCTTGAACTCTCCAACATCTTCATTATCTTTATAAACAATTAAATCCGATAATATATCTGTAGCCATACCATGTAATTGTCTAACTTGTGGTTTAACTTTATGTTATTTATTAAACTGTTAAAGTGCTTAAACAGATTTGTCAGTTGCCTATTGTTAGTTTGTAGATATGCATCTGGGTGTACATGCACTTGGCAGTAATCGATCAAAGCCACCCTGCAATCTTGAATGCTTAAATAACATTCAATAATGTAGGATATCATGCTATCAGTATCCCAGTGATATCGACATGACATCACCCTGTGGCTTGGGCTGTCAGTGCGCATGTGCATCGCCAACACATCACCTTCTTTTACAGCGGTGTCACTTGACACGTGGTATCCACACGGCGCCATGTTCTAAATAAATTATTCCTACCCAAAGAGGCACAACAGCATTCACCAAATTCCAGGACATGAAAAATTAAACACGATTAATAACAGCACACGAGTGTTACAAAACATTCCCAGAATTATCTTACCCAAAAGGAAATTGGATACGTTGACGAGCAATAAACCAATTACCGGCGCTGCCCCACAGTGGGGTTTCCTTAATTGGTGTTGTGAAAAGAGTGGTTTGAAGCAGAGTTGTGTGAACTAGACTGCAGACTGCGTTATGGGTGGTGGGGTGCTGCACTGACACAGTTATTGCATGCTTCACCGAGACACGGACGACTCCTGGCAGCGCACCACAACCAGAACCAGCTCAACTCGAAGGTCGCCCCCCTTAGTGGGCGCTGGACAGAGCCGACATGCCGAACCCTACAAGTCTGCCAGGCACTGCAGCCCTTAGCGCCCAGCACGCAGCGAGTAACGCAATATCCGGCCTAAAGCAGTTGCACAACAACAGCAGCAGCTCCTGCCAACTCCCTTCACTAACGCACCCTTAACTGCCCCCATTCCTGTTTAACTCTAACGCATGCGCAGTGACAGTCTCACTTTAAGCGCCTTGGAAAAGCTGCATATAACGTTACACCCCACTCGACGCCACTCGGCCAGCGCTTCGTGCCGGGAATGTGCGGTGATGTGCGGGTGCTCGTGTCGGTACTCTTGTCGGTGCGCGTGTTGGTGCTCATGCCAGTGATTGTGTCAGTGCTCATGTCAGTGCTCATGGCGGTGCTCATATTTCGGTGCTCATATTTCGGTGCTCATATTTCGATGCTCATATTTCGGTGCGCACATGTCGGTGCTTATATGTCGGTGCTCATATGTCGGTGCTTATATGTCGGTGCTCATATGTCGGTGCTCATATGTCGGTGCTCATGTCGGTATTCATGTCAGTTCTCATGTCAGTGCTCATGTCAGTGCTCATGTCGGTGCTCATGTCAGTGGGTCGAGCAGGCCGCTCGGTACCTCCCGCCCATTGCGAGCCGCGCTCGGGTATTGCGACCACCCACCTCACCAGCTGCTCTCGTTAACCTGCGGTAACTGGATCAGACCCGGTGCGGCTATTGTGCATCTTCCACGAATAGATCACCGAGTGAAATTGTGCACCCACTCGAAACAACCGATGTTTCCAAACCTCGATTTCAACAAGGAGTCAAGGCGCACCGATGCATGGCATGCCGCTTGCAATCCGAGTGCCTTTAGAGGTGACGGATCCATTTGGCCGGACAGTGGGGGCAGCAGCAAGTATGTAGTGGTTAGTTGTAGATAAACAGCTCAATGCAGGCAGAGAACAACGCATCTATTTACTAGATAATTACCAACAAACAGGCCGCCAGCAGGACGCCAACTGGCCGCCAGCAGGACGCCAACGGACCGCCAACGGGCCACCAACGGGCCACCAACGGGCCACCAACTGGCCACCAACGGACCACCAACGGGCCACCAACGGGCCACCAACGGGCCACCAACGGGCCACCAACGGGCCACCATCGGACCACCAACGGGTCGTGCTAAGTAGGGCGAAAGCGGCTAGATATAATGGTGCAGTCACACTACGACCTGTTTTCCGCTGCGCCGCCAACGCGCAAAATATTTGCTAGCACGCGACACACGTCCAACTTTTCGGCATTTTGGGACAAAGTTTGATGGGGCGCAGAATGTTAGTGGCAGGTTGGTGGCGCGCTATTGGCACGTTATTGGCACGCTAGTAGCATGCTACTAGCGCGTAGGCAGCGTGTCGGTAGCACGTTATTGGCGTGCTTGTAGTGTGTTGATGGCGTGCCGGTAGCGTGTTGGTGTCGTGTTAGTGCCGTGTCAGCGCGTACATACCCGCCAGCAACACGTCAGGACGCGCCGGCAGCGCGTCCACACTGCGCGGCCAACGCGTCCAGGTGTGCCGGCAACACGTCCAATGCGCCGAGAAACGCTGGAACAACGCCAATGGCGCGCCCACTACCCATCGATGGGACGTTGCAGACGCGCCGACGGAACGGTTGCATTTTGGCCAAAAAAATGCCAACGTTAAGCGACGTGTTGTTAACGCGACCGTAACGTCCCCTCCAACCCGTCGAGGCGCGTCGGGGCGCGTCGAAAGTTTTGTGCAAGCACAAAACGATCGGCGCGAGCCAGCAGGCGCCGACGTGTTGGCTCACACGTTGCTATCAGTGTACGTGAACCGACGCGCCGGTAACGCGCCGGTAACGTGCCGGACGTGTACCGACATTTCGCCCAAAAACCCAACACGTTGGCACGCGTTGTCCAACGTTGGTGCAACATGTCGAAGTGTGACTGCGGCATAACAGGCGCAGGGCAACGGGTGCGGGATGCGGGGCGAGACGGCGCGACAGAGGGGGCCGGGACACATGAGGAGCTCCAGAGGCAGGAGTGTGCGTAAGTGTGTGTGTGTGTGGGGGGGGGGGGGGGCAGGCTGGTGCGGGAACGGATGGGATGGTGCTGGCTAGGAGTTGCTGGGCATGGAGACTGACAGTGGGAAATGGTGGGATTTGAGGTGGGAGAGCGGAAGGAAACCACTAAACACTACATGCATAGTTAATCACAAGTCGGCTCTACTTGCTCACACAAAGCACGCCGGAGCATTCGTACCATGAAGAGGCCGGGCCTAGTCGTGAATGTGTTCTGTAGGTCGGGTTAGCCTCCTTATAACATTCAGTTTTCAACCATTTACAGGTTGCTTTTATTGATATTTCGGTATCTTCTTCTACCAGATCCAATTCTAAGTGGCTCTCCCTTTACAACGTGGAAACATTACCGGACACGTCCCAGTAGCCGTGTTCCATTAACACGACCCAACGCGACTCAGGTCACCCGAATTGCTAGAATTTCAAATTGAACACCGCGAGTGGAGTTGACAAAAACAAGTGCTGTGTGCAAAAAGTCACGATCCCAGTAACCCACGTCTTGGCTGGGGTTGGCTAGGATGATGACGTCACATTTGCGCTGGTACCATCCTGTAGGATAACAGCTACCAGTACCAGTCCTACAGGTTTTTTTTTTTATAATAACCCAGATTAATTAAATTGAAATATAACTAAACTATGCAATCATACAATGCTTTAAATCCTATTTTGCCCTAGTTATATCGGTTCTTAAAAAAAAAGAGTTTTGGATTAACCTACCATTTTTACCAACCCCAGCGTGGAGAAGCGTATTCATTTATTCAACCCGAGTCTGTAGGATGTGAGCATGCGCCAAAAAGTGGCTCGGGTGACCCGAGTTGATTAATCGAATATGCCCAGTGTAACCCAAGCATGAGGCGGTCACGGGTCCCCCCCACCCCCGACAGGCCTCTGTGGTCACTCGACATTATTTAGCTGCTCTACTAACACCACTCCACGTCTCGGCTTGCGCGAGTTCCAGTGTTGAGTGGTGTTGTTTTGGTAGTGTGGACCCAGACCAGATAGTGGAGCTGGTTCCGGTCACTTTCAGTGTTGGTTCCGGAGGGTGAGAGTGATGGATTCGGCTTCAGCAGTCATCCGGCAGGCCTTGCCGCGTGACAACGAGGGGCCCGCTTTACCAACTAGTTGCCAACTGCTGAGTGTGTTGAATTGTGTGCTGCAGCACGCAGCCCGCACCGACACTTCACACACCTCACACAGCCCCAGAGTGTTGCAGCTCGCACCCACACTTCACACACTGCACACCGCCACAGTGTGTTGCAGTGTACATCCACACTTCACACACCGCACACCGCCACAGTGTGTTGCAGCTCGCACCCACACTTCACACACCTCACACAGCCCCAGCGTGTTGCAGCCCGCACGCACACTTCACACACCGCACACAGCCACAGCATGTTGCAGTGTACACCCACACTTCACACACTGCACACCGCCACAGTGTGTTGCAGCCTGCATCCACACTTCACACACCTCACACAGCCACAGTGTGTTGCAGTGTACACCCACACTTCACACACCACACACACCCACATCATGTTGCAGCCCGCACGCACACTTCACACACCGCACACAGCCACAGCGTGTTGCAGCTCGCACCCACACTTCACACACCTCACACAGCCACAGTGTGTTGCAGTGTACACCCACACTTCACACACCGCACACAGCCCCAGCGTGTTGCAGCCCGCACGCACACTTCACACACCGCACACAGCCACAGTGTGTTGCAGCCCACACCCACACTTCACACACCGCACACAGCCCCAGTGTGTTGCAGCCCACACCCACCCTTCACACACCGCACACAGCCCCAGCGTGTTGCAGCCCATACCCACACTTCACAAACCACACACACCCACAGCGTGTTGCAGCCTGCACCCACACTTCACACACCGCACACAGCCCCAGTGTGTTGCAGCCCATACCCACACTTCACAAACCACACACACCCACAGCGTGTTGCAGCCCGCCCCCACACTTCACCCACCTCATACCGCCACAGCGTGTTGCAGCCCGCACCCACACTTCACACACAACACACAGCCACAGTGTGTTGCAGCCCACACCCACACTTCACACACCGCACACAGCCCCAGCATGTTGCAGCCCGCACACACACTTCACACATCGCACACAGCCACAGTGCATTGCAGCCTGCAGCCACACTTCACACACCACACACCGCCCCAGTGTGTTGCAGCCCGCACACACACTTCACACACTGTACACAGCCCCAGCGTGTTGCAGCCCGCATGCACACTTCACACATCGCACACAGCCACAGTGGGTTGCAGCCTGCACCCACACTTCACACACCACACACCGCCCCAGTGTGTTGCAGCCCACACCCACACCTCACACACTGTACACAGCCCCAGCGTGTTGCAGCCCGCACGCACACTTCACACACCGCACACCACCACAGTGTGTTGCAGTGTACACCAACACTTCACACACCTCACACCGCCACAGTGTGTTGCAGCTTGCATGCACACTTCACACACCACACACCGCCACAGTGTGTTGCAGGCCACACCCACACTTCACACACCGCACACAGCCACAGTGTGTTGCAGCCCACACCCACACTTCACACATCGCACACAGCCCCAGTGTGTTGCAGCCCATACCCACACTTCACAAACCACACACACCCACAGTGTGTTGCAGCCCACACCCACACTTCACACACCGCACACAGCCACAGTGTGTTGCAGCCCACACCCACACTTCACACACCGCACACAGCCACAGTGTGTTGCAGCTCGCACCCACACTTCACACACCACACATGGCCACAGTGTGTTGCAGCCCGCACACACACTTCACACACCGAACACAGCCCCAGTGTGTTGCAGCTCGCACCCACACTTCACACACTGCACACAGCCACAGTGTGTTGCAGCCCATACCCACACTTCACAAACCACACACACTCACAGCGTGTTGCAGCCTGCACCCACACTTCACACACCGCATACAGCCACAGTGTGTTGCAGCCTGCACGCACACTTCACACACCGCGCACAGCCACACTGTGTTGCAGCCCATACCCACACTTCACAAACCACACACACCCACAGCGTGTTGCAGCCTGCACCCACACTTCACACACCGCATACAGCCACAGTGTGTTGCAGCCTGCATGCACACTTCACACACCGCACACAGCCACAGTGTGTTGCAGCCCATACCCACACATCACAAACCACACACACCCACAGCATGTTGCAGCCCACACCCACACTTCACACACAGCACACAGCACACAGCCACAGCGTGTTACAGCCAACACCCACACCTCACACACCGCATACAGCCACAGTGTGTTGCAGCCCATACCCACACATCACAAACCACCCACACCCACAGCATGTTGCAGCCTGCACCCACACTTCACACACCACACACACCCACAGTGTGTTGCAGTGTACACCCAAACTTCACACACCGCACACAGCCACAGCGGGTTACAGCCCGCAGCCACACTTCACACACCGCACACAGCCACAGCATGTTGCAGCCCACACCCACACTTCACACACCACACACAGCCACAGTGTGTTGCATCTCACACCCACACCTCACACATCACACACACCCACAGTATTTTGTAGCCCGCACCCACACTTCACACACCACACACACTGACAGTGTGTTGCAGTGCACACTCCCATTTCACACCCCACACACCCCACACACACCACACATACCCAGCATTTTGCAGGCTGCAGCCACACTTCACAAACCACACACTCACACTTCACACACCGCACACACCCACAGTGTGTTGTACCACACACCCACACTTCACAAACCGAACACACCCAAAGTGTATTCCAGCCCACACCCACACTTCAGACATCACACATGGCCACAGTGTGTAGCAGCCCACAACAAAACTTCACACACGGCACACCCACAGTGTGTTGCAGCCCGCACCCACACTTCACACACTTCACACCTCACAGTGTGTTGCAGCCCACACCCTCACTTCACATGCTACACACAGCCACAGCACGTTGCAGCCCACACCCACATTTCACACCCCACACACCCCACAGTGTTTTGCAGCCCACACCCACACTTCAGACACTGTGAGGTGTGAAGTGTATTGCATCCCACACCCACACCCACACTTCACAAACCACACACCCCCACAGTGTGTTGCAGCTGACACCCACACCTCACACACCACACACGACCACACTGTGTTGCAGCTCACACCCACACTTCACAAACCACACCCACCAACAATGTGTTGCAGCCCACACTCATACTTCACACACTTCACACACCCACAGTGTGTTGCAGTGCACACCCACACTTGACACACCACACACACCAACACTTCACACACTGCACACACCCATACTTCACACATCACACATGGCCACAGTGTGTTGCAGCCCACACCCACAGTTCACACATCACACCCACCCACAGTGTGTTGCAGCCCACACCCACAATTCAGAAACCACACACCCACAGTGTGTTGCAGCTCGCACCCACACTTCACACAGCACACACATCCACATCGTGTTGCAGCCCACACCCACACTCCACAAACCACCCACACCCACAGCGTGTTGCAGCCCACACCCAAACTTCACAGACCACACACAGCCACAGCATGTTGCAGCCCACACCCACACTCACAAACCACACCCACCCACAGTGTGTTGCAGCCCACACCCACACTCCACAAACCACACACACCCATAGCATGTGGCAGCCCACACCCACACTCCACAAACGACCCACACCCACAGTGTTTTGCAGCCCACACCCACACTTCACACCCCACACACACCCACAATGTGTTGCATCCCATACCCGCACTTCACAAACCACACATACGTACAGTGTGTTGCAGCCCACTCCCACATTTCACACACCGCACACACCCACAATGTGTTGCATCCCATACCCGCACTTCACAAACCACACACACATACAGTGTGTTGCAGCCCACACCCACACTTCACACACTTCACACTCCCACAGTGTGTTCCAGCCCACACCCACACTTCACACATAACACACAGCCACAGCGTGCTGCAGCCAACACCCACACTTCACACACACCCACAGTGTGTTGCATCCCACACCCACACTTCACACACCGCACACAGCCACAGCATGTTGCAGTCCACACCCACACTTCACACACCACACATGGCCACAGTGTGTTGCAGCGCACACTCACACTTCAACACCACACACACCCACAGCTTACACGTCACTTAACTACCTGCATCTCACATGGGTAACAGACGTTGAGTGGTGTGTGTTTGTGACCAATAACCTGATCGATAACCGCCCATTCAGTGCCCGAGTTGTGCACTTACTGATGAAGCGCTTTCTGATTGGCCATATGCATTGCGATTTCGGAATCCCAGCTGAACACACACATACACACATATATACACACGTACACATATACAGACACACATACATACATACATCCACACATACACACATACATACACACATAAATACACACATGGATACACACATACACACATACACACATACATACACACATACACACATACATACACACATACACACATACATACACACATACACACATACATACATCCACACATACACATACATACACACATAGATACATACACACATACCTACACATACCTACACACATACATACCCATACACATACACATGTACATACACACATGTACACATACATACACACATAGATACACACATAGATACACACATACATACACACATACACACATACCTACACACATACATTCACACATACATACATACACACATACACATACATACACCCACCATACATACACATATACACATTCATACCCACATACCATACATACACACATATATACACACATACACATACATACACTCATACACATACATCATCATCATCATCATCATCATGCTGTTGGTCGCGATGCGACAAAGACTGCTTTCATTACTTGACTGCCGCTCTCCATTTAGCTCTCATTTCATGAAAGCTGCCTGCAAAAGTGTTGAAGTGCTGCTGGCTTTTGCAAGTTACCAGCGGCACTCTCTCGGGGAGCAAATAGAGGCTTCACACCGGCAAGAACATGTCAAGACAGGCGCAAAACTATTTGTCCCTGCAGTGGCTGGTCGGGAGATGTTGGGAGTTCCATACATCAACTGCCCTTAATGCTGCCACAGTGACATGGTTTTCTGTTTAGGGTTTGCTCCCTTAGCCTTCGGTTCTGTCAAGGACCTGTACCACAAGGCAGTGGTTTAGAACTCTGCAAGGCAGGGGCGTCAAATTCCCTGAGGTATTGCTATACCTGCATACCTAGCCCATACATACCCACATAAATACACACATACATAAACACATGCACACATACATACGCACATACATACATAGATACATACACACATACATACATACATACACACACATACATACACACATGTACACATACATACATACACCCATACATACATACATATGCACATGTATACACACCCACACACATACACACACTTACATACATACACCTACATACACACATACATACATAGTCATACACACATACACACACATAGCGACATACACACACATACATACATACAGATATACACACATACATTCATACATATGTACATACACACATACACACATACACACATACATACACACATACATACATGCACACATACACCCGACTATCTGTCTTAATTTGGTATTGCTATCTGAAAAGTACCAAGTAGCACACCCTTTGTATCACTTGTCGGCACAATATATGCACATGCGCATCGAACTGGGACTCACTTATGTGAACTTATGTGAAGGTGCGTCATTAGATGTACTGCCTGGAGTAGATAATTCTGATTCACAGCCGTGAGTGAACTGAACCCACGCAAGTGGGTGGCAGCGAGCGGGCCGAAGAATGCACTCCACTCCCACATGCACTCGGTGCTGTGCTTTACATGCTGCACTATTGAAGGCCACGTCATACTAAATCTACAGTCAGCCCATAGGCAGTGCCGACTGAAATGTAATTATATATATACACCAAATAGTCCATTGTTAAGGATATTGTCAACTATATTGAGCTAATAAATGTTTCAAATACTGATAGTCAGGAGTGAATATGGCCTGGAGGGTGCAAATGTTGTACAGACTTTTTTTAATGGTTGATATGAGTCAATAAGGGCCTTAGCTCATCATTTCGAGAGGGTGTGCAAAATATTTGTTCGGTGGCATTTTTGCAAATCCAAGATGCCCACCATCACTGACGGTTGGGTGCATATTCAGTGATGTCAGGCAAAAAGAAACATATTGGGGACAGATGTTAGAAAAGGACCTTTGAGATGTTTGATTGAGACTTGATATATGACTCTGCGTCAATCTGCATGAGTGCTCACTGGTAAAGATCACTCGATGGTTTCACGCGGAGTACTGATTGACCCTAGTGGCTCTATTTGACCCAAACTCGGCGAGCCTAGATTAAATCAGAAATAACTACCGTGACACAGACGCGTGCACAATATGCAAACCGCATGGTGCATGTAATGTATTGCAGTATGTAGAGATAGATACCCGACTGTGTGAGAGGCAGGTGAGTGGTGACCAGCCAGGCAACCAGTGGTGTTTTCTGTGGCGGAGTGGTTAGAGTGTCTGACTTTTTTCTAGGTCGGACTCCTAATCAGAAGGTCGGTGGTTCGATTCCCTGTACCCTCACCTCTGCCAATTTGGATTTCCACTGCTGTGTAGAACTTACAGCGTCATCAAAGGACAGTTGCTCTCATACCATGTCTATGTGGTGTGGGAGGTTAAAAATCCTGTGGGTTGGTAAAAGTCTAAGCTCGGGCTTTCTTTCGACAAACTGTCTAATGGTGAAAACAAGTCTATTCACACTTATCCATGATAGGCAGTTCAAATCTTCAAGAAAAAAACCCAGCGGAGGAACCAGCGGAACCACTGTACGTGACATTGAATAAACCAGTTGGAACTCAGACATCAGCGTGTGCAGTCGTCTTTAAAAGTGCGGGTGAATATGTAAGTGACCTCGTGATACCCCACCGTAAAACTCCACTTTTCGAATATTAAAAATGTTTATTTTGTAATTCAGAACATGACTGTTGTGCGATATTTCTTCGAATACATTCATCATTAAGATGCCAAGTGCGGATTAATCGTGGGCAACGGGACAACAAACAATAATTACCACATCCCCTACCCCCAAAAACACATATAAAAAACAAACAAAAAAGAAATGATCGCAATTTTCATTCCTCAGAGATGCAGCCGCCGTTTCGAAAGACTTTAGTGACAAAATAATGAATAACTGTCCAAACACGCACACCTTATCGTGGAGGTACTGCGGCACTAACACACGTAGAACAGGCTTACAGCTCAGCACACACGGATTGGTCTCGGAGGTTTTCTACCCCCCATTTACCCGGGAGTCGGCTGCTGATTTTCAATGGTTTAAAGAAACCAAGAATAATTCTTCAATGGCGATTTGGGTTATGGAAATGTAATAAGCCAATATAAAAATGGCCGACTTAATTAGGGGTAGGCCGCAGCAGTGACTCGACTGGCGGATGGGGGTACTCGGGGGCGGGCTTCTTTAATGCCACTTAGTGCGGTTGTCGGGTATTTTCTCACAACAGTCACTAATTGTGCTAAAACCACCGACTGGCTGGGCCCACCTCACCCCTCACATCACCCAGCTCACCCCTCACATCACCCATCTCACCCCTCGCATCACCCACCTCACCCCTCACATCACCCACATCACCCCTCACCTCACCCACCTCACCCCTCACATCACCCACCTCACCCCTCACATCACCCACCTCACCCCTCACCTCACCCACCTCACCCCCCACACCACCCACCTCACCCCCCACATCACCCATCTCACCCTGCACATCACCCACCTCACCCCCCACATCACCCATCTCACCCGGCACATCACCCACCTCACCCCCCACTCACCCTCTCATCCCCCATCACCACCTCACCCCTCACATCCCCCCTCACATCACCCACCTCACCCCTCACATCACACATCTCACCCCTCACATAACCCACCTCACCCTCACATCACCCACCTCACCCCTCACATCACCCATCCACCCCACTCACCACCACCCCTCACCCCCCCACCTCACCCCCCACACCCACCTCACCCCCCATCGCCCCTCCCCCCACACCACCCACCCACCCCTCACTCACCCACCCCCCATCACCATCACCCAGCTCACCCCTCCCACCCACTCACCCCTCCATCACCCACCCACCCCTCACCCCCCACCCTCACCCCTCACACCCCACCCTCCCCCCCCCTCACCCACTCACCCCACATCACCCCCTCACCCCGCACATCACACCATCCCCTCACCCACCTCACCCCCACCCCCCCACCCCCACCATCACCCATCCCCCACCCCTCACCACCACACCCCCCCTCACACTCACCCACCTCACCCTCCACATCACCCACCTCCACCCCCACACCTCACCCACCCCCACCCCCCACCTCACCCATCCCACCCCGCACATCACCCCACCTCACCCCCACATCACACACCTCCCCCTCACCACCACCCACCCACCCCTCACCCATCACCCACCTCACCCCCCACCACCCACCTCACCCCACCTCACCCCCACCCTCCACCCCCCACCTCACCCACCTCACCCCTCCCACTCACTCACCTCACCCCCCACATCACCCACCTCACCCCTCACCACCCCCACCTCACCCCTCACATCACCCACCCCACCCCTCACCCTACCCCTCTCCACCCCTCACATCTACCCCCCCCCCTCACCACCCTCTCACCCTCCACTCACCCACCTCATCCCTCACATCACCCACCTCACCCCTCACATCACCCACCTCACCCCTCACATCACCCACCTCACCCTTCACATCACCCACCTCACCCCTCACATCACCCATCGCACCCCTCACATTACTCACCTCACCCATCACATCACCCATCCCACCCCTCACATCACCCATCTCACCCCTCACATCATCCACCTTACCCCTCACATTACTCACCTCACCCCTCACATCACCCACCTTACCCCTCACATCACCCACCTCACCCCTCACATCACCCACTTCACCCCTCACATCACCCACCTCACCCGCACATCACCCACATCACCCACGTCACCCCCACATCACACATCTCACCCCTCACATCACCCACCTCACCCCTCACATCACTCACCTCACCCCTCATATCACCCACCTCACCCCTTAAATCACCTTCAAGTAGCCCCCAATCAGTAAGGAGGCAAAGTCTCACATGTAGTTGTCTACTTCCTGGAAAAGAAAAGGTCACTTCCTGTTGAAAATCACAAGTCGAGCCGAAATCCCTTGCTCACAGATGACACTCAGTTTGAGCAGGTAACATTACTGTGAGTGTGAGTGTGTGGCAGTGACCGAGTCCATGAGGTTCTGCATGGTTTGGTCTGCCTATGTCTGATTTAAATGCACACTCGCGCCTTTAACTGTAAGCCTTGCCCTCGCCACGGTAGGCAATATTTCTGCACCAATCTCCTATTTGTGGCGTTTAATTAAATGTTACTGTGAAAGGAGCCGCCCGCTGCATTGTAACCCGCACTGATGACGCACACATGTGGTGGCAGCTGCCCGCTGCATTGTAACCCCCACTGATGAGGCGCACATGTGGTGGCAGCTGCCTGCTGCATTGTAACCCGCACTGATGAGGCACACATGTGGTGGCAGCTGCCCGCTGCATTGTAACCCCCACTGATGAGGCGCACATGTGGTGGCAGCTGCCCGCTGCATTGTAACCCACACTGATGAGGCACACATGTGGTGGCAGCTGCCCGCTGCATTGTCACCTGCACTGATGAGGCACACATGTGGTGGCAGCTGCCCACTGCATTGTAACCCACACTGATGGGGCACACATGTTGTGGCAGCTGCCCGCTGCATTGTAACCCGCACTGATGACACACACATGTGGTCGTAGCTGCCCGCTGCATTGTAACCCGCACTGATGGGGCACACATGTGGTGGCAGCTGCCTGCTGCATTGTAACCCGCACTGATGAGGCACACACGTGGTGGCGACTGCCTGCTGCATTGTATCCCGCACTGATGAGGCACACATGTGGTGGCAGCTGCCTGCTGCATTGTAACCCGCACTGATGGGGCACACATGTGGTGGCGGCTGCCCGCTGCATTGTAACCCACACTGATGAGGCACACATGTGGTGGCAGCTGCCCTCTGCATTGTAACCTACACTGATGAGGCACACATGTGGTGGCAGCTGCCACACCAAGTCCGAAGTCACTGACAACATGTACACCGGGCGCGGTGGCATAATCGGTAGAGCGCGGGCCTCGCGTGCGGAAGGTCAGGAGTTCGGTTCCCGGTTGAGTCAAACCAATGACTTTAAAATTTATACTTATCGCTTCAGAGACTGGTGCTCAGCATTAATAGGATAAGGCAAGGACTGGCTAGTTCAGTGTCAGGATAATGTGACTGAGTGGGTGCTGGCGGTCTGATTTCCCAGTCAGGCAGCACTATAAAGTCGCCATGAGTGCGCACTGTCACAACTCGGCAGCCGTCCTGATATGACCTTAGATGTTACCAAGACATAAAACTTCAAGAAATGACAACAGCTAGTTCACTGCAGCACGCATTTGTTTGGACCAACAACAAACACAAAGACGAAAGGTGGCTTCGTCCTTGATCAAACTGACGCTACGTGAGGCCGTTCAAACGCAATCAGAATACACGATGTGCCAACAACTCGCCGGACGGGCACTGGTCGATTAGTGATGTGGCAGGCCAATAGGGGCGCTACCAGCACGGACATGCAGAAACAGCTACATAATTTAACAGAATCTTCGCATTTTCGAAATCTGAGATATGTATATATATACAAAAACCCATTTCTTGTTACTCAGAATGAATTGAAAATGGGAGGGTTCTGACCACAAATTGAATGTTACAGATGTCGCTTACGGGCCCACTGCTCCACTCTGCACAGACCCCGGGAGCCACAAGGACGGCCAGACAGAAACACTGTTATTTACTCAGAAAATGTTATTTCGAACAAATGACGAAGCTGAAATACAATTGACTGACAGTTGTAAGCCGATGGAATTCCATAACAGAATGCAACCATCATCTCTCTCGCACGTTACTACGCGATACGCTGTTGCTGAAGTAACGAGGACTATGTAGGGAGAATGAGAGATTGGAATACAAGTATACATGCATATAGATATGACATGTGCCCATTTGTGATATGATGCGTTATATATGGTGATGATGATATATCTATGTTGAGGCAAATAACCACCACCAGCCAAGGAAGCGGATATATATACATATGTAGATGTGTGTATATATATATATATATATATACATACATATACATACATACATACATACATACATACATACATACATACATACATACATACATATGGAGAAAGATAAATACTGGAAAATGAGCGGACAATGATATAATTGTGTTCCTAAATTTATGATAGGAGACTACCGGTGATAGTATGACTGATAAAGTGATATACTGCCATGCTGCCAGTTGGGTGTTGAGACAGCGGGCTCTATTGGTCCGCGTATCATGAATGGTAAGAGGTGTATTGTAGCGGAGATCCGACTTCCTCGTAGCGACTCTTGTATTCAGTCCTTCAATCCTTCCTCGTAGCGACTCTTGTATTCAGTTCTTCAATCCTACCGGGTGAGTGGCGCCGGGTTGTGTGCCAGGGACCAGCGTAGCAGTGGGCGTGGCCCTCACGTGACGTCACCGCCTGTGAGCTGCTCAAACAGTCCGACACAAACTTCACGCAGGCCCGACTGTGTACACACGGTACACACGGCACACACGGGCACACACAGGCACACACGGGCAGACATCGGCACACATGGGCACACAGTGGCGCATACAGGCACATATGGACACACACATGCACACAGAGGCAGACACGGGCACACATGCACATAGGGGCACACATGGGCGCACACGGGCACACACAGGCACAGACGGGCACATAAGCCACATACAGGCACATACAGGCACATACAGGCACATACAGGCACATACAGGCACATACAGGCACATACAGGCACATACAGGCGATACAGGCACATACATGCACATACGGACACACACAGGCACACATAGGCACACATGGGGACACAGGCACACATAGGCACATATGGGCACATACAGGCACACATAAGCACCCACAGGCACACACGGTCACACCCGCAGACATGCACATACAGGCACACACGGGCACACACAGACACATACAAGCATACACAGGCACACCCAGGCACACATGGGCACACACAGGTACACATGGACACACACAGGCACATACGGGCACACACAGGCATACACAGGCACACACTAGCACTTACGGGCACACACAGGCACACACAAGTACACACTGGCACTCACTCGCACACACGGGCGTACACAGGCACACACGGGCGCACACATACACACACATGTACACACGGGCACACACGGGCGCACACAGGCACATACGGGCAAACACGGTCACACACGGCCAGACACGGGCACTCACGGGCACACATGGGCACACACGGGCACACTCCGGCACACGCAGACATACCCAGGCACACACTGGCACTTACGGACACACACATGTACACACGGGCAAACACGGGCACACACAGGCGCACACAGGCACATACGGGCACACACGAGCACACACGGGCACACACGAGCACACACGGGCACACACAAGCACACACGCAGAGATGGGACGATTGGCTCTTGCCCCAGCACCATATCTAGTCATATTTGCTCGGACTAGCTGCTGGTAACATTGATGCAGTTTGTGAATTCCAGCAAATCGCACAATTTAGGCATTTCTGGAAGTTAATTTGGTAATTGTTAATAACTTTGATAATCATAGACCCAAGTAAAGCCCAATTATTAGTCAATACCTTGTCACAACCACGAAGAAAGTCCATGCTCCGTATTACATGGGTAATTAATACCTAAATTGTGCAAATTATCGGCTTACTTTTCTTTAATTTAGTTGGAAATGCCATTACGGTGATTAGATTTGTTGTTTGTATCAGTGTGACGTGATTGGTGAGTCAGTACACACCAGCACGAAGACATGCACTGGCATGTATGGTGTTGTCGGGGGTCAGTACCCACCAGCACACAGTCATGTACCAGCATGTATGGTGTTGTCTGGGGTCAGTACACACCAGCAAAAAGTCATGTACCAGCATGTATGGTGTTGTCTGGGGTCAGTACACACCAGCACACAGTCATGTACCAACATGTATGGTGTTCTCAGGAGTCAGTACACACCAGCACAAAGTTATGTATCAGCATGTATGGTCTAGTCAGGGGTCAGTACACACCAGCACACAGACATGTACCAGCATGTATGGTGTTGCTGGGGTCAGTACCCACCAGCACACAGTCATGTACCAGCATGTATGGTGTTGTCAGGGGTCAGTACCCACCAGCACAAACTCATATAACAGCATGTATGGTGTTGTCGGGGGTCAGAACATACCAGCACAAAGTCATGTACCAGCATGTATGGTGTTGTTGGGGGTCAGTACACACCAGCAGAAACTCATGTAACAGCATGTATGGGGTTGTCGGGGTCAGTACACACCAGCACAAGGTTGTGTACCAGCATGTATCGTGTTGTCGGGGGTCAGTACACACCAGCACATGGTTGTGTACCAGCATGTACGGTGTAGTCAGGGGTCAGTACACACCAGCACAAAGTTGTGTACCAGCATGTATGGTGTTGTCGGGGTCAGTACACACCAGCACAAGGTTGTGTACCAGCATGTATGCCGTTGTCGGGGGTCAGTACACACCAGCACAAGGTTGTGTACCAGCATGTATGGTGTTGTCAGGCGTCAGTACACACCAGCACAAAGTTATGCACCGGCATGTATGGTGTTGTCTGGGATCAGTACACACCAGCACAAGGTTGTGTACCAGCATGCATGGTGTTGTCAGGGGTCAGTAAACACCAGCACAAGGTTGTGTACCAGCATGTATCGTGTTGTCGGGGGTCAGTACACACCAGCACAAAGTTGTGTACCAGCATGTATGGTGTTGTCGGGGTCAGTACACACCAGCACAAGGTTGTGTACCAGCATGTATGGTGTTGTCGGGGGTCAGTACACACCAGCACAAAGTTGTGCACCACCATGTATGGTGTTGTTGTGTACCGGCATGCATGGTGTTGTTTGGGATCAGTACACACCAGCACAAAGTTGTGCACCGGAATGTATGGTGTTGTCGGGGATCAGTACACACCAGCACAAGGTTGTGTACCAACATATCTGGTGTTGTCAGGGGTCAGTACACCAGCACAAAGTGGTGTACCTGCATGTATGGTGTTGTCAGGGGTCAGTACACACCAGCACAAAGTCGCGTACCAGCATGTATGGTGTTGTCGGGATCAGTACACACCAGCACAAGGTTGTGAACCAGCATGTATGGTGTTGTCAGGCGTCAGTACACACCAGCACAAAGTTATGTACCGGCATGTATGGTGTTGTTTGGGAGTCAGTACACACCAGCACAAGGTTGTGTACCAGCATGTATGGTGTTGTCGGGGATCAGTACACACCAGCACAAGGTTGTGTACCGGCATGTATGGTGTTGTTGTGTACCGGCATGTACGGTGTTGTCGGGGATCAGTACACACCAGCACAAGGTTGTGTACCAGCATGTATGGTGTTGTTGGGGGTCAGTACACACCAACACAATGTTGTGTACCGGCATGTATGGTGTTGTTTGGGAGTCAGTACACAGGCTCTTGACAGGCGCCTGGCGTTCTACCCACGTTGAGGGTACTGACTGCTGATTTACGCAAAGGGGTATTTCTCTAAATTTGCGGTGTCTACGTCTTGCTAAGTTACGCGTTACGCGCTCAGACGTTAGAGCCATTTCGTGGAGGTTCGGCAACAAATCAATAAAGTGGTGTTAGCTCAGTGGACCCGCGTTGCAGTGTGCAGCAAAGTACCGAAACGAAACTGTGCACCGCGACAGTAAAGCTGGTGAAGTGTCAGCGCGGCGGGGTGAACGGGCAGGAACCCAGCCAGAAAGTTGTAAGCAGCACCACGGTCTGTGCGCACACCCGTACAGCATACAGGCATCAGGCCCGACGTAGCAAAGCCAGGGCTACGTTTCACTCGTATCATACAATTCTGGGTCTGGGTTCTAACTCTACCACGTCACTGCACCACGTGACCAGCTGCCTTCCACCAGCACTGTGACACTGCACCACGTGACCAGTCACATTCCATTAGCACCATGCACTGCACCACATGACCAGCTGCCTTCCACCAGCACTGTGACACTGCATCAGGTGACTAGCTGCATTCCACCAGCACTACATCATTCCAACACACCGCATGGCCAGTTACATTCCACCAGCACCATGTCACTGCACTACGTGACGAGCTGCATTCTACCAGCACTGCATCATTCCAACACACCTCATGACCAGTTACATTCCACCAGCACTGTGACAGTGCACCATGTGACCAGCTGCATTCCACCAGCACTGCCTCAATGCACCACATCATGTGACCATTCCACCAGCACTGGGACACTGCATCACATGACCAGCTGCATTCCTCCAACACCATGTCACTGCACCACACAACATGACCAGCTACATTTCACCAGCACTGGGACACTGCATCACATGACCAGCTGCATTACTCCAACACCGCGTCACTGCACCACACCACATGACCAGCTGCATTCCACCAGCACTGCCTCACTGTACCACACAACATGACCAGCTACATTTCACCAGCACTGGGACACTGCATCACATGACCAGCTGCATTACTCCAACACCGCGTCACTGCACCACACCACATGACCAGCTACATTCCACCAGCACTGGGACACTGCATCACATGACCAGCTGCATTCCTCCAATACTGTGTTACTACACCACACCACATGACCTGCTACATTCCACCAGCACTGGGACACTGCATCACATGACCAGCTGCATTCCACCAGCACCGCCTCACTGTACCACACCACATGACCTGCTACATTCCACCAGCACTGGGACACTGCATCACATGACCAGCTGCATTCCTCCAATACTGTGTCACTACACCACACCACATGACCTGCTACATTCCACCAGCACCGTCTCACTGTACCACATCACATGACCTGCTACATTCCACCAGCACTGGGACACTGCATCACATGACCAGCTGCATTCCTCCAATACTGTGTCACTACACCACACCACATGACCTGCTACATTCCACCAGCACCGTCTCACTGTACCACATCACATGACCTGCTACATTCCACCAGCACTGGGACACTGCATCACATGACCAGCTGCATTCCTCCAATACTGTGTCACTACACCACACCACTTGACATGCTACATTCCACCAGCACCGTCTCACTGTACCACACCACATGACCTGCTACATTCCACCAGCACTGGGACACTGCATCACATGACCAGCTGCATTCCTCCAATACTGTGTCACTACACCACACCACATGACGTGCTACATTCCACCAGCACCGTCTCACTGTACCACACCACAGGACCTGCTACATTCCACCAGCACTGGGACACTGCATCACATGACCAGCTTCATTCCACCAGCACCGTCTCACTGCACCACACCACATGACCTGCTACATTCCACCAGCACCTTGACACTGCATCACATGACCAGTTGCATTCCTCCAACACCGCCTCACCACACCACACCACATGACCTGCTACATTCCACCAGCACCGTCTCACTGCACGACGTAGCATGCCAGGGCTACTTTTCACTCGTATCATACAATTCTGGGTATGGGTTCTAAACTAGGATGCGCGTCTCAGACTGGGGTGAAATGGTTTGAGGGCGATAACTAAATGGTTGGTGTCAAAAAGACTGGCTTCCGCATCGTAATTAATAGCTGTGCACTTGGTTGCGGGGGTGGCGTGCGGTACAATTCCGGAAAACGACGGTGGGGGAGCCACCAGTGGATCGATCCATCCCGTGTATAAAGTCCGCCTTATGGCCGGTGCACACCTACCATTTACGATTCGCGCACTAAAACTCCCGATCCGCTTAAAACTGAAAACGGGCCGATTCGTTTTTCGAATCGCGAATCGTATGCGTAAGCAAGCAGTTTTAGCCCTGAAAAGTCCCGAATCGCAATCGGTAGGTGTGTGCGGGGGGCGCACACCTAGCGATTTTTGTGCGCGAAACGGGAGGTGTGCGCGCACAAACGGGCAGTTTTAAGTCGTAAACGGTAGGTGTGCACTGGCCATAATTTATCTCTAGAACCACACCCCCTAGAAAGAAACTGCCTGGTACACATATAGAAAACATATTCAACGAATAGATTATATTAAATTTATAAGGCTATGGTTCTGCATTTCTATTAATTTTGAATAAAATAAACGTTTTGCACTGCGCATACCGGCAAACTCAATGCATTTTCAATGGCCGTGAGCAATCTTCATATAGAAAAAGTGAAATATCTCTAAAAATACACCACTTAGATACAAACCGTTTGGAACACATATAGAAAACATAATAAACAAACAGATTATATTAAATTTATAAGGTTAGGGTTCTGAATTGCTATTAATTTTGAATAAAATTGACGTTTTGAACTACGCGTATCGGCAAACTCAATGAATCAATGCATTGTCAATGGCCGTGAGCAATCTTCATATAGAAAAAGTGAAATATCTCTAAAAATACACCACTTAGATACAAACCGTTTGGAACTCAAATAGAAAATATATTCAACAAACAGATTATATTAAATTTATAAGGTTCGAGTTCTGAATTTCTATTAATTTTGAATAAAATTGATGGCTTGAACAGCGCATATCGGCAAACTCAATGCATTGTCGATGGCCGTTTAGGCCCACTAGTACCATCGCGCCACCAAGCATCGGAAAAATTAACAATGCCAAATGTCCCCCATTGGGGATCTGTCAGGTCATACCCGCCTGCTTGGCAAATGGTCAATTCATCTCATGTAGACTAATGAGAAAAATGACCAATCGAACAGAACCGAAATTAATGGGGAAATAATAAATACTGGACAGCATCAACAACTGTACGACAAATGTACCAATTATATGATTTTAACTTCTTCACCACTCGCGTCATTTGACATGAATAAAATAGTGTTTGTTGTTCAAATAAATTTAATATGGAACCAACAGTTTCTTAGACTTAGGTACTTTCTTTGTACCGATTATATTTAGTGATTGTAAACTAAATGTTAATTTAAGGCTTTCGGTTCACTAATATAAAGTAATAAGTAACAAGAAGCGTGTGCCGATCAGGAGAGTCCTTGGTTGTGTCAGCTTCCACTTCTACAGGCGGATGACCTTGTTTATTTGTGTCACACTAATTTAGAACACTCAGACTGGCCCCAAGCCAAGCGCCGCCCCGATCTAGTGCAGATAGTGCTTTTGCCAGCGGTAAATCTAATGGCGACTAACCGTGGGGAAACCTGCCCGTATTGCCGGCTACAAGTGACCGGGCCGTCACGGGGGCCGTAATCGATTAACACGACCCGAGCGACTCGAGTCACTCGAGTCGTCAGAATTTCAAATAGAACACCGCGAGTGGAGTCGACAAATACACATGCAGTGTGCAAAAGAACTCGACCCCAGTAACCCACCTCTTGGCTGGGGTTTGCAAGGAGCGATGACGTCATATTTGCGCTGGTACCGTCCTGCAGGATAACAGCCACCGGTACCAGTCATACATATTTTTTTATGGTAATAAGATAGATTAATGAAATGGAAATATCACTAAACTATACCATCATAAAAATATGTAAATCATATTTTGCTGTAATTATATCGGCTATTAAAAAACAAATAAAAGGGCCACCATTTTTGTCAGCCCGAGCATGGAGAAGCGTATTTGATTATTCGACCCGAGTCTGCAGGATGTGCGCATGCGCCAAAAAGTGGCTTGGGTGACCAGAGTGGATTAATCGATTATGCCCCGGGAGGCACTCAGCTACCCATGTTTGCCTGCATAGACCAGCGATCTAAACGGCTGGTGCCTCCTTTGGGCTAAATTGGTGAGTTACTCAGATTACTAAGTATTCAGACTCGGTGCAAAATACTAATTTTCCATGTTTGCACTCAAAATATCTAAAAAGTTTAACATTTAAAATAAAAGTAATTTTGAACTAATGTAAAGTAGATACTAGTGATTGATCTAATATATTTATCTCAGAAAAAAATACAGAAATTCAAAACCACCGGACTATGCAACTTTAAGTGGTGTAATGGTTCCGTCGCTCACCTAGATAAACGCAAGCCGCCTTCCAACTGAGCCGCGGGAATGCGGGACGGCGGGACAGCAGGACGGCCGGGACGGCGGGACGGCGGGACGGCGGGATGGCGGGATGGCCGGGGCGGCGGGATGGCGGGATGGCGGGACGGCGGGACGGCGGGACGGGCAGGATGGCGGGACGGCGGGACGGGCGGGACGGCGGGATGGCGGGACGGCGGGACGGCGGGACGGTGGCACGGCGGCACGGCGCACAGCGGCATGGCGGCACGGCGGCACGGCGGAACGGCGGCACGGCGGCACGGCGGGACTCAGCTGAGGTTGCACCTGGTTCAGTCGCCCTCAGTGAACCGTAAGTCCAGGCGGGGCGTGCTGTGATAATGGCACGGTTTTAGGTCAGCACGACGGGAGTCGCATGTCGGCACAGACCATGTCGCCACGGGCCGGTGCGCGCGTGTGAACGTGCATGTGTGCGTGTGCGCGTGTGTGCATGTGTGTGTGCGTGTGTGTGCGTGTGTGCGTGCGTGTGCGTGCGTGTGCGCGTGTGCGCGTGTGAATGTCCATGTATGCGTGTGTGCGTGTGTGAGTGTGCGCGTGTGCGTGTGTGCGTATGCTCGTGTGTTGCCGTCAGCAAGTTCCATTCGTTACGATACCGGGACGACTGTACCAAACTTCACTGGCCGTGTGAACCACTGGCTTGCAGAGATTCACCTTTCTCTAATCTAGGACGTGTGAACTTTTGATGTTACAAAATACAACACGTGGCACAAAATACAGAGATGCATTGAACGAGGGAAAGTATTGATACTATAACTTAACACTCCTCCCATCAAGACACCCATATAGCAGGAGTCTCAGCATCATCCCACCAACAACCGAACTAACTAGTCCAGTCATCTAGTTGATTTTGGGGCCTGGCCCAAAACCGCTCTCTGACCATTAACCACGATGCCTCTACATCCCCACCATAACTTCCCCTGCACTACTAATACTATCGTACTAACCAAACTACCTCATCTACCTAAACCATAACCACAATCATACAATCCATAAGCGATGTTCAAACCATTGATTATGCGGTTGTTCTGTAGGAGACCCACACTGCCATAGAGGAAGCCTTGTTCCCTCACATAGCAGCTCACATTACTGTTGTGATTACATTGTTGTAATTGCTGGGTGGAAATAGAACCTGCGAGAGCTTGATACACAACTATATTATCCTACCATGTTATCAACACTATATTTGTGTATATATCTATGGCTGGAAGACTAGTGCCTCGACTATTCAGCCGAATAAAAGCATTTAACAAAGAAACTCTTCCATCAAGCTGTGAGTTCATACATATGGGTGTGATGTGATGGTCACTATCTCGTTACATTTAATTATTTCCAGTTGTTCCAAGGAGGGTGCTTTTGACACAAACTGTATAATTATGCACAATAACGGGGTGTCTGTTCCTCTGATGTTTGTCACTAACACAACAAGTAGGGAAATGCCTCCTCACGTGAGGGCATGCAGCTGATGGGTGCAAACTAACACTCAACAAGTAGGGCAATGCCTCCTCACGTGAGGGCATGCAGCTGGGTTGGTACACACTAACCCACAACAAGTAGGGCAATGCCTCCTCACGTGAGGGCATGCAGCTGGGTGGGTGCAAACTAACACTCAACAAGTAGGGCAATGCCTCCTCACATGAGGGCATGCAGCTGGGTTGGTACACACTAACCCACAACAAGTAGGGCAATGCCTCCTCACGTGAGGGCATGCAGCTGGGTGGGTGCAAACTAACACTCAACAAGTAGGGCAATGCCTCCTCACATGAGGGCATGCAGCTGGGTGGGTGCAATGATTAATACTCGCATTGTGCCACATCACTGCCCTGCATACAGATGTATATACATATAGATATACATATATATGACGCATTACATCACATCAGGTATTACATCGCTAGGCCTACTGTTGAACAATCAGTCACAATACCGAATTAGTTATAAAGCAGGCAATCCCGGTATTATATGGCGGTACTTCGGTTAGGAGTAAGATACAGAGACGAGAGTAGTAGCAACATTGACCTTCTTACCCACGGAATGTGAATATGTCCATACCTCATTTTGTCACATCTATATACATATGTAATATTGGACACTTCCCATCAGTTAGAGTGTTGACTGGCTTCCAGTATGGGAGGACATTGGTTTGAACCCTGACCAAGTGAAGTCAAACCAATAAGTGAACAAATTGATATTTGGCGCTCTCCGGCATTAAGAGGGCCTGCTGCGTATCAGGATAATGTGACTGGGTGAGATATCGTCGCATGGTGCGGGTGGCCTGTTCTCCCAGTGGAGCAGCATTGAGAAATCACCATGCGTGCACCCGACCTGGTCTGACTTCGCTGTTGCCAGCAGGTAAAGCTCCAACAAACAATACAGTAACTCAAATGGACTGACAGCAACGACCAGATATTGAAAAGAGAGCATCACCCACCTCGCGGAAAGACCCTGTCACACAGAAGCAGCCGCACCAGGTCCGAGTGAATGACGATTGTCATTGTTGAGCCGTCCTCAGCAACTCGTGAGCAACTGCCGACAAATGTCGCCAAGTGCGAGCAGTTGGACAGCCGCGCAGCCGATCAGACCGAAGCTGTTGATCGCGCTACTCTACGTCGGCGATATGTGTGTGCTTGTTGTGGACTGTCGATGGGAGGGACCCGTGTAGTTGTGTGTGAGTTGCTCTGTGAGTAGTTGGACCAGCTGACGACCTGCTCACCTGCTGATAAGAAACGCGGGTGTTATGTCGCTAGCCGCCCATTAGGCGCACCTGTGCACATCCAGGTCCCCGGCTTACAGCAGTCAAGTCCTGTCTGTCGGCGGGAATAAGCGTTACTTTACTTACGTTACTTTATAATAACAACTTTCACAACTATGAGCTGGTCCTCTCTGTCCCAATATTGCTAGGATGTAGAACTGCCGAGATCAGCGCCTGGGCTGAGTAGATTGAAGGTGAAGTCCTGCTGAGCTGCTGGCTGAGGAGTGAGCATGTCTTGGGCAATATTGTCATTGTGCGGGAAGGTCCTCCGTTGAGCAGGCCTCAGTGAGGCGGCGGGAGGGAGGTGCGGTGTGCCCGGTGGGTGCCGCCTGCACGCGGCCCTCAGCAGTTGAATAGACACACCTGGGTTCAAAGGGCACACCTCGGCTATGTCCAACCACTAACAACTTGTAGCGGCCCCATCCACCCGGTGGCGGCAGCGTGTTGTGGCGGCACTGCCCGCCAATCAGCCCGCGCCGCCCTAATTGCACAGAGGGCGCGGCGGGCGAGGCGGGGCAGGAGGCGCGTGGCCGTGAAGGGGCGGGGGTGGCACTGGATACGGATGCAGGGGCTTCAAGGTGCCCGGATGTTGTTGATTGGTATTGACTTGAAGGCCTGTAGCCGAGTGTCCACTCTGACATCCGGAACATAAAGGGCCAAAGTTACTCCGCTGTTGAGCTATGTGTTGCAGTAGTAGAGCGGTACCACTACCAGTGTGGGCAACAGTGTAGGCAACAATGTAGGCAGCCCGTGCCGAGGTGCCGCCGGGCGGTGCGAGGCGGCGCGCCGTGGCGTGTGCCCGGTGAGTGCGGCGTGTGTCGACCAGGACTGGGCCCTTTCAGGCCGCGCCGTACATATAGAAGCCACCAGGAGCACACACGTGCTGCCCTCCAGCGGCACGAGCCGCAACCGCGCCCCGCCGCACTGTGGGCTCAGGTGCCGACAGCAGGCATGGTTGGAAATATCCGAGAGGAGGTTTAATTTGGTGTTTCGCTTAGCTCAGCAGAAAGGTACAGCATGTCACTTTTATCAGAGAGGAGTTTTGTGTAGAGAAGATGGTAGTCGACCTAGAGGGATATTCATACTCAACTGCCAGTACGGAGCATATACAATTCTGCTATTATCATGCAGCAGAATATGAATTATTATGGTATAAAGAGGCCACGAGAAGCCAGCGGCTACTGGATGTCATGTCGGTCGAGCTCTCATAATTTTTTGTAGTTTCCAATATTCGATAAGCAGTTGTGTTGGGTGGTGTTTGTGTAATATATATGTAACCATGCTTATTTTTAGTATTACTGCTTGTGTGTTCATATATATTTATTTATTATGGTGGGCTGCTGGCGCCTCGTGGCCTCTTTATACCATAATAATTCATATTCTGCTGCATGATAATAGAATAATTTTATATTATGATGATAATCAGGCCATGAAGGCCAGCTGCTACTATTTCATGCAACTGTTTACCAAATTTGGTGTTCTTGTTTGTTTATTTCTACCTCTTCCTGTTATTGTTATGTAATGACAGACAATAATTTTGTTGCGAGCTTGCTTTTATTCAGTTTTGTATGTGGCTCTTGAGCCTGTAGTACTCTATTAACCGGAATACACGATGTGGCCCTTGGCCTGTTTGACATGTTATCAGCTTTTTGCATGCACATTGATCAATGTCTCTACATGTTTGAGTCTGTTACTTTGGGTTTTTTCGCCCATTCTCGCCTTCCTGTCCCCAAATGTTCAGGATCAGGTTGGTGATCATCACCTCGTTCGTGCTCTGAACGTTGTCTCGCCTGTCCACCTGGCTGCCATGATGATCGTGACCAACAGTACCTGCTTGTTGCAGCATGGTGGTGTGGCGGTGTGGCGGCAGGAGTAGGGGGTAAATTGGCTCATGTTGATCCCTGCTTCTGACATGGTTGTTCTCACATAATTGGAGAGGGTCTCCTGGGAGGTCGTCACATGTGGGCTCCTGCTTTTGGTGAACTTTGCCGGGCTTGCCCCTGCTACAGTGCTAGCTCCTCCCTCCCCAGGTAGGTTTGCAGGTGTGAGTACATGCACAGTTCAGGCACCGCAAATTCCTGGAATGTTACGATCAGCGGATTCCTGCCTGGGTCATTCGACTTCAACTTTGTGGAGTAGTGGAGCATGCAACTGTCTTGCCCCCGCCTGAAGTACCCTCGCCTAGTGCCTGAAATCTCTGTCCTGTGGCGAGTAGAAATAGGCACATTGTATGCTAGTTCAGTTTGTCCACACTCAGTAGATTAGTCGGCCCCCAGCTCTGTAGATGCTCTAACAGTTGTTTTGGGTCCCAGACCGCGTCATACCTCGGTTTGCTAGGCTTCAGGTTACTCACGCCTTTCAATAGCCGACTCACCAATGGGTGATTCCCAAATGGCTTCCCTCCCATGGTAACGAACGTGGAGAGAAATGATCGTACAGTATTTATCATGTTTTCGCCGCTCCCTCGGTGAATAGTTTCTGTAAATACTCGATCCCAGCCCTCAGTGATGGCTGTCTGGCATCAATGCCTTCCCGATTACAGTGTAGTGCCCATCCCCTAAGCACTAGCATGTATTGCTTTTTTGTGGCCTCTGCCCACAAAGCTGTTAGTAGTTCGGTGGTGGCTTCGTTCATGCCTAGTGCACAAAACATCTCTATTCAAGTTTCACTGCCAGTAGGTTCATTCGGTTGGTCAGAGGGAACACCTTCCCTCTGTATACCCCGAGTGTTAGCATCCCCATCATTACTGGGATCCTCACTGCCGCCTGGTACCCCCGCAGTTGTCATAACAGTGGGTAACAGGACTGTGTCGGCCACTCTGGAGCGACCAGCACTCCCTCCGGTCGCTCTCCCTGCAGCTTGAGCAGCACCCTGGATAGGCAGCTGAAAAGGGGGAAGAAATAGCCATCAATATCATGCCATTTCATGGATAGTGCATCAGTGCCCTTGGCCATTTTATCAAATTTGTGTGAAACATATATTGCTAACTGGCGGTTGCTTTTTGATGCAAACATGTCTACCTTTGGCTTCCCGGGTGTACTTAATATCTTATTTACTGTAGCCTTGTTCAGTGTCCACTCCCCTGCATCTGTGAAGATGCGTGATGCTTAATCGGCCTCCGTGTTCTCTACTCCGGGACAGAACCTGACTGTGAGTAGTATATTCAATCTTTTGGTTAATCCCCATATCAGTTCCGTCTCTGCTTGGCACAGTTTTGATCTGGCGGATCCCCCTTTCCTTATACAGGCTACAGCTGTTGTGTTGTCCATGAACACCCTGACATGGCTGTTCCGCAGAACTTCTCCTGTATGCTCTAACATGTGCCTGACTGCCCTGAGTTCCAGCTCGTTAATGTGAGTAGACTAGCTGATTGTCTCATCCCACTGTTCACCGTAGTGCTCTTTGTGTGTCTGGTCCTAATAGCCCCACCCATGTGATGAGGCATCAGAATAGATGTACATGTCTACTGACCTCTGTTCATCTATTATATTTCCTCCCTCTAGGTTGCTTGACCAGAATTGTAAACATTCCTTCACCTGACTAGTTAAGATACACGGTGCTTTATAGTTATTATTGGAGTCTCAGAGATTCCAGTTCAGCGCTTGTATTATAACTTTTGATTTTATTTTCGCCCACTTATTCTCTGGTTCAGTGGCCACCAGTTTCCCCGTTAGTGCTGCCAGGTTCTTACCTTTTAGTTTGCTGTTCACCAGAGTTTCCATAATGGCGCATTTTAGATCATCACATTTCTTGGATGGTATGTCTACTTTGATCTCTTTAGTGTCTATCCTGAAACCTAAGAACTGTAGTTCCTGTTTCGGTTCGAGCACAGATTTTTCTACATTTATGGTGAAACCTAGTTTGGTGAGCAAGTCTAGTGTTAGTCTAACCGCTTTGCTAACCTCTGTCTGCAATCTGCCAATCAGAATCGTATTGTCAATGTAGAAGCACAGTAAGATGCTATGTTTAGTTCTCAAGTGGCTCATTACTGCCTTCATCACCTTTGTGAAAATTCTCGGTCCAGAGCATAGCCCATTGGGCAGCACCCTAAACCAATACCTTGTATCATCGTGTGTGAATTGTAACAGGTCTCTATCACTCTCACTAATCTCCAAAGTGTGACATGCTTGGAAATGTTGATGCTGGCTAGCCATGCCCCTCTGTGTACCAGCTGCATCACTGTCCACAGTTGTTCCATTTTGAAATGTCGGTAGACAATTAGTTCATTTAATTTTGACAGGTTCAAGATTGGTCTGAAGTTACCATCTTTTTTCGGTCTTAGGAACAAATGGGACATGAAACACCTTTTACCAGCTGCTGGTTCTTCGATCCCCCCTTGGTTTATCATTTCATCAATTTTTTGTTTCAGCATGTTCTCCGTTCCCTTGTCTTTGGAAATAGGGACCACGGTTTGCTTGGACATGCCCGTCAGTTCAATTCTGACACCACTCACCATTCGGAGTACCCACCTACTGTCTGTGACTGATGCCCATAGATGGCTCTTGTCTGTCACTCCCCCTGCATCAGGTAGAGGCCACGTCTTGGATTTCAAAACGTCTTGAAAAATCAAGACGTTTTGAAAAACCAAGACAGTTTACATATAGAAACAAATAGGGGTGACCTGTCACAGTCTGCCACTACTTTAATATTGAGGATGGAACCTAACAAAATACATCATTAAAATGGCTATAAGTAGCTCTTCAAAGTTTCTATGAAGAAAATGCTCCTGTCTATAGTATGTTCATAATATTCAATTAAAACTACATTAAAATAAAGAGATAATCTTATTTTGCCTATAACATTGTGCTGTTTTTATTCTGGAATTAGTCATTTTTACTGGTGAAACACCATGGTCTATTTAAACAAGTATTTTTCTTAGAATCAAAATCCTGGACATAGTTAATGAGAAATAACCAACAATATGAACAAATCATGATGAATAGCATCATATATGCCATTACTCTAATGTACACAGGCAGATGGGTTGTTGTTTTAGCAGTCTACTTACACAAGGATGGCCTCTGGAGCTGGGTGTGGGTGTGGGTTGGGTGTGGGTGTGGGTGCAAAGTGAGATTTCTCTCTGTGTGGTATATCCACCATACAATATGTGTATGTGCATATACAGACAGAATATACATGTATATATATATATGCATATATATATATATGCATATATAGGCATAATTATAAAGATATAGTGATATACACCCATATATGTGCATATATGTGGTTATATATGAATATGTACACATATATACATGTAGATATGTATATATACACATATATATGCATATATATACGCATATATATGCATATATACGCATATATATGCATATATACACACATATATATGCATATATATGTGTATATATGTGTATATATGCACATATATACACATACATACATGTAGGTATGTATATACACACATATATACACATATATACATGTATATATGGGCATCTATATGTGCATATATATGTGCATATATATGTACATAAATGTATGGATGTAGGGATATACTGGTACTGGTAGTACCCCTATCCTCAAACTTAAAAAACAAGGTTTGGCAGCAGTCATGGCTCAATGACCATGACCCACATCCCCACTAAGTTTTTCAGTTAGTCAGTTTACAGATGCATCCCCACCCTAGCTTCTTTGTGTTGGTGTCACCCTGTCAGCCATATAGACCAGGTTAGTGGTAGTCATGCATGGTTGCCCCACCTGACACCTCCCCCACCACCCACACACACAAAGTAAGACAATAGCCACACAGCAACACTGGTCTGCCATCCACACCCCCACCAGCCCACTTGTAGCCACACCATGCTGGTCAATGATGATGTGGTGATATTTATTTAAATTTTATTTTTATTTAAATTGATTTATTTATTATCCTTACTTTTTAATTTTTTTCAGATTATTTCTATCCATATTGTTTGCTCATTATTCACATGCTGTCAGGACCTCCCAGCATTCTGCCACCAATTGGACCACTCTGGGATTAGCAGTTCCTCTATAGCTCAGATGGCAGAGTGTTGATCTCAAGATCAGAGGGTAACTGGTTCGAATCTTGGAACTAGAATACTTTTTTGTAAAGAATGTCTTAATAATTTTTTTTTTAAATGCATAATTATATTAATATTAGTCAAATTTACCGGGCTCGACTTTACCCCGGGTCGACTTTACCCCGGGTCGACTTTAGCCCAGCTCGACTTTACCCCGGTTCGAGTTTACCCCGGCTCGACTTGACATTACCCGCCTCGACTTTACCCGGCTCGATGTGACCCGCCTCGATGTTACCTGGCTCGACGTGACCCGTCTCGATGTTACCCACCTCAACGTTACCCACCTCAATGTTTCCCACCTCGACATTACCCACCTCGACGTTACCCGCCTAAACATTACCCGACCCAACTTTACCCAACCCGACTTTACCTGACCCAACTTTACCCGACCCGACTTCACCCGACCTGAGTTCACCCGACCACACTTTACCCGACCACACTTTACCCGGCGACACTTTACCCGGCCTGACTTTACCTCACCTCACTTTACCTGACCCGAGTTTACCTGACCCGAGTTTACCCGACCCAACTTTACCCGACCACACTTTACCCGACCAGACTTTACCTGACCACACTTTACCTGACCCGACTTTACCTCAGCTCACTTTATCTGATCCGAGTTTACCTGACACGAGTATACCCGACCCAACATTACCCAACCTGATGTTACCCACCTGGACTTTACGTTGAGGCGGGTAATGTTGAGGCGGGTAACGTTGAGGCGGGTAACGTTGAGGCGGGTAACGTCGAGGCAGGTAACATTGAGGTGGGTAACATCGAGGTGGGTAACGTCAAGGCGGGTAACATCGAGGCGGGTAACGTCGAGGTGGGTAACGTCGAGGCGGTGAACGTCGAGGCGGGTAACGTCGAGGCGGGTAATGTCGAGGCGTGTAACGTCGAGGCGGGTAACGTCGAGGCGGGTAACGTCGAGGCGGGTAACGTCGAGGCGGGTAACAACGCGGCGGGTAACATCTAGGCGGGTAACGTCGAGGCGCAAATGTCGAGGCAG
Source organism: Branchipolynoe longqiensis (assembly GCA_030323885.1). Classification (NCBI taxonomy): domain Eukaryota; kingdom Metazoa; phylum Annelida; class Polychaeta; order Phyllodocida; family Polynoidae; genus Branchipolynoe; species Branchipolynoe longqiensis. The sequence continues at coordinate 65,638,531 of CM059196.1, read as the reverse complement.
GTAACGTCGAGGCGGGTAACGTCGAGGCGGGTAACGTCGAGACGGGTAACGTCGAGGCGGGTAACATCGAGGCGCGTAACGTCGAGGTGGGTAACGTCGAGGCGGATAACGTCGAGGCGGGTAACATCGAGGCGGGTAATGTTGAGGCGGGTAGCGTCGAGGCGGGTAACGTCGAGGCGGGTAACGTCGAGGCGGGTAACGTCGAGGCGGGTAACGTCGAGGCGGGTAACGTCGAGGCGGGTAACGTCGAGGCGGGTAACGTCGAGGCGGGTAACGTCGAGGCGGGTAACGTCGAGGCGGGTAACGTCGAGGCGGGTAATGCCGAGGCCGGTAAAGGCCCTGTCACATTACGGCGTATGGCGGGAGCATATTGAAAACCTACGTAGGTCCTGCGCGTGCCGGCCTATGATGATATTTGGTGACCTTTCTGGTGGTTTTGAGCGTCGAGGCGTGTAACGTCGAGGCGGGTAACGTCGAGGCGGGTAACGTCGATGCGGGTAACAACGCGGCGGGTAACGTCTAGGCGAGTAACGTCGAGGCGGGTAATGTCGAGGCGGGTAACGTCGAGGCGGGTAACGTCGAGTCGGGTAACTTCGAGACGGGTAACGTCGAGGCGGGTAACATCGAGGCGGGGTAACGTCGAGGTGGGTAAGGTCGAGGCGGATAACGTCGAGGCGGGTCACATCGAGGTGGGTAATGTTGAAGCGGGTAGCGTCGAGGCGGGAAACGTCGAGGCGGGTAACGTCGAGGCGAGGACGTCGAGGCGGGTAACGTCGAGGCGGGTAACGTCGAGGCGGGTAACGTCGAGGCGGGTAACGTCGAGGCGGGTAACGTCGAGGCGGGTAACGTCGAGGCGGGTAACGTCGAGGCGGGTAACGTCGAGGCGGGTAACGTCGAGGCGGGTAATGTCGAGGCCGGTAAAGGCCCTGTCACATTACGGCGTATGGCGGGAGCATATTGAAAACCTATGTAGGTCCTGCGCGTGCCGGCCTATGATGATATTTGGTGACCTTTCGGGTGGTTTTGAGCGTATGTGGAACCTACGAGGAGCGTACGAGGAGCGTATGAGGAGCGTCTGGGAGCGTGCTGTGACATTTTTTGACAGTATGGGCCATACGCCCTCATAGGTCGAGTTTTTTTTTAGCATGCACAACAAAATTTGGACGGACGGATTTATGAAAGCGTATGGCGGCATATGCCTCATACGCTTCACATAAGCCGGCATCTGGCGGTATCTGGCGGCGTATGAGTAGCATATGCGTAGCCTATGAGTAGCGTATACGGCGTATGCCGACGTATATGACATAACGCGCCTACGCCGCCATACGCTCCCGCAAAAAAACCTAATGTGACAGCCCCTTAAGGTCGAGGCGGGTAACGTCGAGGCGGGTAACGTCGAGGTGGGTAACGTCGAGGCGGGTAACGTCAAGGCGGGTAATGTCGAGGCGGGTAACATCGAGGCGGGTAACATCGAGGCGGGTAACATCGAGGTGGGTAACATCGAGGCGGGTAACATCGAGGCGGGTAACGTCGAGGCAGGTAACATCGAGGTGGGTAACGTCGAGGCAGGTTACGTCGAGGCGGGTAACATCGAGGCGGCTAATGTTGAGGCGGGTAATGTCGACTCGGGTAACGTCGAGGCGAGTAACGTCGCGCCTCGAGGCGGGTAGCGTCGAGGCGGGTAAAGTCGAGGCGGGTAACGTCAAGGCGCGTAACATCGAGGCGAATAACATCGAGGCGGGTAACGTTGAGGCGAGTAACGTCGATGCGGGTAACGTCAAGGCGGGTAACATCGAGGCGGGTAACGTCGAGGCGGGTAACGTCGAGGCGGGTAACGTCGAGGCGGGTAACGTCGAGGCGGGTAACGTCGAGGCAGGTAACATCGAGGCATGTAACGTCAAGGCGGGTAACGTCGAGGCGTGTAACGTCGAGGTGGGTAACGTCGAGGCGGGTAACGTCGAGGTGGGTAAAGTCGGGCGGGGTAAAGTGTAGTCGGGTAAAGTCATGTCGGGTGAACTCGGGTCGGGTGAACTCGGGTCAGGTGAAGTCAGGTCAGGTGAAGTCGGGTCGAGTGAAGTCGGGTGGGGTGAAGTCGAGTCAGGTGAAGACGAGTCGGGTAAAATTGACCTGGGTAAAGCTGATCCGGGTAAAGCAGAGCCGTGTAAAGCAGAGCCAGGTAAACCTGAGCCGTGTAAAGTAGAGCCGGGTAAAGCCCAGTCATCGAAGTAATATATAATAAATATCAGAGTAATCAGGAATGCTTAACTATTCCTCCGCAAATTTATATTCGTATAATTCTTATACCTCAAATAATTATGCATTACAAAAAAAAGTAGTATGACATTCTTTTAAAAAAAAGTATTGCAGTTCCAAGATTCGAACTGGTTACCCTCTGATCTTGAGACCAACACTCTGCCATCTGAGCTACAGAGGAACTGCTAAACCCAGAGGGGTCCAATTGGTAGGAGGTCCTGACAGCATGTGAATAATGAGCAAACAGTATGGATAGAAATAATCTGAAAACAATTAAAAAGTAAGGATAATAAATAAATCAATTTAAATATAAATAAAATAAAATTTAAATAAATATCACCACATCATCATTGACAAGCATGGTGTGGCGAGAGGGGCTGGTGGGGGTGTGGATTGCAGACCAGTGTTGCTGTGTGGGTATTGTTTTACTTTGTGTGTGTGGTTGGGGGGGGGGGGAGGTGTCAGCTGGGGCAACCATGCATGACTACCACTAACCTGGTCTATATGGCTGGCAGGGTTACACCAACACAAAGAAGCTAGGGTGGGGATGCATCTGTAAACTGACTAACTGAAAAACTTAGTGGGATGGGGTCATGGTCATTGAGCCATGACTGTTGCCAAACCTTGTTTTTAAGTTTGAGGATAGGGGTACTACCAGTACCAGTATATCCATACATATATGTATATATATGCACATATAGATGTCCATATATACACATATATACACATATATATATGTGTATATATGTGTGTATATACATACCTACATGTATGTATGTGTATATATGTGCATATATACACATATATACACATACATGCACATATATATGCGCATATATGTATATATGCATATATATGTGTATATATTTATATATGCGTATATATACGCACATATATGTGTGTATATACATATATACATGTATATATGTGTATATATGCATATATATGCACATATATCCACATATATGCGTGTATATCACTATAATTATGCCTATATATGCATATATATATGTATATGCATATATATATATATATATATATATACATGTATATGTCTGTCTGTATATGCACATACACATATACTGCATGGTGGATATACCACACAGAGAGAAATCTCACTTTGCACCCACACCCACCCACACACCCACACCCACACACACCCAACACCCACACCCAGCTCCAGAGGCCATCCTTGTGTAAGTAGACTGCTAAAACAACAACCCATCTGCCTGTGTACATTAGACTAATGGCATATATGATACTATTCATCCTGATTTGTTCATATTGTTGGTTATTTCTCATTAACTATGTCCAGGATTTTGATTCTAAGAAAAATACTTGTTTAAATAGACCATGGTGTTTCACCAGTAAAAATGACTAATTCCAGAATAAAAACAGCACAATGTTATAGGCAAAATAAGATAATCTCTTTAGTTTAATGTAGTTGTAATTGAATATTATGAACATACTACACACATGAGCATTTTCTTCACATGAACTTTGAAGAGCTACTTATAGCCATTTTAATGATGTATTTTGTTAGGTTCCATCTTCAATATTAAAGTAGTGGCAGACTGTGACAGGTCACCCCTATTGGTTTCTACATGTAAACTGGCTTGGTTTTTCAGAACGTCTTGCTTTTTCAAGACGTTTTGAAATCCAAGTCGTAGCCCCTACCTGTGCATGGAATGGTACTGAAATGGTACTTACTTCACTATTTAGTGCCTCCGGTACCGCTCCGCCCTCGGTAGCTGCCCGGTGCTCTGCCCCGCCCCCCTCGGTGGGTGCGTGTCTGGCTCCCTCCATTGCCGCTTGGCTGGTGGGGGTAGGCTCTCGTCTCCTCCTGCCTCTGACCTGGGGTGCATTGTGTGAGGCGGCTCCTCCCCTGGTCACCTCTGAAGTAGTCGGGTTGCCTCAATCTCTGGGTTCATTCTCGTCTTGTGCAACCCATCTGCATTGGCCGGTCTTGGGAGCATGTTGTATACTTCTGCTGTCTCCATGTGAGTCATCGGCAGGGACCACAGGGTGTTCACTAGTTTAGCTGTGCTGTCAGCCAGTTTTTCACCCTCCGCATCCAAGGGTGCCTTCTCTACTGGGATGAATTGCTCCAAGAACGAGTTTGTTGTGGCTGGTGTTGGCGCTGGTCCCAGTAGGGGCACTGGTGGCCCAATGTTTGTTGTTGTTACGGTCGCGTTGCCCAGTGCCTGTGCTGGGGCTGCTGCAGCGGCCACCTGTTCCCGTCCGGCTGCCCATGTCCCGTGTCCCGGTGGGGTCTCTCGGGCCCTTGACGTCTTCCCCTGTGGTACGGGGGTCGGTGCCTTCGCCAAGTAGGCCAGAGGCAGGTCCCGTATGGCTGGCCTGCTGGGCCTCACAGGGTGAAGTCTGATGTCTACGGCCTGTGCACTGCCGGTGGGGCGCCATCACTCACTAGTGCGGGTGGCGAGGGTCCCTGTGGTGGTATTCCCTGCACCCAGTTTATGGAGTAGTTCCCTCTCCTGTCCCTGATCTCTGCCTCCAGCTCTCGCTTCCTGGCCTCCAGCCATTCAAGCTCTGACACTAGTGTAGGTACATAGTCCGGTCCCTTCCATTGGTCCCGGCAGGCAAGGTCTGGGGGAGGGCCGAAGGTGTGTGTGAGATCAGCGACCACCATATGTAGGCCACTGTGGAGTCATATTCTTCTGTATGTGTTATGCAATCGAACAGTGAATACGGAAATATAGGTGTGTTTGTTTTGTTATGGAATCGCTGGCCTAAAAAAACTTAACAATTCGTAGTGTAATAAATAGGCTTGGGGTTCTCAAAGCGCTTATTATCAAGCATCAAAAGTTGCTTGCAAATATTTGCATTTGTGTATTTTTCATGGTTAATGTGTTCCTAAAAGTCCTTCAAGAATACGGAAAATAGCTTTGACAATACTGAAAGCTGTGAGATCGGGTGCACAGGTCTGATGGTGGGGTTAGGTCGGGGTCATGGCAAGGGGGGTCCGGGAGTCATGGTGGTGGTAGGCCAGGAGTCACTGCGGGAATAGGCTGGCAGTCAAGGGACAGCGGGAGTAGGAAGGGAGTCATGCTGGGGGTAAGCCAGGAGTCATGGCCGAAATTAATGCATGATTCCCTCAAATTTGAGGTCAAACTCCACTGACTATGAATTTCACCAACTCAAAAACTATTATAAAGAGGTATTAAGAACAAAAGCTCTGAGGGTGTCTGATGTCTACGCGCACTCACGACCATAATTCAAGACCTAACTCCTACCATTCTTCAAATGACCTGATACCCTGACCTAACAAATTCACAGTGTAAATGGAGTATCCCTACTAACACTAGCGCAAGGGTACTACTGGTATATGCCAACATTTTGTAAATGTAGCACACAAAAAAATAACATAGCTACGAACAGCTAAGATGACAAGGCAACTAGCAAATTGAGACTATTGCTGTTCAGCAATGAAAACAATTTACGATGTGACTTACTCATTATGGACAGGGTAAATAAACCACCAAAAAACCACCACCATTATCGTGCACTGAGCTGACCAGTCATTGCCCTATCCTATTAGCCTAATGCCAAGTGCTAGGCTCGGAAGCAACAAATCGACTCAAGTGGAACCAAACTCCTGACCTTCCGCATGTGAGGCCCACACTCTATCAATTAATTCGGTCATCTTAGGATGATTGTGTTCCAGCAACATTCCCTGCAATGATTTCAGAAACTATCCCTCCGGTTCGCTCTGCAGCCCTCCCACTTATTTGAACTTTAATTTAATGTGATATTGGATATTGGCACCGTCTTATTGTAGGTAATGTCAATCCGGGGGGAAGTGAGTCATGTTAATTCGATGGTGTTAATACATGTTTGTGGTTAAAGAAACTCAACTCAACACAACACAACTGATTTCAATTTGGCAAAAGAAAGGAGATACCGCTCTCACCCTCCTATTAAGAAAAGTTAAGTATGTCAGTTTGTTTCCACTAAAGGGGATAGTCCCGATACAAAAATATGTGCCCCATGCACCTGTTAAAAATCTGCCAATCAAATAATTGTCTGCATACTAGATTAATGGTTGGTGGTTGGAGTTTGATACTGGATTGTGAGAATGCGCCAACGGCTGCCTTCGTGATGCCCATACAGGGCTGACGACTTGCAACCTACACTGCCAATGGAAGCTCAATGCTAATACAAACTGGCACTAAATCTAATGTTTCAGTCTACCTATGTAACCATGCATTCTAAGATTGACTGGTTGGTTGATAGGTTAGCCCACTCAGTCACATTATCGTGACCCTGAACTACCCCGTCCTTGCCCTATCCTATTAGCCTAATGGCGAGCGCAGGGCTAGGAAGTGACAATATCAATTTCACAAGCCTGACGTGAGCAGAACCAAACTCCTGACCAGTCTAACAGCAGTCATAAAGAAATGGGATAGTCTGGTTGGTTAATCTTTCCCAATTTTGAAAACAGTTATCCATATTCCCTGCAATTATTTTTGAAACTGCTAGTAACAATGCGGGAGTAACTCGATCACATAGCATATTCATTTACCAATACAAAAAGTTGTGGTATCATGGCACTATAAAATAGGCTTAGACATGCAACCGTAGCAAGTGTTTTCTTACTGATACTCTGGTATTCCCAGAATAGCATATATATATTTTCTGACATAACAAGCAGGAGAGAAGCAGGACACACAATCCACTATCAGCTATTTATGTAAAAAAACATCTACGATCACTGTGAATGTAAGAAACCGATAGAAACATTTGCATGCAAGATGGACATTGCGGGTGCACTTTTATTAATTCATTCTCGAATAGTGATACCTGGTGTAGATATAGACAATTACAAGGCAATAAGCAAAGCACTGAGATGCGGGACGGGTAAAGAAGAGCGAAAACAGAAAGAAGCATTAAACTAGTATGGTGAGCAATAATACTCTAAATTCCATGATTTTATGTCATAGACAATCATATATTTGAACGAATGTATCCAGTTTTCCCTTCATTCACTAATTCCATATTTTGAGTTTTCAAACGTTTTAAATTAAATTATTTAAAATCAGATATTGTAGGGCAAGTTTTCAACATTAAGAGTTGGAACTGGGTTGAGCTTTTGGGGTGGTTGCAGCAGTAACAGTGTAATACATGCAGGGGTGCCCGAGCAGCACTTTGAATATTGCCAACTGTAACTAATTAATTTTTAATCAGATATTATGGAATTGAGTTGAGATTTTGGGGTGGTTACAGCAGGGCTGCCACCTACCGAAGGAGGTCGGAGGTAATGAGGTGACAGCTGGTGCCACCTATAGTGTAGATAGATGCACATAAACAAGGGCAGTGCCAGTTGCTTCGTGCACTAATATTGTATTGGAAAAGGGGACTGGAAGCTTTTATTTCACTTCATAATCCATATTTGAAGATAATTGAACCACAATTCAGCTTGTTAAATATATAGATAAACATAGATAAACGTGGTAAATGTTTTAAATTTGCTGTTGTGGATGCAATCGAAGTTCAGCTTGCTAAATACGTAGGTACGTGCAGATGAACGTATTAAATTGAATAAATTTGTTGTTAAGATTGAAGGGACCCTGAGCAGCTGTCAGTTGCTACAAATATTGGCATCCAAATCGGTGAAAAACAGAGTTGAAGGCTTCTGATGTTTTCATTTTTGCTTCCTAATCAACATTTGAAGATAATTGAATCGTAGGTCTGGTTGAAGAATACGTAGATAAACACCAATGCACCAATTTAAGTTATTTATTTTGTTGTTAAGAACTTGAGGAGCCACTGTGGGCAGATGATGGACAGTGGAATGGTCACCCGGTGACCGGTCCACATAAGCCCTGTTCACACGGGAAAAATGTGAAGCGAACTAGACAAGGCGAACTAAAGGAGTCGAATTAGCGCCCGTTCACACGGGCAGAGTTGAAAGTGTTTTGAAAGTGCGTCGCGTCCACACGGGCACTGTGTGAATCGGTTTAAGGCGGAAGTGGATATGTGCGCATGACCGTTTTGACCAACAATAATGGCGGAACAAATAGCGAGTGGTTTGGTTTGCGGGGTGTTTGGGCAACGTCGCCGTTCAAACATGAGCCTAGTACAGGTAGCAGATGCACCAGATCGACGAGATGCGGGAACAGGAAATGTGGGGGAAATAATGGGCAGTTCACAAAGAAGGCTGGATGATTTCGATGGCCAACAGGAGGCAGAGCGTGGTTGGTTCTTCCTCCAGATAATGACAGTGATGGCCCTACAACCCCCCGTCGTACGGCAAGTGTGGTCGAGACAAAGGTACGTTGTGACAACCATAATGCTGTCACGAAAGTGTGGGAGAATGTAACTACGGCGATCAAAGTTGTTGGTAATAAAAAATATGTTTGTTAAGATGTACACTCCTTTGTTACGACATACCATTGCCTGTTTGTGTAGGGAACAGTGAGTGTGGTTTTTACCATGATTATCACATACGCTTGTGCGCAAAAGATGGCCACACTTTTACGTCGCATTACACAAGGCGACCTACATGAATCGGATTACTTGGTAGTACACTGTATTTTGTTTGTACAGTTATTTGCGATTGTGATGACAGTATTGTTGTGCGCGATTTACTTGCCAACATTGTTCTATGTTTTTCCCCAGTGTCGCAGTTTGAGCGGCCTGGCACTTTGACCAGTATGCCAGTGGTTGTAGATTTGTTTGGTAAACTAGATTTATAAGATTTCGCTTGGATCCATAACAAATAGGTTAATGCGGAAATGAATAGGCACCTTTAGATGTACCCATTATTTAGGGGTTCGCCCATCCATGTTTAATTCCTCTTTTCATAACTAGTCATAAAGTTTACTAAATGTTGCAGCTTATTTGATTATAGAATTTTTGTTTGCGCGTTATGCAAGGTTGTGCACATTGTAATCGTATTTCTATAACGCCACTTACACTATGCGAACTAGATGTCAGTGTGTTTGCAAAATGTTTACCGTTCTTGTTTTAAATAATTGTTTTTACCGCCTTCAGTGATGAGTAAAGTCCTGCGCCGTGAAAGGCGATTTGTGAAAGGCGACTTACATGAGTCGAACTAGTTGGGAGGTTTTTTTTTGTCAGGTAATGTTTTGTATCGCTTGCTGTCAGGAGTAGTACAGGGGAAATTGTGAGGCGATTTATATGATCCGACTTACACAAATCGCACAAAATACGACACTGTTTGCAGAAATGTTTACACTTAATAGATAAATGTTTTTACCGGTTGAGTTGCTGATCACCTGCGGGTCCGATCGTAACACGCATCCTGAAAGGCGACTTACATGATTCGAACTAGTTGGGAGGGGTATTTGTTCAGGTACTGTTTTTTTGCGCTTCCTGTTGAACTAGTTGGGAGGGCCTCTTGTACAATTGTAACCATTATATTTTCATATAATTTGTTCCCTCCGCTTATGTCACTAGTATTATGCGGCACATTGTAAGGGCATTTGGAAAATCATACAGACACCATTCCAAATACATATGACACTGTTTGGTGAAATATTGGTATCCCTTGAAGTGATTGTTTACATACATTTTGTGCGCTCATTGCTAGGTCTTCGCACTGGTGGTAAGAAATCGTTCTCGGCACGTTCGGGGACAAACAGTGGGTGGCAAATTTCCGCATGAGGAGGGCCACCTTTCAGCACGTGGTCAACCAACTGAAGGTGCATATCAGGCGGGCAGACACCAACATGCGAAGGTGAGTTGATATAGGTGTTTGTTGGACCAAACATAACGTACTTACCACATCGCTGCTTGTCTGCGGTCGCCCCATAGCTACTATATGCACTAATGCTCAACTTTAAGATTCGCTGAACTATTGGGCTCCGATTGCATTTTTTGCCATTATTAATGAATTTAATCCACTTTATACGCGGAAATGTCTACCCCAAGTATACAAGGTGGATTACATGATGGGGGGGGCCAGCGCATGTACAACTGCACATGGTAAGTTTTATTTTGCGCGCACTGTCCATTTGGCGTATATTATAAGGTGTTTGTGTTTTGTAAAATCATTTCAGATGCATTGCAGTCGAGGTGCGGGTAGCGGTTACCCTGTGGCTTTTGGCAACATGATCCGACTATCGCAGCATAGGTCACCTCTTTGGTATTGGCAAGTCCACATGCTGTACCATTTTCCAGGAGACCTGCGCTGCGATAGTCCGAGTACTATTGCCAAAATACATACACATGCCTACGCCCGGCCACCTCACCGAGATCATCGATGGTTTCCAGACCAAATTTGGATTCCCCAACTGCGGCGGAGTCATCGATGGAACCCACATCCCGATCATCGCGCCCCAGCGTCACCATACGGATTACCACAACCGGAAAGGATTCTACTCGATTGTCGCTCAAGTAATGTGTGACCACGAATACAAGGTCATGAACATAGCTGCGGGTTGGCCCGGTAGAGTACATGACGCGCAAGTTTTGGTAAACTCCACTTTGTATGCGAAAGGTGAGGCTGGGGAGCTGTTCGAGGAGAGGCCGCGCACGCTGGGCAATGTTACTGTGCCTGTTGTGGTGCTTGGCGACCCCGCCTACCCACTCCGTCCCTGGCTAATGAAGCCGTTTGCTGATACGGGTTGTCTTTCCCCGGAGAAAACCAACTTCAACTATCGTCTCTCCCGTTCACGTATGACGATCGAGAATACCTTCGGCCGGTGTAAGGCCCGCTGGAGGATTCTCTCGCGTCGTACGGACATAAGGACAGAGGAGGTGACCAAAGTAGTCCTTGTGTGCTTTACATTGAACAATATCTGTGAAGTGCACAAGGAGACCTTTGACGCGGAGTGGGACGGCGGGGCCTTTGATGATCCACAACACTTCGCCCACGACAACGACTACGACAGAACTTGACATGAGGTGCGAGACGCGTTCATGCACTACTTCAATTCGTGAATCAGGATTTAGTTCGCCTTAGATAGTTCGCGTTAGCTAGTTGGCTTTACCTAGTACGCCTTTACATTTCATTGGAATACACAACCATGTCGGAGGCGTTTTACGTTTGGAAGGAAGGGAAACAAGATGTTCACAATTGTCGCTATCACATGACTGGATATATTAAGTGACCGTGTACGCACGAATAAGTACCCTCATGATTCATGGTTGTGTACTGTGGTGAATTATTGAACAAAATGAACAAGGGTTTGATTTTGGGAACTACTGTAAGAATTTATTAAAGTAGGAAAGGTCAAGATATATATACACTGATTTTAACTTTGTCACCTGTTACCAAAAAAAAATAAAAAATAAAAGAAAACTGGTGTTGGGGCTCGAGTGCGATGGTCCTGCTTGGGGGGTGACGAGGGTGATGCGTGTCACCCCATCGGTGGTGGCACTGCGGAACTGTTGTGTGGCGGCATGAGCAGGATTGTGGATGGCGACGAGGACTTGTAACATCCTCTCCTCGTGCTGGCGCTGTTCTAGCTGGTGCACCCTCTCCCGCGCGGCGTTGCGTTCCTCGCGGCGTAGCTCGCGAGCATCCTGGCGCTCCTCCTTAGCCTGGTCGCGAGCATCCTGCCGCTGCTCCCGAGCCAGCTTGCGAGCATCCTCGCGCTGCTCCAGCCTCTCCTCCAGCGCGGGCATCTCCTGCATGCGGTTTTGCTCGAGCTGCTCCCGCCTCTCCTCCAACGCGCGGTTCTCCTGCATTCGGTGTTGCTCACGGTCGCTTACGATGGTGGCCGACGCTGCCTGGGCACCAACGAATTTGGTAAGGATGGCGTCCAGGAAACGTTCTGTCTTGCCCGCCGCCTTTCCCTTTTTTCTGCGCAAGCCTGTAATATACAAAAACCGAATATAGAGAATAAAGTTTGGGCGTTAACCCCGAGCATTAGAATCAAGTAAATCGCATGAACTAAATTGATTAACCCTTTCCGAATTTGCTGCGCAATAATCCGTATGAAAATGAAAAGCCATTGTGAGTTCAGAACATGATTTCCCGTACACTGGTTTAATTGGAAAATAGCTGTTAATATAGTGCGACTGCACATGTTTGTACCCTCACACATGTTTTTTTTGTTGTTTCTTGTATGTGCTACCAACTCTAAGGTCATATGAGGACAGGTAGCGATTTGTGCAGATCATAATACAATATACATAGCTGGGAAGGAAATTATTCCAGCTGTCAGCAAATGTATAATGTATTTGGTGTTTATGTTATTCTCATTAATTTTTTTTACGATTACCGGACCTTGGAGATGAAATATTAATGTTCCCGGAATTAAATACATCAACTAGGCATTGTTGTGATCGAAAAAAATGTAAGTCTGAACGGCTTAATGTACATTTAGCCCACGCGAACGTTAGAATGACAACAGAATGTTTGATTAAACGCCTTCAACGTGCCACCTAATTAGCCTGTACTAAAAGTGGAGATGGAATATTTCTGTACAGCCGCATGTTTAAAAAATAACTTCTACACCACGCGTAACGTTTTGTGTCCTTTACTACAGCATGGGCGTGGAAATTGTTACACATGTTACGCACGCCACATAAGGTGTTTAATAACACTATAATTGCTTATGTTATGTGAACTGAGGTACATGTTGGTTTGTGTATTTTACGCTGAACACATGTTACAAAATACTTTGTAAATTTTAGCTACTAGAAATATCCTTACCGGGCAGGGCTGCTTGGGTAGCTGGGGTGGCTTGGGTGGGCTCTGTGGCTGGTTCCGCATCTTGGGTGGGCTCCACATTGGACAGAGCCGACGCCTCACTCTCAAGGTCCACCTCGACGTCGACGAGGATGGAGTGCTCCACTTCTTCCTCCGCGCCAACCACCAGCTGTTGTGTGTGCGCGTCTGGATAAGAAAGTAGCAATTATATTGTATGCTGTAAGATGCAATGTTAGTTCAAATATCGATGAAACAAAATTTGGTGATAAGGTTTGGCTGAACTATTTCAATTTATGCTTAAGCCGCCTAAGGTAGTTCGCTTCGTATAGTTCGACTCACATTCGGCGTGTCAACGCGACGCTGAGCCGGATTAGGGGTGAATCGAATCATAAGAATCGGTTTATAGAAACCACTTGTGGAACTATTTCATATGAACACCTTTATGAAATTAGGTTTATAAATAATACTGTAAACGCCAGGGGTCTACTTTACGAGCAATTTGCTATATCACACTGCTAGCTTTGCACACACTTGTTTTCAACATGTATTTATAGGCTTTGAGTGGGCAGGAGAAGATTTTATCTTTGCAAACTTATATATGATTATTTTCGGGACACTACGTGAGTCGCCTCATCTAGTTCGCCTCACCTAGTTCGCTTCATGTAAAACAACTCTCGAGGTTGTATGTTTTAGAACCTTATTAAGCAGTTGATACTATAGAATATAATTTGTCACCCCTTGTCGGTGGCTTTCCCAATATCACATGGATCAGATGGAACTATATGAAGGGTTACCGCTGCCTCCCATGGGCGTTTAACTATTAACACGTAGGATTAAAACAAAGTTAAAATGGTAAAGGACGCTTGGCCCTACCTGTATCCACATCAATTGAGAAGCTGTCTGAGTAGGCCACCGGCTCTGTCGTGGGACGGGTGCCGAGGATGGCATCCATCTGTTGGAAGTAGCGGAAGGTTTGTCGGTCCCTCCCACTGCGGCTGCAAACAAATCGTACATTTCAGTTAATTAGAAACAATAATTGTGCACGTATGTACAAAGTTAACTTTGCATTTATATTGGGCGGTTTAAAAAACATGTTGATATGAATAAAGGCCTTCATCTGGAAATGTAAATCTTACTACATATGATTTATGTTTTTGATTGTCTTTCATCCAGCCTCCGTATCAATAATCGGTACCGACTCCGTCTTATCACGGCGTTATCAGGTCCTTAGAACATTTTATAGAATGTATTCGCCCCGCCACCTAGCAATAATGCACAGATACTCGTGTTATCAGCGGGTTATCAGCACGTTGGACTTTTTTATAGATTGTATTGGCCCCGCCCCCTAGCAAGAATCGATACATACTCGTGTTATCAGGGCTTTATCAGGTCGTTAGAAAATTGTATAGATTGTATTGCGACCGCCCCCTTAGCTATAATCGCTACATACTCGCCCCGCCCCCTAGCAATAATGCACAGATACTCGTCTTATCAGGGGGTTATCAGCACGTTCGACCGCCCCCCTAGCTATAATCGATACATACTCGTCTTATCAGGCCATTCTCACGCCCTTATCAAAAGTGGGCCGAATTAGCATTTCACTATACTCTATTCCCATGGTAGCACAATTTTTTTTTCTCACAAACAAACAGGGGGGGGGGGGAGGAGGAGAATGGAGTGTTTAGGATTTGGCCGTGACAATTTATTTAAGGAACCACAAAGTAGTGGACAGCATGGGAAGTTAGTTTTCGTAACAAACCAAAGGTACTTACTTATTGTGGTCTTTGTCCTTCTTGTAGGCTTGGGTCAGGCTTTTTATTTTGGTACGGCATGCCATCGCATTTCGTTCACCACGGTGGTCGCCGGAGACGCGTGCCAGTCGGGTGGCAATCCGCCGATAGATAGTGATATTTCGGCCCGACTGCTCCAAGTCCCGCTGAATGTTGTCCTCTGCCCAGAGGCTGATGAGGGAGAGAATCTCTTGGTGCTCCCAATTGTCCTTGCGGTTGGGAGGATGGGCGGCGGCGGAGCAGGACGACATTGTTGTGGAGCTTGTGCGATTTGTTGGGTGTTGCTTGTTTGAGTTCAACTCACGTTGTGGCAAGTTACCGGAAGACAACAAATAAATTGACCGACCGCGCATGCGTGTGACGTCATAAGTCGCTTCACACAATTCGGTTACGTCCACACGGGCAAAAATTATCCGCATCACACGACTCGATTCACGTAGACTACCTCGCTTAGGTGGTTTACACGATCCGCATCACGTGAGTCGAATCAGCCCTAATCCGCCTCAGACGTGCGTTCAGACGACAAATGTGAGGCGAACTATACAAGTCGCTTTCTACGAATCGATTTACATTGCCCGTGTGAACAGGGCTATAGACACAACAGGTAGTAGCCTCGAGTTAGTCGCAACTATGCGGCACAGGGTATAGTACTACTCAGTCTAAACTACATGTATGTGTTCAGTTAAGGCTTATTGAAAAACCAAGATAGTTTACATATAGAAACAAATAGGTGTGAGCTGTCACAGTCTGCTAATACTTTAATATTGAGGATGGAACCTAACAAAATATATTATTAGAATGGGTGTAAGTAGCTCTTCAAAGTTGCTATGAAGAAAATGCTCCTGTGTATAGTATGTTCATAATATTCAATTAAAACAACATTGAAATAAAGAGACAATCTTGTTTTGCATATAACATTGTGCTGCTTGTATTCTGGAATTAGTCATGTTTACTGGTGAAACACCATGGTCTATTTTAAAAAGTACTTTTCGTAGAATCAAAATCCTGGATATAGTTAATGAGAAATAAGCAAAAATATGAACAAATCATGATGTGTGGCATCATATAAGCCATTACTCTAATGTACACACAGGCAGATGGGTTGTTGTTTTAGCAGTCTACACAAGGATGGCCACTGGAGGTGGGTGTTGGTGTGTGGGTGTGGGTGTGGGTGTGGGTGCAGAGTGGGATTTCTCTCTGTGTGGTATATCCACCACACAGTATATGTGTATGTGCATATACACACAGACATATATATATATATATATATATATATATATATATATGCACACAGATATATATATATATATATATATATATATATATATATATGCATAATTATATACATATACACACATATATGTGGATATATGTGGATATATCTGCATATATACTCAGTCATATATATGTGTATATATGTATATATATGTATATATACATATATACGTGTATATATATATACATATGTATGTGTAGATGTGCGTATATATGTGTATATATGCACATATATACACATATTCGCATATAAGTATATATGCATATATAGACAGGGAACTCTTAATGCATATTGCAACAAAACGAAGGCTAGGTGACAAAGTGAAACGTACTAAAGACCCAGAGGATAAAAGGGCCTATAATACTGCCAGAAACAACTCCCTCAAAGCAGTAAGGGCAGCAAAAAAGAAATATATAATAAAACAAGACAAGGACTGGGGAAGCAACGCAAATAAGTTCTGGAAAAATGTAATCTTACTATTCCCCAAAAATAAGATAGAAGAACGGATAAGCTTCCAGGATAAGGATGGAAATACGCACACAGATAGTGATGCAGCAAACAAACTAAATACACACTTTGCCACGGTAGGACAAAGGTTATCAAAGAAATTCACAAGATCTGGGAAAACAAGTCAGAAAATATCCAGGATGAAATCCCCACCTGCAAAACTGACCTAAAAGAACTAACACAGCTAATAAATGACATAGATGAAAACAAACCAAGTGGAATAGATGGAATCCCCACAAAAATACTAAAAGAGGCACTCCAAGCCATCCCAGATACCATGGTCGACCTGTTCAACATATCATTTGAGCATGGACACTTCATCACAGCATGGAAGATGGCAACCATCACCCCCATATACAAAAGTGGTGACAAACAAAACATGGGGAACTACAGACCAATATCAATCTTGCAAACACCAGGCAAGCTAATTGAAAAAATATTCCACAGGCACATAAATGAGCACCTGGAAAAAAACAATATACTAAACAAGAGGCAAGGAGGTTTCAGAAAACAACATGGGCATTAAATCCAAATCATTAAACTGGATAAAATGCTAACTAAACAACAGGCAGTAAAAAACTAAAGTAAATGGTACACTCTCACACCAACAAACTATCACCTGTGGTGTACCCCAAGGATCAGTCCTGGGACCACTACTATTTATACTATACATAAATGACCTAGAAAAATGGCTGGAGACAGAATGTCTCCAGCTATATGCGGATGACACTGTCGTATATGCAGAAGGAAGCACAGTAGAGGAGGTAGCAACCAAACTGAACAACCTCCTGCTGAAGCTGGACAGCTGGTGTGAATCCAATAAAATAACAATCAATGCAAATAAATCTAAATCAGTACTCTTCTCACATACAGCAATCACAGGAAGAAACCTACAATGCACACTAGGAAACCAAACACTGGAAAGTGTAAATCACTACAAATACCTAGGCCTAGAACTAGATAGCCAGCTAAACTACAATCTGTGTGTAACAACAATCATACAAAAAGTAAATCACAAACTATGGCTATTTGCTAAACTAAGAAACTATATGACACAAGATATGTACATACAAATCTTCAAAGGCATGGTACTCCCCTACTTTGACTATGGGGATGTAATCTACATGGGTGCTAAAAAAAGAGCTACTTAAAAAATTGCAGATACTACAAAATAGGGCCCTGAAAATATGCCTGAAAGTAGACAAACTACACCCCACTTATGACCTACACAAAAGAACTAAAGTAAAGCTACTAGAAAACAGAAGGATAATCCACCTAAAAACATTAGCATATGGATATAGCCAAGACATTAAGCGTCTAACCCAACCACTAAGGGACACCAGAGCAAGCAAGGCACCACTACTGAGACAGACCAGAAGCCAGATCAAAGCCCATGAAAGGAGCACACTGGAAATGGCTGCCAAGGCATGGAATGCGCAAACGGTGAAAGAAAGACAAATCCCTGACCTAAAAACGTACAAAAAATATCTGTGCAAAATAGAAACTGGGAACCCCAACTGAACTGCACCACAAGGGGGCAGGTGATATGTCACGGTCCACCAACTGGACAGCCCAGGGCGGGATAACCGGAAATATAAAAGCCAGATAACATATCCAACAACAATATAAATCAAATCAATTTCAAACAAACATAACTCAACCACCTATTACGTACAAGCCTATGGACATGTAAATAAAATAGGCTAGTATAGAATTAAGTAGAAAAAAGCGGAAAACTCTTCCCAAGAAAACCCCAAAACACTAACATAGAACCTTAAGAAAACAACTAACATAGTAATAAGAATAGAACAAAAATACAATGCCAAGAGGGCCCAAAAAAACTAACATAGGCGACTAAACGTACCAACATACTATCTATCTGCTACTGAAATTCAGACAATCAAATAACTTATCAGCAGCTACTGTTTGGTAAGACAACACCAACTCTACAGCCAGCCAGCATTAAAAACAAGCCTGGGTACCCAGGCTTACATGCTATGGACAGAATATATACAGCCTCAATGAAAAAAAAAAGAAGAAATATCATCATCATCATCATAATGCTGTCGGTCGCGATGCGACAAAGACTGCTTTCATTACTTGACTGCCACTCTCCATTTTCATGAAAGCTGCCTGCAAAAGTGTTGAACTGCTGCTGGCTTTTGCAAGTTACCAGATGCACTCTCTCGGGGAGCAAATACAGGTTTCACACCGGCAAGAACATGTCAAGACAGGCGCAAAACTATTTGTCCCTGCTGGTCGGGAGATGTTGGGAGTTCCATACATCAACCGCCCTTGATGCTGCCACAGTGACATGGTTTTCTGTTTAGGGTTTTCTCCCTTAGCCTTCGGTTCTATCAAGAACCTGTACCACAAGGCAGTAGTTTACAACTCTGCAGGGCAGGGGCGTCAAACTCCCTGAGGTATTGCTATACCTGCAATACCTGCATACCATGCATATATATATATATATATATATATATATATATATATATATTTATAATGGTATGTTTCTAAGCATATATATGCATAATTATATACATATACACACATATGTGGATCTATGTGCCTATATATGCACATGTATAATGTTCAGGTACGTTTATATACACATATATATATATACAAGGATGGCCACTGGAGGTGGGTGTGCGTGTGGGTGTGGGTGTGGATGCAGAGTGGGATTTCTCTATGTGTGGCATATTCACCACACAGTATATGTGTATGTGCATATACACATACATATATATATATATGCACACACATATATCAATCAATCAATGGGTGCCGTCTTCTCGAAGAAGGTTGGCTGCAATGGACCTCCATCTCTTCCTGTCATTCGTTCCTCTCACGCATTCCGCATAGCTCATTGCTGTCCACTCAGTGATGTTGTCCATCCATGTTGTTCTCCTTCTCCCTCTTGGTCTTTTCCCTTCTATCTTCCCTTCCAGTATTCTTCTCTGATTCCTGGTGTCGTATCATGTGGCCAAAGTATTTAATTTTTCTGTTTTTGATCGTTTGTATTATCTGTCGCTTTCTTTTCATTCTTGTTAGGACCTCCACGTTGCTTATCATTGCTGTCCATGGAATTTTTAACATTCTTCTGTATTGCCACATTTCAAATGCCTCGAGCTTTGTTGTTATTGCTTTCTTCAAAGTCCATGTCTCGCAGCAATATAAAAGTGTAGACCACACATAGCATTTTAGCAGTAGGAGTCTTGTTTTTATATTTATGTCTCTAGATGTTAGTACTTTCTGCATCTTTAGAAATGTTGTTTTGGCAATGTTTATTCTCCGTTTAATCTCTCTTTCACATCCGCCATCACTAGTTATTAAATGGCCCAGATACACAAATGACTCTACCTGCTCCAAGATTACAGCATTAACTTTTATCTCTGCTCTTGGTTTGTATTCCTTTCTGCTGACAACCATGGATTTTGTCTTCTTTACATTCATTTTGAGGCCACATCTCTCACTTTTTTCTTTTACTTCATCCACTATATCTTGTAGTCGATTTGACGTTAAGGCTAGCAGTGCTGTATCATCTGCGTATCTATTGTTATTGATATTTCCACCTCCAACATTTATTCCTATGATGTCATCTATTTCTCTGAAAATCATTTCCGTATAAATGTTGAAAAGACTAGGTGATAGAACAAATCCTTGTCGCAGTCCACATTTGATCTTCACTTCTGGTGTCAATGAGTCTCCAATTCTTACAGCATCATACTGTTCCCAGTAGAGGTTGGCCACAAGCCGATTGTCCTTACCATCTAGACCGATTTTTTGTAGAGCTTCTATGAGTTTCTTATGATGTACTTTGTCAAATGCTTTAGCGTAGTCTATATAACATATGTATATATCCTTATCTACTTCTAGGTGTCTCTCAATTATTGTTCTCATGTTAAAAATGGCTTCCCTTGTTCCACTGTTTGGTCTGAATCCAAATTGCTCTTCTGATACCTCTCGATTAATTTTTTGTTTAGTCCTTTCTAGTAGTATTTTGAGTAAAGCTTTAATAACATGGCTCATGAGGCTTATTGTTCTGAAATCCGAGCATTCCACCGCTTTTGGTTTCTTAGGAAGGGCAATAAATATAGATTTTCTTAAGTCTGATGGAATATATCCGGTGTTATATATGTCATTAAAAAGAGCAGTTATCCTTGTGATGCTAGCTCCCTCCAAAGCTTTTAACATTTCAGAAGAGATATCGTCTGTTCCTACTGCTTTCCCATTCCGAAGTTGCCCAATGGCTCATATTACTTCGCTCTCCAGAATAGGAAGCCCATCAGTATTCCTCATCTCAGGTATTTCCTCTCTCTGCCCGTCAAAAAGTTCTTCGATATATTCAGACCATCTATGAGAGACTTCCTCTTCATCAAAAAGTAGTTGTCCTTTCTTATTCTTGATACATCCTCTTTGTTTCGAAGACTGCTTATTATTTGTCATTTCTCTGACCCTTTCGTACATATCCCTTGTCTGATGATTGTTTTCAAGGGTTTCTATTTCCTCACATTTCGATCTCAGCCATTTTTCTTTTTCTTGGGAGCACTTGTTCTTTACTTCCCTGTCCATTCCATGGTATTTCATTGTATTCTTATGTATTTTCCTCTCTTTCATTAGTTGTAGGATTTCATCTGTCATCCATGCCTTCTGTGTTACCCTTTTTTTCAGTGGGAGCAATATTTCATTTGTTTGTTTTAGGCTTTCCTTGAAACACTTCCAGTTATTCTCCATTTTTGATTCTTTATTTTCATTTTGTTCGCTTAGTTCCATGAGTAAAGATTCGTATTTAGTGTTCACCTCCACTGCATAGGTTTTCCTCAGTTCTGGTTGTTTAAGTGCTGTGATGTCATAGCATGGCCTCTTTATCTGTGAGGATTTCGACTTCCTCAGTTTGACTTTTTGGTGGCAATGAGTGGGTTATGATCCGAACCTATATCTGCACCTGGGTATGTTTTTATTCTATTTATACTGTTTTTAAATCTATCTTTAATCATGATGTAATCGATCTGGTTCCTGCAGACATCTCCTGGGCTCTTCCATGTGTATAGTCTTCTATTTGGCTGTTGGAAGAAGGTATTAGTTATGACCAGTTTGTTTTTTACGCAGAATTGTAACAGGCGTTCTCCTCTGTCATTTCGGGTTCCCAGTCCATAGTGTCCAGTCACCTTCGGATATTGTTCCTGTCCAACCTTTGCATTTAGGTCGCCAAGCACTACAAGGATATCACTTGGCTTTGTTTGTTTTAAACCAGCTTCCACATCCTCATAGAAGGACTCAACTTCCCAATCCTCTCAGCTTTGTGTTGGTGCATACACTACCATGATGGCAATATTAAATGGTTTGGCTCTTAGTTTAACCAACATCATTCTGTTATTGATGGTCCAATAGCCCATTATATACTTTCCATATTGTTGTTTCATTAGAACGCCAACTCCATGAGCATGTTGTTCTCCTCCAGAGTAAATGAAAATGTGGTTGTCTTTCTCGATGTAACCGGAGTCCGTCCATCTGGTTTCACATACTCCCATTATATCGATATCCATGGTGTTTGCCTCCTGAATAAGATTGTCAATCTTTCCCGGTTGGTATAGTGTTCTTACATTCCATGTGCCTATTCTAAGGCGTTTCCTTCTTGATTTCAGAGAGACATCATCAGATGGTGGCCTTTCTTATTATCATTGAGAATCATCTCTTCCCTGTTAGTATTTACAGCAAGGTTCTTCGTCGCAGGGGTCTCAACTTCACTTGCACCTCTTTTCTCCATATGTTGTACTTTCATGGTCCATTGCAAACTATCGGAAAATATGTGGTGAGGCCCCAGTCTCTTCCACGATGACTGGCCGTATATCGTTTTTGCCTTGATACACCCCATGTGTGTCATACACCTTGCTACATCGCCTCGTTGCCGTTGACCATTTCTTTGGCTCTTCCGCCGCCTTGTCGATGTAGTCTTCGTGCACTTAAAGAGGGAGGCATCCCTCCCCACCAGAATACAGTCCCAGCAGATTCACTCATGTAGTTTAGCCGGTCAGTCGAGACCGTGTGCCAGGGGGTGGCCGCTGCGTACACAACAGCTTCGTGGAGCCATACATGAGCTAGGCAAAGTAAGGGGAACCAGAGAGTCTGAGTCATCCGTGGATGGACCCATAGATGCGACTACCCTTCCTCAAAGGTACTGTCCCTCCTACAATGCCCTACCCCCAACACACATATATATATATGCATATATATGCATAATTATATACATATACACACATATATGTGGATATATGTGGATATAAGTAGATGTATATATATATATATATATACGTGTATATATATTCATATATACATATATGCGCATAACTATGTGTAGATGGGTGTATATATCTGTATATATGCTCATACCCGGCTCGACTTTACAGGGCTCGACTTTATCTGGCGTGACTTTACACGGCTCGACTTTACCCCGCTCGACTTTACTCCACTCGACTTTACCCTGGCCGACTTTACCCGGCTCGGCTTTACCCGGCTCGACTTTACCCAGCTCGACTATACCTCGACTTTAGCTGACTCAAGTTTACCCGACTCGACTTTAGCCAACTCAACTTTAATGGATTCGACTTTAGTGGACTTGACTTTAGCCGACTCAACTTTACCTGACTTGACTTTACCCGACTTGAATTTACCCGACTTGACTATACCCGCCTTGACTATACCCGATTTGACTTTACTCGACTTGACTTCACTTGAATTGACATTACCTGACTTGACATTACCCGACTTGACATTACCCGACTTGACATTACCCCACTTGACTCTGCCCGACTTGACTTTGCCCGAGTTGACTCTGCCCAACTTGACTTTATCCGACTTGACTTTGCCCGATTTGACTTTACCCGACCTGCCTTTGCCCGACCTGACTTTATCCGACCTGACTTTGCCCGACCTGACTTTACCCGACCTGACTTTATCCGACTCAAGTCAGGTCGGGTCCTGTAGAGGTAGGGTCAAGTAGAGGTTGGGTCAAGTCGAGTTGGGTAAAGTCGAGTCGGGTAAAGTCGAGTCGGGCAAAGTCAGGTCGGGCAAAGTCAAGTCGGGTAAATTTAAGTCGGGTAAATTGGGGTTGGGTAAAGTCAGGTCGAGTAAAGTCGGGTCGGGTAAAATCAGGTCGGGTAAACTCGGGTCAGGTAAAAGTGGGGTTGAGTAAAGTGGGGTCGGGTAAAGTGGGGTCAGGTAAAGTGGGGTCGGGTGAAGACGGGTCGGGTAAAGTAGGGTCGGGTGAAGTCGTGTCGGGTGAACTCGGGTCGGGTGAAGTCGAGTCGGGTGAAGTCGAGTCGGGTGAAGTCGAGTCGGGTGAAGTCGAGTTGGGTGAAGTTGGGTCGGTTGAAGTCGGGTCGGGTGAAATCGGGTCGGGTGAAGTCGGGTCGGGTGAAGTTGAGGCGCATAACGTCGAGGCGAGTAACATCGAGGCGAGAAAGTCGAGTCGGGTAAAGTCGAGCCGGGTAAAGTCGAGCCGGGTAAAATCGAGCCCGGTAAAGTCGAGCCCGGCAAAGTCGTACCCGGCAAAATCAAGCCCGGTAAAGTCGACTAATGTCGAGTCAGGTAAAGGCATATTGATTAATATTAATATAAACAAAATTATTAAGAGATTCTTAAAAAAAATAAGTATTCCGGTTACAAGATTCGAACCAGTAACCCTATGATCTTGAGAGCAACACTCTGCCATCTGAGCTACAGAGGAACTGCTAAACACAAGGTGGTCCAATTGGTGTCAGAATGCTGGGAGGTCCTGACAGCATGTGAATAATGAGCAAACAATATGGATAGAAATAATCTTAACAAAATTAAATAGTAAGAATAATAAATAAATAAATTAAAATATAAATTAAATTAAATTAAAATAAATATCACCACATCATCATTGACCAGAATGGTGTGGCTAGAGGTGGGCTGGTGGGGGTGTGGATTGCAGACCAGTGTTGCTGTGTGGCTATTGTCTTACTTTTTGTGTGTGGGTGGGGGGGGAAGGTTTCATGTGCGGCAACCATGCCAGCCTACCTCTAACCTGGTCTATATGGCTGGTAGGGTTACACCAACACTAAGAAGCTAGGGTGGGGATGCATCTGTAAACTGTTCAACTGAAAAACTTAGGGTGGATGTGGGTCATGGTCATTGAGCCATGACTGCTGCCAAACTATGTTTTTAAGTTTGAGGATAGGGGTACTACCAGTACCAGTATATCCATACATCAATACATATGAAATGGGCAAGACCATAATCGAGCTGTGGCCAGTGCGGGCTTGGGTCGAGCAACCCGCATATGGAAATGGGGGCTGCTCGCCAAGACAAACCCGCATTGGCCATCAAATGTGGGGAAGGGTTCGCTGCTGTAACTCGTTGCTAGGAGACCCATAGTGGCATCCGGCGCTACTCTCCTAGCAATGTAGAAGATTCAAGCGGTCGGGCCCGGACCCATCAGATGTGTTTCATTGGCGCTCTGATGTTTTAGATGATAACATGGCTTTAAATACAGTAATTGGGAGTATCTTGACTGTAAAGGAAATGGAGCGGAAGTATTTATTCATACCATTGTCATTTGAAGAGATTAGATGGTGTTGGTAAGAACATAAATAAAGTTGTGAGCTCTTAAAATGTGATTGAGACATTCTTTGCTTTCCTTACCCTTTATGAACAGGTCCCTTATTGCACTAACCATCATGGTCAACCCCCTAATGATGGTTCATTATTATATCTATTACAATTGGCCTTCTGCACAGACGAGGGAGTAATGTAGACATCATAGTATGTAGCCTGACCCTCTCCTCGGGGCTAGTAACCACCTTCTTAATACAGACAATAACAATAATAGGAAATATCTTGGGTGTTTATAAGTGACAGCGGCAGCGGAGTACGCCGTCGACCTTAGCAATGGAAGCGTAGGAGTAATGGTAATTAATACACAAACGATACGCGGCGAGGGTAGAGCCCTGGAACATTTAGTACATAGTCTGTCGGCACTCGGGCGGGATTATATTAATGAAAACGTGAAATGGCTACAAGATGGAGAGATGGCGGCTGCGAGCAGCAGGAGCGGGGAATCCATGGTATATTAATAGAACTAGAGGAACGGAATGGTTAAACATATATGCATATATATGCACATATAGGTGTGCATATATACACATATATACACATATATATACGCATCAAATCAATATGTATTCTATTGGGATTATGAAACACCATGTAAAACACAAATCAGTTTATCCTGAGCAAATACATAAGCAGATAGTATTGTAAAATATTCCGACTTTTTAGGTCTGGTTCATAAATAATAGTTAAAATAAATTCTAAATAGCTCCTTTTCATAAAATTCATATGTGAAGCCTTAAGAAAACTGTTTTAATCATATTTAAATCATCCAGTTATTTCTATAAAGTCATTATAATAATATTCCAATTATATAAGTACCACTATAAACCCTCTCTAATAATACCTAATTCATTCTATCATGTTGGTAAATACATATCCATAATATTCAAACCAAGTTGTGAAACCATGGTAGATTATGTACATTAAGTGAAGTGATAATTAATATCAGATTGTTCTAAGGTTCTACATCAAATATAACCACTGGAGATAAGAACTCTGGAAAATTATTTCTGTATTGGTATATTTACATGTATTACTGAATTGAAGTCTGTTGGTATTATATATTGTATGAAAGGAGGTAAATGCTGAAACTGAGGGCAGCATATACAGTTGATGCAGACTGGTTTCTTCACCCAGACAAATAGTCTGTGAAGAATGCCACAGAATGGGTATAATAATTAAGTCAAGAATTAAGTTCTGTGTGCCTGTTATGGTATGATTTACAGATGCCAGTATCTGAGGGAGTGTTAGCACACAGGTGACAATGCATGGGGGCTGTGGCTGTGTGTGTGTGAGTGTTTGCAGGACCTGCCAAAGCCAGGTGTCAGGCTGGAGGTGGGAGGTGGAGTGTGTGTGTGTGTGTGTGTGTGTGTGTGTGGTGAGCCCTCCCTGCCCCACCTGGTGGCAGTTTGCTGAACTAAAGATGATAAAATATGTAATTCTCAAAGTAAGGCATGTAGAAACTCCTACTATTTTGGAGTTGTCCCAATCTAAGGGACTAGTGACCACGGGTGTTATGTAAAGATAAATAGGGTTGATAATCCCAGATAAGTGTAATTGGTGAACTTGATGGAAAAATATGTATCTGACTTGGGGTGGGTGGGTTGTCCCCCCACCCCTTACCTAGATGGGTGGAGGGGGCTGGTGGGAGTGGTGGGGGTCCACCCACTCCCACCCTGCCTCCCCCACCACTGACTGGAGGAGTTCAACCAATGAAATGCCATGTTACTGTCTCTGACTGAGGAGACTCCCAGCAACTGTGTACCTATATTTTGAATGTGTTCCATCTAAATAAAAGAGCGGGGCAGGGGGTGTGGCAGGCAGATGACCTGGAGACAGCACAGCAGGAGGAGCCAGCCACCCCTCCCTACTAGACTTTACCACACTTAATTTCTGTTGGGTTGATATTTCTTGGAGCAGATATAGTAAGCAGATATAGTAAGCAGATACAGTAAGCGGATCATCGCTTGAGTAATATCATACATTAGTGCTTTCTGGCCTCGACACACAGAAGTTAGGGTTCTATTTCCTAGAAAGATTCTAGCGGGTAAAATACCGCTAGTTAACAGTATGTTGATCGTTACAATGGACAAAGTTGTGTCCCATATTGCTTAGCACCTTTTGAGAAAGTCTCATATATATATATATATATATATATATATATATATATATATACATATATACATATATATATATACATATATATATATATATGTATATACATATATATATATGTATATATATATATACATGTATATGTTTGTCTGTAATTGCACATACACATATACTGTACGGTGGATATACCACACACATATAAATCCCACTCTGAACCCACACCCACACCCACACCCACAGACACACCCACACCCACACCCACCTCCAGTGGCCATCCTTGTGTAGACTGCTAAAACAACAACCCATCTGCCTGTGTGTACATTAGAGTAATGGCTTATGTGATGCTATACATCATGATTTGTTCATATTGTTGGTTGTTTCTCATTAACTATGTCCAGGAATTTGATTCTAAGAAAAATACTTTTCTAAATAGACCATGGTGGTTCACCAGTAAAAATGACTAATTCCAGAATACAAACAGCACAATGTTATAGGCAAAATACGATTATCTCTTCATTTTAATGTAGTTTTAATTGAATATTATGAAAATACTATACACAGGAGCATTTTCTTCATAGAAACTTTGAAGAGCTACGTATGCCCATTTTAATGATTTGTTTTGTTAGGTTCCATCCTCAATATTAAAGTAGTTGCAGACTGTGACAGCTCATCCCTATTTGTTTCTATATGTAAACTGTCTTGGTTTTTCAAACCGCCTTGAGAAAGCAAGACATTTTGAATTCCAAGCCGTGGCCCCTACCTTGATCATTGGCAGGTATTACTATTATTACCTGCTCACTCACATTGACATGAATTACACCGTATGGAAGTTTATTTCACACTTTCCTGCATTTAAAAGTAACCATTTGTTACAAAATTAAAATCAGTAATTTAGTAAATACAACAATTTGCAAACATGTTGGTTAAACATGTCTGACATGGGGAGGTCAGTTGACCCTACGAGGGATAAGGTTGCCTTCAGCTCGATGCCCGCAGTTGCGAGTTGTGAGTTGGGGGCCCAGCTCGGTGTGGTGGTTTCAGCGTGTTCCCGTGCTCAGACGTGTCCCATTGCTTCTGCGCATGCGCAGATTTTGCATCAACTCGGGTCACCCCAGCCACTTATTGGCGCATGCGCACATCCTACTAACTCGGGTTGAATAATCGAATACGCTCGGGTGGACAGTTTGTTCTTTTTTTTTTAATAACCGATAACAGTACAGCAAAATAGGATTTAAAGTATTGTATCATGGCCCAGTTTACCTATATTTCCATTTCATTAATCTAAGTTATTCTTTTTCTGCACACGGGACGTGTATTTGTCGACTCCACTCGCGTGTTCTATTTGAAATTCGGATGACCCGAGTCGCCCGGTTCGTGTTAATCGATTACGGCCATGTTTACTAGATTCTGACACATGCGCAGAAGCGAGGGACACGTCTGAGCACGGGAACAGGCTGAAACCACCACACCGGCATTGAGCCGCACACCAACTCACCAGTTGGCGCTCATTGTGAACCCGGAGCCCCCGTGCCCTCCCGCCGGCAGATCGGCCTCCCCGTGCCCTCCCGCCGGCAGATCGGCCTCCCCGTGCGGCATGTTAACCCCGTAGTGACCGGGACGCCTGTCGTGCCGGCTGTCACCCGCCCTGCCCCTCTAATATGTCACGTGTCACATCACGTGTCATGCGCTGTCTGGTGCAGCCCGGCCACTACCAGATGCTGTCTGCTTATTCACCATGTTTCAGTTCGTTTCGTTATAATAATGATGAGCATACAACTACAAGGGAGGTCTGTACAAACCGTCGCCTGGACGACCGGTATGGCGAGCAGTTCGTGAGAGCGCCCTCCCCCTGCTCTCCAGGTTGGGGTGCGCGCCCACCTCCCCCCGCTCTCCGGGTTGGGGTGCATGCCCACCTGCTCCCCACTCCCTGGGTTAGAGTGCGTGCCCACCTCCCCATGCTCACCAGGTTGGTGCATGCACACCTCCCCCTGCTCCCCGGGTTGGGGTGCGTGCCCACCCCACTCCAAGGGTTGGAGTGCGTGCCCACCTCCCCGCGCTCCCCGGGTTAGAGTGCGTGCCCACCTCCCCAGCTCACCAGGTAGGGATGCGTGCCCACTTCCTCCTGTTCCCCGGTTTGGGGTGGGTGCCCACCACGGTCCCTGGGTTGGAGTGCGTACCCCCCTCATCCCGCTCTCCGGGGTTGGGCGGTGCCCACCTCCCCCCCGCTCCCCAGATTGGGGTGCATGCCCACCTCCCCCCGCTCCCTGGGTTAGGGTGCGTACCCACCTCATCCCACTCTCCGGGTTTGGGTGCGTGCCCACCTCCCCCCGCTCCCCGGGTTTGGATGCGTGCCCACCTCCCCCCCCCCCCCCGCTTCCCGGGTTGGGGTGTGCGCCCACCTCCCCCGGCTCCCCTGGTTGGGGCGCCCGTTCACACCCCCCGGCCTCTGGCGCACCATGCCTGGGTGCCACAGGCCGTCCGCCAGTATCGCCGTGTAAATTACATTCCCCACACCCGCCAGCCGCGACGCGCCCCGTAATGACCGCCGCGCAGGTGGGCGGCCGCCGGGACCGCCCGACATCCGGCGTGTCTAATGGGAGGGGCGCCGTGAACACGCGCTCAGCGGGGGGTGTCGGTCCGCCGGGCCCCAGGCGAGCAGTGGACAGTGAAGGGTGGTGTGTGTGGGGGTGGGGGGTGGTGTCATCATTGGTAAGGGGGTGTGCATCATATTAAGCAGTTATTGCTGAATATGAGACATGAAGGTTTTGTTTGGTTGTTGGAGTTTTACGTCCAGGCAACATATGCGGTCATATCAGTATGGGTATCGACTTGTGACAATGTTCACTCATGGTGACTTTATAGTACTGGCCGACTGGGAAATTAGGCTGCTGACACCATGACCTGAATTCCAACTAAGTAACATTATCCTGATACTGGGGTAACCAGTCCTTTCACTATCCTAGTAATGTTGAGTGCCATGCTATGTACCGACAAGTACCAATTTTGTAAGTCATTGATTTGATTCGACCGGGAATCGTACTCCCGACATTCAGCACGCGAATATCTGACGGAATAGAAACAGGATTTTAAATGTACTTTAATATACCGGAGCGAGAAGGCTACCGGGAATTGTAGTGGCTGTCGCCATAGATAATGTGTTATTAATACCATTCAGGCATTTATTAACAAGCGGAACTTTGCACACCCCAATGGAACGGACAGCGATCTCAATGGAACGGACAGCGTATCTACCAGGGGACGAGTCCACGGGCAGGCCACACGTAGCAGACATCATGTAAACAGTGATGCGCGGTGGTTTAGACAGTGTCAACTCCATTTGGCTAAAATTGATGGGTTTTAAACAGGGACCACACTAATTAACACGCTGATTGCCTCCACCAATTAGCAAACAGGAAGCCTCTGGGACTCAGCTGTGTCCTCTGTACAAGCTGCCCGCATCTGCCGGGAGTCGGCCTGTCGACAGGGTCACGCGCCGATATAGAATATTTGCGATGAAAAGCAGCGACTTTGGGAGTCCGCCGTGTCTACCATGTCACACACAGCACCCGGCACCTGCTCTAACACTTGGTGATACCAGCGGGCATGTCTACCACATCACACACACACCAGGTACCTGTACTAACACTTGGTGGTACCAGCGGGCCATGTCTACCACATCAGAGACAAACCAGGTACCTGTACTAACACTTGGTGGTACCAGCGGGCCATGTCTACCACATCAGAGACACACCATGTACTTGTACTAACACTTGGTGGTATGAGCAGGCTATGTCTACAACGTCACACACACCGGGCACCTGCACTAACACTTTGTGATAGCAGTGGGACGTGTCTACCACGTCAAACACACCGGGCACCTGCACTAACACTTGGTGACACCGGCGGGCCGTGTCTACCACATTACACACACCAGGCACCTGCAGTAGCACTTGGTGGTACCAGCCGGCCATCCCTACCACATCACACACAGCACCAGGCACCTGCAGTAACACTTGGTGATACCAGCAGGCCGTGTCTACCAAATAACACACACACCAGGCACCTGTACTAACAGTTGGTGGTATGAGCGGGCCTTGTCTACAATGTCACACACACAGGGCACCTGCACTAGCATTTGGTGGTACTAGCGGACCGTGTCTAAAATGTCGCACACAGCACCGGGCACCTGCACTAACACTTGGTGATACCAGCGGGCCATGCCTACCATGTCACACACATCGGGCACCTACACTAACACTTGGTGGTACCAGCGGGCCGTGTCTACCATGTCACACACATCAGGCACCTAGACTAACACTTGGTGATACCAGCGGGCCATGTTTACCACATCACACACACCAGGCACCTGTACTAACACTTGGTGGTACCAGCGGGCCGTGTCTACCACATCACACACAGCACCGGGTAACTGCACTAACACTTGGTGATACCAGCGGGCCGTGTCTACCACGTCACACACATCGGGTACCTATAGTAACACTTGGTGATACCAGCGGGCCATGTCTACCACATCACATACACAGCAGGCACCTGTACTAACACTTGGTGGTATGAGCGGACCGTGTTTACAAGGTCACACACACCGGGCACCTGCACTAGCATTTGGTGATACCAGCGGGCCATGTCTACCATGTCACACACATCGGGCACCTACACTAACACTTGGTGATACCAGCGGGCCGTGTCTACCATGTCACACACATCGGGCACCTACACTAACACTTGGTGATACCAGCGGGCCGTGTCTACCACATCACACACAGCACCGGGCACCTGCACTAGCACTTGGTGATACCAGCGGGCCGTGTCTACCATGTCACACACACACCAGGCACCTGCACTAACACTTGGTGGTACCAGCGGGCCATGTTTACTACATCACACACACACCATGCACCTGTACTAACACTTGGTGGTACGAGCGGGGCATGTCTACAACATAGCACACACCGGGCACCTGTACTAACACTTGGTGGTACGAGTGGACCGTGTCTACAATGTCACACACAGCACTG
Organism: Branchipolynoe longqiensis; assembly: GCA_030323885.1. Lineage (NCBI taxonomy): Eukaryota > Metazoa > Annelida > Polychaeta > Phyllodocida > Polynoidae > Branchipolynoe > Branchipolynoe longqiensis. Next base: position 65,606,272 of record CM059196.1, on the reverse strand, counting down.
GGCACATGCACTAACACTTGGTGGTATCAGCGGACCGTGTCTACCACGTCACACACAGCACCGGGCACCTGCACTAGCACTTGGTGGTACCAGCGGGCCATGTCTACCATGTCACTCACAGCATCAGGCACCTACACTAACACTTGGTGATACCAGCGGGCCGTGTCTACCACGTCACGCACAGCACCGGGCACCTGCACTAGCACTTGGTCATACCAGAAACACAATGCACGGCTACAGTGGCGCCCACTGATTGCTTGTCACTCTCCTAGAAGTGCGCCATCAGTGTAGGCTATGTAAATTACACCCTACACTCTGGGCCATTAGAGTCCGGCATCCGCGTCACGTGGTCTGCGCTCTGACGTCATCCACTCACCAATCACTCAGAGTCTTTTAGTATGTACAGCTAATGGTGTGGCCTTCCACTAATTTCCCGGAAATCCCAGATGCTGCGAACCCATTATTACACGAACTAGAGAACTAGCCGTATTTGGGTTATTCTCCAAAACTGGGCACCACATATTTGGTCTCCACATTACGATGCTGATAATTAAGTCTTTGTTTTATTGATAGCAAGTCAAATAATTATTGTAGCCTCTGTCTGTTAGGTATGTTAGCAGTTCTACATGTATTGATTTATCCCACAAAAGATATCAAAATTATAATTGTATGATTTTGCGCTAGAGTGAAAATGTGAAAATTTACGCATTGACACCATACATGTAGCCACACTTTTTTCCAGCTTATTTTTCAACTTTTTTCTTGTAAGTCATAACCTTGTCTGCTTAACAGTAATCAAAAAACTCTTGTTTGACTATGTTTTTTGTGTGTTTTTTTTGTAAATATGTTTATTCTGCTGAATAAGTCTTTTGTCAGTGCCGAAGCACTGGTCTTCCAGCCATTTTTCAATTCAGGGTTATTTACACAAAAAGGTATATAGAATAAGGTGTACAATACCTGTTGAATACACAATTTGCACCATGTAACACAATGAAATTCTGAAACCCAAAAGTTTCATAACAATATGGTACAGTAGTGTCATATAACCAGATCAATATTAGTCAGATCAATGTGAGTATTTACATAGTATTTAGAATGTAAGCAGAAGTTATCTTCTGTATTCAGTTGGTAAACTTGTAGTAAGTTATAATGTTCAGTTGCAGTTAGGCAAGTGGTATATAAATGTTGGTTTGTTAGGAAAATTCTAGTGTAACTGTAATGTAGTTAGTTATGTGAGTTTATGAATTATGTTGTTGGGGTGGGGTTGTTAATAATACACTGGACCAGCTGTGACCAGTGAAGCAGTGGCACCAATCCCAGTGCATTTAGGTCTTAAATTTTACATTTTTACCTGAACTGTCTCTGTCATCATATATGGTTGACTGGAGATAACAGAGGAACAGCAACAAATTAAAAAAGTGGGGGGTGGGGGGAGAAACCGAGGCTGAGGGTTTGGTGGTCTGCCACTTACGGTATGGTGATGCCATGGAACATACTTTACTGCAACTGCATAAGGGCCTGCCAAATCCGATGTACTCTTCGTGAGTTTTTAAATTCTAGGTAAGAGGATGCTGCCCTGGTTCTGGTTGGTAGGTTGTTCCACATCATGCTGCCTTTGTAAATTGGTGCTTTAATTAGTTTGTTTGTGGAAGGCTTTGGGACTTTGAGTAGAGTGGAATCAGCCCGTCTAGTATTCCTTTTTGTGTTTTCTATATATTGGTATCTCTGGCTCTTCTGTACATAAGTGATAGGAGATGTGAATCTCTTCTAAGCATTAGGTAATCTAGGTTTGCTTTATCATGCATTTCCTGTACACTTAGTGTTTTGCCCAAATAAATTGTTCTTAACACCCGGTTTTGGATCCTTTGTAGCTTAGTCAGTTGCTGCTTTGTGAGCAATCCATAAATTATATCATTAGAGTCTATTATTGGTAGAACTGTTGATTTATATAGCAGTAGGGCAGTGTTTTCGCTTATGAAGGTCCGCATCTTCCTGATTGTAGTCATTTTTAGTGCAAATGATTGAGTTAGTCTAGCCAGCTGTTGATTCCCATTTAAGATAGAATCAATCACTGTTCCTAAGTACTTGTATGCACTTGCCTCATTAATTTGGTTTCCGCCAATATGCAGTGTTATGGGTTGTGCCCTTGCCTTCCTTGCTTTGGTGCCATAAATGACAAACTCAGTTTTATTGGTGTTAAGGGATAGTTTGTTTTCACTACGCCACAGGTTAACCCTGGTCAGCACTGTCCGAACCTGATCGGTTGCTATTTGGAAATCTTTATTGTGTACTGTGAGTGCTGCATCGTCTGCAAATAATGTGAATGTTGCATTCTCTGATACTTGGGGTAAATTATTTATAAAGATTAAAAACAGAAGGGGGCCCAGGGTTGAACCCTGTGGAACTCCAGTTTTAATAGTCCTGATGGTTGACTCAGTGTCATTAAGTTTTGTGCATTGTTTCCTATTAGTTAAGTAGTTGGCCATGAATGTACAGGTTTTCTTCCCCAGTCCTGCTTTCTGGATTTTCTGCAATAGTATTCTATGGTCAATTGTATTGAAAGCTTTTTTGAAGTTGAGGTATACTGCAATTGTAAGTTCACCTTTGTCCATGTTGGTCAATAACTCATCCATAAGACAGGCCAATGCCCTAGTTGTTGATCTGTCTTTTCTAAATCCATTTTGTTGGGTGGTTAGGTAATTGGAAGACTCTAAAAATGTTTTTATCTCATCATGTATTATTTGTTCTATGATTTTGCCAGGAAGAGGGAGAATAAATATTGGGTGCAGCTCACTACAGTATCTTGGGTTATTGGTCTTTGGGATGGGTGAAACTGTAGCTAGTTTCCAGCTTTCCGGACAAATACCAGTGTTGACCACTAGGATATACAGGTGAGTGAATTCATTTATAAGTGCAGTAATTGAAACCTTCATTAGGGCTGAGCTGATGTCTTTAATGCCAGATGACTTATATGCTGATGCAGCATTGACCTTTCTGAGGATTTGCTCCTGTGTTATCTCAGTCAAATCATATGTCTGATCATTGGTGGTGACCGTGTAGGTGTCCTGACTATCTACAGCCTGGTCAAACTTTCTGGCAAGATTCTCAGCTACATCAATAGAGTAGTTGTTAATCTCATCTGCCAGGAGGCTATATATTATTCTCTCCCCGTTGTCCTCATTACTGAGGTTGCTGATAATGGATTTTGCTTCCGGGTTAATTTGTTGCAGTTCATGCCAGAGTCTCTTAGGATTTTGCTTATACTTATTTATCTGGTCTAAACAGTGCCTAGACTTGGCAATTGCACCTCGTTTCTGGCCTTCCTGACCATACATTCAGCTATAAATTGATCCCCAGGGTCTCTTGTTATATCTGATTTCCGAATGAACTAATCTCTGTCCTGTTGTAATTCTAGCAGTTCATTGTTCAAATAACCAGCTGTTTTGTTTCTTATGTCAAGTCTAACCAGGGGACAGTGTTTGTTTGCAGCATTGACAATCATTTCTTGTATCATGTCCCAGCATTTGTTTGGATCGTCCTCTGATAGTAGTTCTGCTGTATTGTTTTCCCTCAAAGTGGCTGCTAGATCATTGAAGTTACAATTCCTGTAGGTGTGGCCCCAGTAGATGGTCGTTCTTTTGTCATTTCTGGGCTTTTTCTTTATTATATATATTGGTTCATGGTCGCTTATATTGTAGTTCAATACACCCGATTTTGTACAGTACTTGATATTAGTGAAAGCAAGGTCTATTGTTTTTTGTGTGGTCCTTGTTACTCTAGTCCATTGTTTAATTACATGCTGGAGTTCATGTTCTGCCGCAAATTGTTTCATATAGCCTACAGGTGGGTGCCTCTTAGTGCTGTAGTCAATGTTAAAATCACCAATTAGGAGCACTTCATACTTATTAATGTCTGGGATCTGATTCATTGACATGCTTATTTGCTCTATTGCTTCATTTATGTTTCCATTTGGAGGTCTGTAGATGTTACCTATTAATATTCTTTTCGTGTAGGCTCTAGTTATGACAGCCCATTGGAGTTCAATGTTTGGATTAGAGCAATTTTGTTCCACATACTTGTCTGCATCCACGTGCAGGTCAGTCCTGCAATAGATCCCTAAACCTCCACCATTCTTGACCTGACCACTTTATAGTTTTGTCTTCCTATCAGCTCTAAGAAACCGGTAATTAGGGATTGATGTTAACTTTGTCTCCATAGATTTATTGAGCCATGGCTCAGATATTGTGAATATATCAAACCCTGATCTTGGTAGGTCTAGTGTTAGTTGTTCTATCTTATGGGTTAAGCTGCGTACATTCAGGTGGCCAATCTTAGATCCAGGGAGGCCCTTTAAATCGCTTAGAGGAAGCTTGCCTTCCTGACATCACCTGTTTTGTTTATCTTCCAATTTCCCTCAGCATAGTTCTCAACTCCCATGTCCCAGCGCCCCAATGCCCCAACAAATATAAGTTTAAATGAATTAATTAGGTTTCCAGTCAACCAGTGTTTTAAAGTAGGTCCAGTTTCCCTAGACCACAGCCAGCCAGTCTCACATAGGAGTGTGGAAAATACCAATGTAGTAACTCCATTGGCCATCCTATTGTTGTATTAGTATTAATTAGTGCTGGAGATAATAGCCAATCAATGAACAGTTTTCAGGAGCAGCACAATGTAGTCTAAGCAATCTCTGTCTTAGGTAGTGAGCGCATAGTCTGCCAGCCAACCAGCTGACACACTAGTGGTATGCAGCATGACCACCACATGTTCCAAGACAATACTTTGAATAATGTGCACATAATCTGACATCAAATCAACTGATATACTATATCTTCTTGGATGCTGTTTGAGTAATAGGTCCATAGCATGACAGTAATAGGTACAGAGCATGGCAGCTCCATATTCTAAGATAGTGCATAAGCACCAACCACTTGACACACCACTGGCATGTAGCACGGCAGTTATAAATTCCAAGATTGTGTTTGACCAACACATACACAGTATGACAGTCAACCAGCCGACCTGGCAGCATACACATCATGGCAGCTAAATATTCTAAGAAGTAAGATACAGTTTGAGTAACGAACAGACAAACCAAAGGTTCTTTGGGTTATGTTGAATGAGGTTCCTGCTGTACAACAGGTAGACAGCACCCAATATGTGGCACCCAGTCTGCTCAGTGCAATATTGGAAACACTGCGGGCTGACACTCAATCACAGCCAGATCACAGGTGCCAGTTCACCCTCACAGGCCCACCAAACTTTAAAAATCATTTGAATCATATCCAGTCTGGCATCCATATAATGTAACAGTTATATATTTTGGGATACTGTTTAAATAATTGGCACATAACATGACACCCACCCAAGTGATACACCCGTGGTATGTAGAATGAAAAATGCATGTTCCAGAATATGGCTTGAGCAACTGGCACATGGATATTCACCCACTGCAGCAGCATACAGCATGACAGTTATACATTCTAAGACACTGTTCAAGTAACAGGCACACAACAGCCAATCAGCTGGTACAACAGTGCCATGACAGCCATATATTATGGGGAACTATTTTGACTAGTGGCCACCCAATACAACAATTAGTCAGAGCACCAGTGGTTACACAATACAACTATCAGTCAGCGCACTACTGGGATGTAGTACCCACACAATACAACAATCAGTCAGTGCACCAGTGAGATGTAGTGGTCATACAATACAACAATCAGTCAGCTATGTTGTATATGTTAAAATGAGGTTCTCGATGTGTCTTTGATTTTCATGTTACAAAAGTGATATTAATGTATTGCTCAATGTGTATAAGATCTAATACAAAAAGTGAAATTCATTTTCTTCAACTCTGACATATGCACAACATGTAAACCCTCATAGGACATTGGATTATGCTATTATTTGTAAGGATCTTTGCTATTATTTGGAAGGTTTTCACTTTTGATTTCCATGTCACACTTTTGTACCCAGTTTTAGAGAATGACCCATTTATACGGACGCAATAGACATTAGCTATTTAGGAGGGTGGAATCAGGGCTAGGCCCGTGTATCGTGCTAGGCCCGTGTATGGCGCTCGGCCCGTGTATGGTGTAGGCACATGTATGGCACAAGGCATATGTATGGTAATAGGCATGTGTATGGTGCTAGGCCTGTGTATGGCACTAGGCCTGTGCATGGCACTAGGCCCATGTATGGCACTAGGCCCATGCATGGGGCTAGGCCTGTGCATGGCAATAGGCCCTTGCATGGCGCTAGGCCCGTGTATGGCACTAGGCCTGTGTATCGCTCTAGGCTCATGTATGGTGTAGCCCCGTGTATTGTGCTATGCCCATGTATGGCGCTAGGCTTGTGTATGGTGCTAGGCCCATGTATGACATTAGACCCGTGTATGCTGTTAGGCCTGTTTCTGGTACTAGGCCCGTGAATGGTGCTAGGCCTGTGTATGGTGCTAGGCCTGTGTATGCTGCCAGGCCCATGTATGGCATAGGCCTGTGTATGGCACAAGGCCTGTGTATGGCACTAGGCCTGTGCATGGCGCTACGGCTGTGCATGGCGCTAGGCCTGTGCATGATGCTAGGCCCATGTATGCTGCAGGCCCATGTATGGCACTAGGCCCATGTATGGTGCTAGGCTCGTCTATGGTACTAGGCCCATGCATGATGCTATGCCCATACATGGCGCTAGGCCAGTGCATGGCACTAGTGTCATGTATGGCGCTAGACCCATGTACGACACTCGGCCCGTTATGGCACTAAGCCCATGTATGGTGCCAAGCCCATGTATGGCGCTAGGCCGTGTATGGCACTAGGCCCGTGTATGGTGCTAGGCCCGTGTATGGTGCTAGGCCCATGCATGGTCCTATGCCCATGCATGGTGCTATGCCCATGCATGGCACTAGGCCTGTGGGTGGCGATTGGCCCATGCATGGCTAGGCCCGTGACACTTGGCCCATGGTGATTGGTCCATGCATGGGTCGACCCATGCATGGCTAGGCCGATGCATGGCACGAGGCCCGTGCATGGTGCTAGGCCCATGCATGGTGTTAGGTCCATGCATGGCGCTAGGCCCGTGTATGGCGCTATTGGCAGTAATGATGCGTACACCGTAGATACATGCAACCCTAGGAGTACATGACTGATTCCCAAAATCATTTTAGAATCCGTCACCAGCGAAGAGCCCGGTCCACTGCCGGGTCGCCACCACTTCCTCCAGGTGGCGCCCTGCTATTTGTGCGCTCTCCTGGGTCCTGGCCGCATATTCACGGACTGCTGTCACGTATCGCAGCTCCGTCTAGAAAACACCCCACCCTGAGTCCTGGCTGCGACCCGGTGGCAAGGGGAAGGGTGTCAGTGGGGGGGGGGGGGGGGAGCATGGAGAGACACCAACAGGTGGTGTTACCCCAACAGGCCGAGGTGTCTGTGCGGGATAATCGTGTGGGTGATATCTGAGCCTGAGTGCCTAATCAAATTAGGTGGCTCACACAGGATGAGCAGGCCGGAGCCTGAAACTGGATAGCTAATTAGTTAATTACTTAACACGCTGGTCACCGACGGGAGACCGCATCAGTAAAGGGAACACTTGCTACCCTGACACTGAAGATGGCACACTACATGTCCCGCACGCCCTCACTGGTCAAGCAACTGTAGCCACCCACTGAGGACGAGGGGAACCGGGCTGCTAGCATCCTGACGGAGTTACTGCAGGTAGCAGAAAGACAGGGCCAGCATGACTCCCGAAGCCGTTTATGTGGCTCTGCCATACAAATCGGACGGAGGTTCGGAGGCAGAGATGGAAGACGGGGTGATGACGGGGGCCGACATACCTACCCAAGATGAGCATGGAAGCGAGGGAGGCTCATCACTACCAGGGAAGGCCCCACCCTCACCCGGCACAGAGGTGACTACAGAGGGCCAAGGCAGGGGGCTGGTGCTTGCTTCCACCTCGCCCACCTATACACCGCCACCACTGGGAAGCCTGCACTGGGGACTAAGAATGGTGGTAGCAGATCTCACGCAGACATTCAGCCCGCTGCTGGACCCACTTGCGAACACCAGTGGAGAGGACCGGTCTATGTGCCGTCGCCAGTGGCCGAACTGGACAGGCTGGAGGTCAGGTGGCCTGAACTACAAGCAGAGTTGAGGGACAGTCAGGCCGCTTATTCTATTAACTGCTCTCATGGGCCGGCTTCACAGGGGCCGCCCCCCCATGGTGGGGACGGAGCAGCCGTCTCCAGCCAAGGGCAACATGAGGAGGCCGCACCCATCAGCCTTCAGTCCACTGGGGCAGAGGGGGGGGGGGGGGGCGCCCCTGGACGTACCGCCAGTGTACACGGAGACAACGCTCGCTGCCGCGCTAGGTATGCGGGTGAGGGTGGGCACTGACCCCCTTGGCCTGGCTGTCTTGAGGCCAGCACCAGAGGCTAGACCAGCGACCCCGGCACGGAGGTCAAATGGGGCCACGGGGACTGGCACGACCGCAGCAGGCAGGACGGGCTCCTACATAGAAAATTCCTTCCGAGTGAGAAGGTGTCGCAGGACGCAGAGGGCCCTAAATTGGCCACTAACATGGCCAAGCTTTTTTTTTCTTTTTTTTTTGGTCCATTAGTTGTTTAAGCAGGGGAAATTTCAGTCATAGACGACTGGTCTTCCTCATTCCACTGCTGGTCGATAGAAAGCCCGAGCCTACACTTTTACCGACCCAAGGGATTTTTAACCTCCCACACCACATAGACATGGTATGAGAGCAACCAGCCTTTGATGACGCTGTAAGTTACACACAGCGGTGGAAATCCAAAATTGACAGAGCTGGGGGCACGGGGAATCGAACCGGCGACCCTCAGATTAGGAGTCTGACCTAGAAAAAAGTCAGACACTCTAACCACTCCGCCACAGAGAACGCCACAAGCTAGTGAACACCTTGTGGGACCTGCCCATGACCAGAATGGAAATGGCAGAGCTGTACGCCACGCTACCACGCCCAGCGAATGCGGATGGCCTGCACAAAATGAGATTGAACCAGGACATCGAGTCATCCTTGCCAACACGAGTGAAAGATAATGACATGGCACTGGCCTTGGCACAGTGGGGCATGCAATTCGCGGCCAGACCACTGGTGGAATGCCATAGAGACTGGGACTCCACTGGAAACCAAGGAGCTGGTGGCCTGGCAAAGAAAGATGGTGGCAAAGGATTTATGTGTCTACTAGGGGAAGACCTAACAGGCCAAGTCATCACACTGGAGGCTAATAGGAAGACAGCCAACATGATCATAAGAACGCAGACAGTCAGGACCGCAGGCAACATGATCATAAGAACACAGGCAGTAAGGACCGCAGGCCAGAGAAGTTACAGGAAGCCAGGATACTTCCGGGGCAGCATGGGGAGGAGCCCCCAACAACAAAGTGCCCGGCGACATCGCCATGAGGAGGCAAGACCCTTCCGGAGATTAGAGCCTGGGCCCATATGCATGGAGCAATGTTAGCCGCGTGTGGTGTTAACCGTCTAACACAGGGTAGCTATCACCGGTTATCAGGGGCGTCGCGAAGTATGTCAAGCCGTATGCATGGTGGCCTAAACAGTGCGTGGAGGAGGCCCCCCGGAGCGTCCACTCCCCTATGATGAAAGTGTCCAAAAGATCATAGGGTTGCAGTCGAACCTCTACACCGGCGTGAGTGGTAAGTTTCTAGGGAACAATAATGAAACCCGCGATTATAGACCTATATGACATCAGCACAGGTATCTGGGTCAGTGCGCGCCTTTTGGCTGCAGGATGACACACTGTCTGGTCCATCCCACACTCTCACCACTCGCTACCCTCCTCACCCCAACATGCGCCGTGTTGGCTGCGCTGCCATATTAACCATGATGCATTAGCCGGGGCCCGAGTTAGCCTCGGTCCGCTTCTTCAGTCACTCCTGGGTCGGTAACTTATACAGCACCACCAACGTCTCCAGCACACCACCGCCCACACTGAATCAATGTCGTCTGCTCTTAGCTTACCACAACATGCACGTGTGCTTTCACTGAAGATCACCAGCCTCGACTGGGGTGACTGTGCTGTGAGCTGCGGTGTATCCACTAGTGGGTTAAGTGTGCCAGGCAGTGTGAAGGGAGGCAGGATGGCTGCAGACATTACCCTGATTGAATAATACCGCCGTTGCAAGCTAGTAACCGCATCTCAGAGGGGATCACGTCAATCACTCTCAGGTGCTACAAGTGTGCAGCATGAGTGTTGAGCACCTGTTAGTGTCACACAAATCATAGCCTGCTATCGTTCTTTATCAATTCTACCCGAACCCCAACTAGGTCTATATCTACTATGTGTTCTATCTATCTGGCTAGGTTATATATGTGAGAATTATAAGCATTATGCGAATATAAAGGCACGGAAGGGAATTATATGTTTATTGGCTACATTATTATTGATTGTGGGCCTTACTTTATGTGTTCCCCCCTACTTACGTGACCGGTGGCACCGCCACCGGCACGATCCTGAACTGGGACGCTACACTGTTCATTTGTGTACTAGTTTATGGGTGACCCATTTTCACAGTTGGGACGGGTGGCGCCACCACCCCCAACCCCTATCAATGCCCCGAATACGTCACTGGCACACTGGAATTTGTTGCCTGGTGATTGTTTAATATTACATTTTCAATAGCCACACTAAATATTAAAATCTGCTTTGATTTTGGGTAATCTTTAGCTAATTAACATTAAGTTTAGTGTAAGGGTCAAATGATCCTTTGCCAACTGAACCATGCACTTCCCTCATCTGCGTAGGGCGTGCATGCTCGCTTGGTTATTAAGCAGTCTACCCTAACTAGTTGCTCGTAGGTGGCACGCAGATTGAACCAGTTCCTGGCATCTCCATGCAGGCACACTGCTGCTGCCAACCCGCACCATCCATTGCCTGCTCTCTAGCCAAAGCCGGGGCTTCCCCAAGCACCGTTGCCACTCCACTGTAGAGCGCACACCCCTGGCAGTGTGCCCCATGCATGTCGGATGCCGGCCTCTGGCACTCGCAAAGCGTGACTGGAGCCGGTGTGGGTGGAGGGGCTGAAAAAGCGCCGGTCACCAGTGAGGCTGCAGCTGATGATACTGGTGAGGCTGCAGCTGATGATGCTGTGATTGGTGATGCTGTGACTGGTGATGATGTGACAGGTGATGCTGTGACTGGTGATGCTGTGACTGGTGATGCTGTGACTGGTAATGCCATAACTGTTCAGGCTGTGACTGGTACGGCTGCAGCTATTCAGGCTGTGACTGGTGAGGCCATGACTTGTGAGGCCATGACTGGTGAGGCTGCAGCTGATGATGCTGTGACTGGTCATGTTGTGACTTGTGATGCTGTGACTGGTGATGCTGTGACTGGTGAGGCTGTGACTGGTGAGACCGTGATTGGTGAGGCGCAGCTGATGATGCTGTGACTGGTAAGGCTGTGACTGATGAGGATGTGACTGGTGATGCTGTGACTGGTGTAGTTGTGACTGGTGAGGTTGTTACTGGTGAGGCCGTGACTGGGGAGGCTGTGACTGGTGAGGCTGTGACTGGTGAGGCTGTGACTGGTGAGGCTGTGACTGGTTATGCTGTGACTGGTGAGGCCGTGACTGGTGAGGCTGCAGCTAGTGAGGCTGTGACTGGTGAGGCTGTGACTATGGAGGCTGCAGCTAGTAAAGCTGTGACTAATGAAACTGTGACTTGTTGTGACTGCTGAAGCTGTAGCGGGTGAGGCTGTGACTGGTGAGGCTGTAGCTGGTGAGGCTGTGACTGCTGAGGCTGTGGTTGATAAGGTTGTACCTGATGAGGCTGCATCTAGTGAGGCTGAAGCTGGTGAGTCTGTGACTGGTGAGGCTGTAGCTGGTGAGCATGTAGCTGGTGAGACCGGAGCTGGTGAGGCTGTGACTGGTGAGGCTGTGACTGGCGAGGCTGTGACTGGTGAAGTTGTAGCTGGTGAGCCTGTAGCTGGTAAGCATGTAGCTGGTGAGACTGTATCTGGTGAGGCTGTGACTGGTGAGGCTGTGAGTGGTGAGGCTGCAGCTAGTTAGGCCCTGATGAGTGAGGCTGCAGCTGGTGAGGTTGTAGTTGGTGAGGTTGTAGCTGGTGAGGCTGTGACTGGTGGTGTTGTAGCTTTGTAGCTGGGGAAGCTGTAGCTGGTTAGGCTGTAGCTGATGAAGCTGTAGCTGGTGAGACTGTAGCTGGTGAGGCTGTAGCTGGTGAGGCCTGCCGGCAATTGGCGCTCCCCAAACTTCATTGTGGCTGCGGCAACTTGTGTAATAGTTCCGGGATACAGTTACTTACGACTGCAGCCATATTGCAGAGTTCATTACAAACTTGATGACGTCTTATCTCACAAAGTCGCCATTAAAATCTTTCCGCCTAAAATCTACTGTATTACGGGTTCATCGTGCTGTGAGCTGATTTAAATAAACAATGATATTTGGAAAATATGCACGGATTTTCGTTACTGTCGTGTACCTCATAACACCAGTACCATGCAGGTGACATTAACTGGTAGATCATTGTCTTCAGGATGAGGTTTGTGCACTTAGGTGGAACCGGTCCCAGCTTCCTTCTGGTCTTCAGGTACTTCAAAATTACTACCTTAGCAAAATACACTAATATATGAAGTGCCCGATGACCACTAATTAACAACCAGGTTTTTGATAATGCATCCATGTCCACTAATTAACAACCACGTTTTTGATAATGCATCCATGTCCACTAATTAACAACCAGGGTTTTGATAATGACCAATGTACACCCCTATACAAGTGCATGTTTTACTTCCCTATAGTGGCCGGGCTAAGTGCACGCCTTGGCTGCAGGGGGCGCCACTGTGGCTAGCAGCCAGTCCTGCTGGGGTGTGGGTTTACTACCTGCATGTGTGAGCAGTACCTACATGATAACAACTGCTGGGTACCAGCTCCATCATTCCGCGGGTCCATGTTTTATTACCCTCTAATCGCGCATTCCGGCCCCAGCTGTACGCATGCGTCGCGCTGATTACTTCAGCCCGGCCCTGAAACAGGTCGTTGGGCACAACACACCCCTTATCTCAGCAGGAGCATGGCGTCGGAGGTGGCACCAGGAGGAGCGCCTTACTCACACAGCAGGTGACGGAGGCAGCACCAGAAGCAGCGTCTCACTCACACAGCAGGTGTCAGAGGCGGCACCAGGAGCAGCACCTTACTCTCACAGCAGGTGTCAGAGGCGGCACCAGGAGCAGCGCCTTACTCACACAGCAGGCGTCGGAGGTGGCACCAGGAGCAGCACCTTACTCACACAGCAGGTGTCAGAGGCAGCACCAGGAGCAGTGCCTTACTCCCACAGCAGGCGTCGGAGGTGGCACCAGGAGCAGCACTTTACTCACACAGCAGGTGTTAGAGGTGGCACCAGGAGCAGCACCTTACTCACACGGCAGGCGTCGGAGGTGGCACCAGGAGCAGCACTTTACTCACACAGCAGGCATCGGAGGCGGCACCAGGAGCAGCGCCTTACTCACACAGCAGGTGTCAGAGGCGGCACCAGGAGCAGTGCCTCACTCACACAGCAGGTGTAGGAGGTGGCACCAGGAGTAGTGTCTCACTCACACAGCAGGTGTCTGAGGTGGCACTAGGAGCAGTGTCTCACTCACACAGCAGGTGTCAGAAGCGACACCAGGAGCAGCGTCTCACTCACACTGCGGGTGTCAGAAGCAGCACCAGGTCCAGCATCTCACTCACATGGCAGGTGTCAGAGGTGGCACCAGGAGCAGCGCCTCACTCACACGGCGGGTGTCAGAGGCGGCACCAGGAGCAGCACCTCACTCACACGGTGGGTCTCAGAGGCAGCACCAGGAGCAGCGTCTCACTTACACGGCAGGTGTCAGAGGTGGCACCAGGAGCAGCGTCTCACTCACACGGTGGGTGTCAGAGGTGGCACCAGGAGCAGCATCTCATGCACATGGCAGGTGTCGGAGGCGGCACCAGGAGCAGCACCTTACTCACATGGCAGGTGTCAGAGGTGGCACCAGGAGCAGCACCTCACTCATATGGCGGGTGTTGGAGGCGGCACCAGGAGCAGCGTCTCACTCACACAGCGGGTGTCAGAGGTGGCACAAGGAGCAGCACTTCACTCACACAGCAGGTGTCAGAGGTGGCACCAGGAGCAGCATCTCAATCACATGGCGGGTGTCAGAGGTGGCACCAGGAGCAGCGTCTCACTCACATGGCGGGTGTCGGAGGCGGCACCAGGAGCAGCGTCTCACTCACACAGCAGGTGTCAGTAGAGGCACCAGGAGCAGCGCCTTACTCACACAGCAGGTGTCAGAGGTGGCACCAGGAGCAGCACCTCACTCACACAGCAGGTCTCAGAGGTCGCACCAGGAGCAGCGTCTCACTCACATGGCGGGTGTCAGAGGTCGCACCAGGAGCAGCGTTTCACTCACACGGTGGGTGTCAGAGGCGGCACCAGGAGCAGCGTCTCACTCACATGGCGGGTGTCGGAGGTAGCACCAGGAGCAGCGTCTCACTCACACAGCAGGTGTCAGAAGCGGCACCAGGAGCAGCGCCTTACTCACATGGTGGGTGTCAGAGGCAGCACCAGGAGCAGCATCTCACTCACACGGCGGGTGTCAGAGGTGGCACCAGGAGCAGCGTCTCACTCACACGGCGGGTGTCAGAGGTGGCACCAGGAGCAGTGCCTCACTCACACAGCGGGTGTCAGAGGTGGCACCAGGAGCAGCACCTCACTCACAGGGCAGGTGTCAGAGGTGGCACCATGAGCAGCGTCTCACTCACATGGCAGGTGTCGGAGGCGGCACCAGGAGCAGCGTCTCACTCTCACGGCAGGTGTCAGAGGTGGCACCAGGAGCAGCATCTAACTGACACAGCAGGTGTCAGAGGAAGCAGCACCAGGAGGAGCGCCTCACTCACATGGCAGGTGTCGGAGGCAGCACCAGGAGCAGTGCCTCACTCACACAGCGGGTGTCGGAGGTGGCACCAGGAGCAGCACCTTACTCACACAGCAGGTGTCAGAGGTGGCACCAGGAGCAGCGTCTCACTCACATGGCGGGTGTCAGAGGTGGCACCAGGAGGAGCGCTTCACTCACACGGTGGGTGACGGAGGCAGCACCAGGAGCAGTGCCTCACTCACACAGCGGGTGTCGTACGTGGCACCAGGAGGAGCGCCTCACTCACACGGCAGGTGTCAGAGGTGGCACCAGGAGCAGCACCTTACTCACACAGCGGGTGGCAGAGGTGGCCCCAGGAGGAGCGTCTCACTGACATGGTAGGTGTCAGAGGAAGCGGCACCAGGAGGAGCACCTCACTCACAAACCGGGTGTCGGAGGCAGCACCAGGAGCAGCATCTCACTCACATGGTGGGTGTCAGAGGCGGAACCAGGAGCAGCGTATCACTCACACAGCGGGTGTCAGAGGTGGCACCAGGAGCAGCGTCTCACTCACATAGCGGGTGTCATAGGAAGCAGGACTAGGAGCAGCATCTCACTCACACAGCAGGTGTCATAGGAAGCAGGACCAGGAGCAGCTTCTCTCTCACACAGCAGGTGTCGGAGGAAGCGGCACCAGGAGCAGCGCCTTCCTCACACAGCAGGTGTCGGATGAAGCGGCACCAGGAGCAGCATCTCACTCACACAGCAGGAGTCGGACGAAGCAGCACCAGGAGCTGCATCTCACTTACACAGCAGGTGACGGAGGAAGCAATACCAGGAGCTGCATCTCACTCACAACACAGGTGTCGGAGGCAGCACCAGGAGCAGCGTCTCACTCACATGGCGGGTGTTGGAGGCGGCCACAGGAGCTGCATCTCACTCACACCACAGGTGTCGGAGGTGGCGGGGTCAGTGGCTGACACGTCACGTGTCCGGATAAGTCGGCAAACTCTCCAGCTCCTCCACTTTGGTCAATTTTTCAACAATAAAATATAAAGCTCCAGTCTCCGGTCTCCGGGATTTTCTTTTCTTTATTAAGATGTCTGAATCTCCAGCTTTTTACTTGAGGCGAGCTGTCTGACTTGACTTTAGTTTACACATGCGTCTTGCATCATCCGATCACCTGCTGGTGCCTGGCAGAAGGTGATTCAACCAGGGTTTCCCTATAGTGGCTTGCCTCCTCAGCTTCAGTTCATTTCATCATTTAATTCATGTACAAGGCCACATTACCAAGGTCTTCACCTGACATGACATAGACGTGACATGCATGTTCTTAGCAGGGCATGGCGAAGCGGGAAAGCCATTAAGCTCAATTCCCTGTTTTTCATAGATAATATTTGCATGAGTATTTTGGACGGGATGAATTAGTCTGCCAGCAGTTGATGATTTAAAGTTGCATGGTCCGATGGCATTTGAATTTTTGTCTTATTTTTTAGATAAATATATCAAATTGATCGTTACAAGCTACTAATCACTAGTCCGGAGTGATTTTGATTACAGATGATTAGTTTTGAAGTAATATGAGCTTAAAGAACCAAAAATAATTTCGACAAGCTTGCCAAAAGTCCTGTGGCTATGACCCAGATGGTCATCTCGCGGTGACCACGTGATGTGAGATGACCTGGAACCTTACAGGACTGTAGGTAGGTATTCCTGGTTGGTGATAACGTTCTGGGAATGGATTAGTGCCATAGGCCCATGGCACTAGGGTTTTTAACAAAATATAATGTGTGTGTTGCCTGCTTGTGTCTGTCTATGTATGTCTGTATGTATCTGTGTGTGTGTCTGTCTGTGTGTATGTCTGTGTGTGTCTATCTGTGTGTGGGTATGTATGTGGGTATGTGTGTGTATGTATGTGTGTGTCTGTGTGTGTGTATGTATGTTGGTATGTGTGTATGTATGTGTGTGTATGTATGTGTGTGTGTGTCTGCCTCTATCTGTGTGCGTATGTCTATGTGTCTCTGTCTGTGTGTGTCTCTCTCTGCAAAGTCAGGTCGGGTGTATGTGTGTCTGTGTATGTCGGGTGTGTGCATGTCTGCGTGTTTCTGTGTCTGTGTGTGATGTCTATGCATGTCTGTCTGTGTGTGTCTATCTATGTGTGTCTGTGTGTCTATGTATGTGTGGTAATGTCTGTGTGTGTATGTGTCTGTGTGTATATCTGTGTGTATGTATGTGTGTGGCTGCCTCTGTCTGTGTGTATGTGTGTGTGTCTATCTCTGCAAAGTCAGGTCGGGTGTGTGTATGTCTTTGTGTGTATGTGTGTGTCTATGTGTGTATGGGTATGTCTGTCTGTATGTCTGTATGTCTGTATGTGTGTGTCTGTGTGTATGTATGTGTGTGCATGTATGTGTGTGTCTGCCTCTGTCTGTGTGCGGCTGTCTATGTGTCTCTGTATGTGTGTGTGTCTCTCTCTCTGCAAAGTCAGGTCGGGTGTATGTGTGTCTGTGTATGTCGGGTGTGTGCATGTCTGTGTGTTTGTGTGTCTGTATATGTATGTGTGGTAATGTATGTGTGTGTATGTATGTGTGTATGTATGTGTGTATATATGTGTGTGTCTGTGTGTATATCTATGTGTGTATGTCTGTGTGTGTATGTCTCTCTGTGTCTGTCTGTGTGTATGTCTGTCTGGCGGTGTCTGTGTGTGTGTGTGGCTCTCTCTCTGCAAAGTCAGGTTGGGTGTATGTGTGTCTGTGTATGTCGGGTGTGTGTATGTCTGTGTGTTTCTGTGTATGTGTGTGTTGTCTGTGCATGTCTGTCTGTGTGTGCCTATCTATGGGTGTCTGTCTGTGTGTGTATGTCTGTGTATGTATGTCTGTGTGTGTATGTCTGTGTGTGTCTGTCTGTGTGTGTATGTCTGTGTCTCTGTAAAGTCAGGTCAGGAAACACACAGACACATACGCACACATCCACCTCATATCCCCTTCCCCTCTATGGCCCTGTACAGTAGGCCAACTTGGTTGGGGGAAGGCTAATGAGGTCACGAGATTGGCCTAATTGGTTAATGGCCTTCCTGCATAATGGGTGTTTCAAACTGAGTGTTCAAAGGGGTGAGGTTATAAACTCACTGGTTATTCTGTATATACTGTCCCAAATCATTAACTAATACACCAGTATCTAAGTTGGATATATAGGATCAAATGTAAGTAGTTGTTTTAATTTTGACAAAATTATATTTCATCGGACCATGCAACTTTAATCCCCAGTCAAGTCAACTGAAAGACTTACAAACTGTATATATGCCTTGCTGGACTGGTCGACAAAACTAGAATATGGCATTGACTGGTTGGTTCGGTATCAGGCTAATATGACTGGGATTTTGGGGTCATGTTGTTGCTATGGTATCCTAATAGGGCAGCACTATAAATCTGCCAGGAGTTTGTATATGTCAGTCGCCCCCTGATATACTATATTACAAGTTGGTAGGAGGTAAAACACCAATAAAGAGTCCGTCTGTGCATTCTAAAGGCGGCAGTCTAATACGTGACGACCTGGTGACTTGCCCCTTAAAATTGTCTACCCCGACAATTCTATTTCGAAATAAACTCACCCTTTCCTCCCTTCCCTTCCCACCCTTCCTCCACTACCCTCACCTCCCATCCCATCATCCCCTCTCCCTTCCCTACAAACGACCATCCTCCTCCCCTCTTCTTCCCCCATCTCCCACCTCCACCCACTCCTCCACCTCCCTCTCTCCCTATAAACCACCACCCTCCTCCTCCTCCCCTCCCACCTCCACTCTACTCATCCACCTCCCTCCCTCCCTCTCTCCCTTCCCTATAAACCACCATCCTCCTCCTCCCCTCCCACCTCCACCCTACTCCTCCACCTCTCCCTTCCCTATAAACCACCACCCTCCTCCTCCCCTCCCACCTCCACCCACTTCTTCACCTCCCTCCCTCTCCCCCTTCCCTATAAACCACCATGCTCCTCCTCCTCCCCTCCACCCTCCACCCTACTCATCAACCTCCCCCTTCCCTAGAAACCACCACCCTCCTCCTCCCCTCCCACCTCCACCCACTCCTTCACCTCCCTCCCTCTCTCCCTTCCCTATAAACCACCATGCTCCTCCTCCTCCCCTCCAACCTCCACCCTACTCATCCACCTCCCCCTTCCCTAGAAACCACCACCCTCCTCCTCCCCTCCCACCTCCACCCACTCCTTCACCTCCCTCCCTCTCTCTCCCTTCCCTATAAACCACCATGCTCCTCCTCCTCCCCTCCAACCTCCACCCTACTCATCCACCTCTCCCTTCCCTATAAACCACCACCCTCCTCCTCCCCTCCCACCTCCACCTTACTCCTCCACCTCTCCCTTCCCTATAAACCACCACCCTCCTCCCCTCCCCTCCCACCTCCACCCTCCTCCTCCTCCCCTCCCACCTCCACCTTACTCCTCCACCTCTCCCTTCCCTATAAACCACCACCCTCCTCCTCTCCCCTCCCACCTACACCCAAGAAGCATCACGCTGGCTGGCCACAGACAATGAGCAGTGTTACACTGGATGGCCACAGACAACAAGAAGCGTCACACTGGCTGGCCACAGACAACTAGAAGCATCATGCTGGCTGGCCGCAGATAACGAGAAATGTTATGCTGGCTGGCCACAGATAATGAGAAGTGTCGTGCTGGCCAGCCGCAGAAAACTAGAAGTGTCATGCTGGCCGGCCACTGATAACGAGAAGCGTCATGCTGGTTGGACACAGACAATGAGAAGTGCTACACTGGCTGGCCACAGACAACAAGAAGTGTTACACTTGCTGGCCACAGACGGCGAGAAGCATCATGATAATGCGAAGTGTTACATTGGCTGGCCACAGACAACAAGAAGCATCATGATGGCCGGCCACAGACAACACTATCAACACAACTGTTGCTGGCCTCTGTCTCATGGTTGTTAGGAGGCACTGGTAGCGGTGAGCTAGAATCCCGAATGCATTTTCGATGATTCAGCCGGCCCTGGACAGTCAGTAGAAGAAGATTCTTTCCGGAATTGTTAGGTGATGCTTGGAGAACGGTTTCATCAACCACGTTCTCAGGGCGAACGCATCATCAGCAACTATAAAGTGAGGCATATCCCACTCATCATGTGGTAGTGGTTCTGCAGCTGGAATACCAAGTTGTTCCTTTTCTATGTACTGCTTCAGTTCTGAATGGTTGAAGTCTTGAGCGTCATTGCTCCCAACATCGACCCAGGAGAATTTGTAGTCACCATTCACTAGAGCCATCAATATTATAGAGTGGAATCCCTTGTAGTTGTAATACTCAGACCCTCCATGGGCTGGGCATTGGATTGGGATATGTTTCCCATCAAGGGCTCCTAGGCAATGGTGAAAACGCCATCTTGTTGAGAACTGCTCAGCAATACCTCTCCATTGCGATTCTGTAGTTGGAGCCTGGATGACCTCCTTGGCATACTCTGCAATTATATCTTCACACACATCACAAACGGCGAGCGAGATGGTGTTGTGAGGAACTCGGAAACTGTAGAAAGTGTCCTGCTTCGTGATTCTGGGAAGGATACAAAGGAGAACCTCCTCGAACATACCCGGATCCATGCATAGAAAGTTTCTGTAGGCACAAACATCTTCGATACGTAACGCTTGCATTAGACTTGTGAACTGGCCAAATTGAATTCTTCTCTCCAACCATGGACGAACCCACACACTTCTTCTCTGTCTTCTCTTAAGTCTTCTGTGGATCTGCAGAACTTGCAGCATAATCATGTTGTTAACATTCTGTCATTGATGTAGCTGTAATTGACAGTTCAGCAGCTGTAGTTGCTGCCTGCGCTGCCTCATGCATGCATCCATGATGTGAACCCTCTGAGAGTCAAGCTGCAAGTGATGAATGAAGTGGACTTGCTCCTGCTATATATATACAAAAACGGGGCTCATCCTGGACTGATCCATGGTAAACCGGGCTATCCATGGCGATCTGTGGCTAATCCGTGCTCATCTGGCTTGTCCGGGTCTTATCCGGGCAGTCCTGGAGTGGTCCGTGGCTATGTCGGGGCTAGTCCGGGCTGGTCCGGGTTAAACCGTGGCTAAAACGTGGCTCATCCGGTTTAAAAAACACCTGGACTGCCCCGGACTGGCCCGGACTGCCCTGGACGGTATAGGGACTACCCCCGGTTCACCCCCCACACTACCCGGACCACCCCCGGATTACACCCGGATTATACCGGATGATGCCGGATCGAGCCCGGATTGCAATATTCCTCGGATCACCCCGGATGTTTTAAGCATTTTAAACCATCCGGGGCCGTCCCATGGATGAGGCCGGACCAGCCAAGGATCACGAAGGACCAGACACGGATGAGCCAGGGATCACGCCGGATTGCCACGGACCACGCCGGATCACGGTCCGGGGCTCTTCCGGCCCCTGATCCGGGTAGGTGTGACCTAGGCTTAAGGAAATAAATACGGTACACAAAACGCGATACACGTATCCGACAGCTTCGTGAGACTCTTCATGGACAGAGGGACCAAAACAACTGAACAAATGAGATTATTTGGCTAATACCGTACACTACGAACCAGGTATAATTGCCTTCCAGTATCTTACAGCCAAAAGTAATTATCAAAATGGTGGCCGTAAGCCTCAACATTGATTTAACTACCATATTTGTCCTCAGCAGATACTACAGATAAGGTAATGCTTACAGTGTACAGAGCTTACAGGCGCTCAGCGCCCACAGGCGATCAGCGCCCACACGCGCTCAGCGATCAGAGGTGCTCAGCGCTCAGATGAGCTCAGTGCTCAGATGCGCTCAGCGCTTAGAGGCGCTGCATCAGCCGCTGGCCGGTTTAATGCTGGGCTTCTAGGTTTCTTTAACCAGTTAACCAGATTGATCCAATCCATTCCATTAACTGAACATTCAAACCAGACATATTCCGCAACGTCCCGGAAGTGATGCTTGCTAGGATAATGTGATTCATGTGCAAATTAGCATTATATAACAAGTGCAATATACAATGATTAGCACATGCACTTCCCATAGCGTTTCTTGGTCTATCATATTTATCCTTGGAAAAAAACTATTTTTCAGCGCAAAGGCATTGGTCTTCCGGGCATATAGTCATTTCAGACACAAGGCTTCATAAAGGCAAAAGTGTTCTGACTCGACAGACACTTGGGGGATAACCTGGTTTCACGAGAAGGGCGATGAGTTTCCCGCATTTGCATTAATTTCCGTACGTGTACATGTCTGCCAGCAAATGTGTTTCCCTCTTGGTTCCCAGAAATTGATACGCAATATTGGTTGAATTGTATGAGTCATTATTAGAGGCCGGCGGGCCTCCCTGTCGCCGATTACACCCAGAGAGTGACGGGAATTTAACACAGCTGTCTGCCTGCTGCATGCGCCTCGCTGTAGACCCGCGAAGTGCCCCCTCAGCCCCTCCTTGGAGCTAAGTCCTTCTCCAGCCAAGCTCGTTGTACATGCCCGCTGGTGCCCGTCCTACATGCCGTCGGTGCCCGTCCTACATGGATGCCCACCCTATATGCCTGCCAGTGCCCGTCCTACATCCCCGCCAGTGCCTGTCCTACATGCCCGCCGGTGCCCATCCTACATGCTGCCGGTGCCCGTCCTAAATGCCTGTCAGTGCCTGTCCTACATGGGTGGCCATCCTACATGCCTGTCGGTGCCTGTCCTACATGGGTGCCCATCCTACATGCCCGCCGGTGCCTGTCCTACATGCCTGCCGGTGCCCATCCTACATGCCTGCCGGTACCCGTTGTACATGCTCGCCGGTGCCTGTCCTACATGCCCATCCTACATGCCCATCCTACATGCCCGCCGGTGCCCGTCCTATATGCCTGTCCTACATGGCCACTGGTGCCTGTCCTACATGCCCATCCTACATGCCCATCCTACATGCCCATCCTACATGCCCATCCTACATGCCTGCCAGTGCCGGTGCCTGTCCTACATGGCCGTCCTACATGCCCATCCTACATGTCTGCCGGTGCCCGTCCTACATGCCTGCCGGTACCCGTCCTACATGCTCGCCGGTGCCTGTCCTACATGTCCATCCTATATGCCCATCCTACATGCCCGCCGGTGCCCATCCTACATGGCTGCCGGTGCCTGTCCTACATGCCTGTCCTACATGCATGCCCATCTTATATGCCCGTCCTACATGCCCACCGGTGCCTGTCCTACATGGCCGCCGGTGCCTGTTCTAGATGCCCGTCCTACATGCCCGTCCTATATGCCCGTCCTACATGCCCGCCGGTGCCCGTCCTACATGACCGTCCTACATGCCCATCCTATATGCCCGTCCTACATGCCCACCCATCCCCATCCTACATGCCCACCCATGCCTGTCCTAAATGCCTGTCCTACATGCCCGCCGGTGCCCATCCTATATGCCCGTCCTACATGCTCGCTGGTGCCTGTCCTACATGCCCGTCCTACATGCCTGTCCTACATGCCTATCCGACATGCCCGCCGGTGCCCATCATATATGCCCTTCCTACATGGCCGCCGGTGCCTGTCCTACATGCCCATCCTACATGCCCGCCCTATACGCCCGTACTACATGCCCGCCGGTGCCCGTCCTACATGGCCGCCGGTGCCTGTCCTACATGCCTGTCATACATGCCCATCCTATATGCCCGTCCTACATGCCCGCTGGTGCCTGTCCTACATGCCCGCCCTACATGCCCGACTTATATGCCCGTCCTACATGCCCACCGGTGCCCGTCCTACATGCCCGTCCTATATGCCTGCCCTACATGCCCGCTGGTGCCTGTCCTACATGCCTATCCTACATGCCCATCCTACATGCCCATCCTACATGCCCGCCGGTGCCTGTCCTACATGCCCGTCCTAATGCCCGCCGGTGCCTGTCCTACATGCCCATCCTACATGCCCATCCTACATGCCTGCTGGTGCCTGTCCTACATGCCCATCCTACATGCCCATCCTACATGCCCGTCCTACATGCCTGTCCTACATGCCCGGCAGTGCCTGTCCTATATGCCCGTCCTATATTCCCGTCATCCATGCCCGTCCTACATGCCCGTCCTACATGCCCATCCTACATGCCAGCTGGTGCCTGTCCTACATGCCCATCCTACTTGCCCGTCCTACATGCCCGTCCTACATGCCTGTCCTATATGCCCGTTCTACATGCCCACCGGTGCCCATCCTATATGCCCGTCCTATATGCCCGCCCTCCATGCCCACTGGTGCCTGTCCTACATGCCCGTCCTACATGCCCGTCCTACATGCCCACCGGTACCTGTCCTACATGCCCGTCCTACATGCCCGTCCTACATGCCCGCCACTGCCTGTCCTACATGCCCATCCTACATGGCCGCCGGTGCCTGTCCTACATGCCCGCCGATGCCTGTCCTACATGCCCACATCGGGTGTGAAGAAAAAGGTTGTCTGTATGTAGGATAAGGGCGGTATACTAGCAGCTGACTACAGAAATATTACAGTTACCTAAAAGGCGTCAGTAACACGTGCATAGTGGCAGTCAAACCGAATTAACCGGTGCTGTGGGATGTAATGTATGTACCGGCATCTGATACCCGTGTTGCACATTGTTACGGTTACCTACTCTGGTGCATCCACTCTCGAAACTGTGTAGTGTGGCAGTGAATACAGCAATATTCCAAATCGAAGCCCTCCCACACAACCACCAAGCACCACCCTCGGTCCACTCTATTCATCAGCGCATCATCGTCTGCCATCACTAAATTTAATATATGCTGTCTGCTCTGGTCACGTCGTGGCCCGCCCAGTCTGGGCTTCCTGACCTACCTGGCGTTCACCAGATGGGAGGTTTGGCGCTGGTCAAGTACCACTGTAGTCACGTTATCATGACTCCTCACACACCGAACCGGACAGGTCTGTACCGTGCAAGGTATTCACATGCTCACTGCCAACAGCACTAGTGCCATTTAACCTGCTTCATAGTTCTAACCGCACAAGCTTCACACTGTCTAAATAGTGTTAGCCACTAGCACTGATACAGTGATACGCGTCACGGATTTGTGCCGGTGTAAAGATTTCAAATTCCCCCCTGATTGAAGTTCCCCAACGGGAACTTGAAAAGATTTTCCAATTCATCCAACAGGAATTTGAAAACGTTTTCATTTTCCCTCCCTCATTTTAACTTTCCCTCCCCCCATTTTTGGGGAATTTTCTTTATTTTATTTTATCAAAAAAATTGTTCATGACAAATATAATAATAGTCACAGAGAATAGCATAATGGAAATTATTACTAGTACAACAAAAGATATTTCACCCCAAATGACACAAAACGTCTCCAAGATGGCTAAGACAAAAATATTATAGGTCTGAATTTTAAAACGTTTTTAAATGTTTTTTTTAACAATTTTAAATTCCTGGAAGGGGGAATTTGAAAATAGGGGGAGGAATCTAAAAACTGTTTTTAATTTCCCTCCCGGGAATCTGAAAACGTTTTCAATTTCACAGGAGGGAAATTAAATTCTTAGATTCCCAGGGGGAACTTGGAAAGGGGGCGGTGGTTCCTGTGCCCTGGCCGTAAAAAAATCCCATATGTGTTCTGTATTCATGCAGTTCTGTGTTCATGCAAGCCTGAGCAAATATAGCAAAGAACTGCTCGGCTTCAGTCGCTATATTTAGTAAGTGACTGTTGACAGAGGCTGGTGATCCGTGTAGAAGAGCCGTCCTCAGTGCCAGCCGCCCGTCTGGCGCCCCATCACTGACACCCCCGCCTCGCCCTGCCCCGCCCCGCCCTGCCCGCCCCGCCCCGCCGCCCCGCCCCGCCCCGCCCCGCCCCGCCCCGCCCCGCCCCGCCCCGCCCGGCCCCGCCCGCCCCGCCCCGCCCCCGCCCCGCCCCCGCCCCGCCCCGCCCCGCCCCGCCCCGCCCGCCAGCTTTCCAAGATGGTGACTTCCAATATGGCGGCCCAGATGGATGAACCACTGGTGCACTGGTACGTGCAGTCGCATATCTATTTAGAAATCGATTTCCTTGACTTCAACATCTGATTTGTTGTCCTCCAACTGATCAGGACTGAACTCACTGAGCTCGCAAATATCTATGCACTTGGAATGTCAGGTCGGCTGTCTGTAGCATTTTTGTTTCTCAAATTAGTGTTTTTTACGCCAGCCACCAACCGAATGCGCAAAAGCGATTCCTCTACCGGTCCATACTCGCAATCTTTTGCTCTGTCCCTTAATGCAGTAATATACATGGGCAAGTTCTCAGTAGCTTGGTTATGAAAATTAAAGTGGTATCGTGTTTTTATTAAGTTGCATTTACCGGTGATTGGTGACAACGCCTTTGCCCTGCGGCCGACCATGATGAAGCCGTATGGCAAGAGGGGCTTGACCAATGATGAGCGACTCTTCAACTACCGGCTTTCCCGAGCTAGGAGAGTGGTGGAGAATGCCTTTGGCATTCTAGCCAACCGCTTCCAAGTGCTCCTGACGACTATGCAGCACCACCCCTCCAACGTGAAGCTCATCGTCAAGGCGTGCATGGTTCTGCACAACCTCATGAGGACATGCTACCCAGCGCTACAGAACATGCAGCTGGATCGTCCCGAGACAGCCAACAACAACTTTGTGCCTGGAGGTTGGCGAGAGGGCCACAACCTTCCTGACATTAACGTTGTACCTGTTAACCCCAACACCGCGTCCAAGCTAGGAAAGGAACAGCGCAATCTAATTAAAGACTGGGTCATCTCACCTGGCAGAGCACTGTCATGGCAAGACAGGATGATCTGACAAAACATTTTATCAGTCAGTATGCGCTGTGTCTGTCTACTGTTTTTGCAAACATGTCTGTGATGTTGTGACATGTCTCCTGTTATATGAGATGCTAATATGTTTATATGTCTAGTATAAAATAAACGATATCATTTTATAGATATGAAAACACAATTTTACATGTGCGTTACGTTCTTTCGCTGCCTAATTTAAAGTCATCTAGTTAATGTAATTGTAATGAATCTCCTCTCTTTTTACATACATACTAAGAAAGGCGGCGTGGTGGAAGCTTGGAGGCGAGTGGCTGAGGGAGGCCGGTGGGCGGCCTTATAAGGGACCAGGGTGAGCAGTGGCAGGGGAGGCGTGAACGCTCAGGGCCGGGGGAGGGTGAGAGGTGAGCAGCGGGCGTCGCGCGAGGCGCGAATGCTGCGCGAGCGGCGGAGGGGGGGGGGGAGGGTCTCTTCCTCACCTCGCATCAAGCGCAATGCTACGCATTACGACCGATGCGCGAAAAGGAAGACAGGACTCGGAGGTGGGAAAAAGAGGCGTTTATTAGGACGCCTCGGGGAATATAAACAGAGCAATATACAGGAGATAGAAAGTCAAATGAGATAAACAATCACATAGTCAGGCTAATAAAAAGAGTCTCAAATGACGGAGAAGGGGCGGCCCAGGGAACGGCCCGAGGAGGCAGTCCTGAAGGTCTATGGGAGGGGGGGCGCCGAAGAGCCCTCCACCAAAAAGGAGGAGAGGGCTCGAGGCGCACCTGAGGGGGCGAGGCGGGGCAGTAGGGTGGAGGGCAGAGAGGGTGCACCGCGTCAGGGGTGAGGTTCCCTCTGGGGGCGGCGAGTGTCCGGGGGCTGCGTCGACAGGGAGCGGGCGGCCAAAAAAGAGGAGGCCGCTCCTTGGCGAGATCCGGTGAGGAGGTCCGAGGAGGGTCGAGCAGGGGGGCAGCGAAGTCCTCAGGGCTGGGTTATAGCAGGCAGCGAAGTCCTGGGGGCTGGGTGATGGCAGGCAGGCAGGCAGGCCTAGGTGATGGCAGGCAGGCAGGCAGACCTAGGTGATGGCAGGCAGGCAGGCAGACCTAGGTGATGGCAGGCAGGCAGGCAGGCAGACCTAGGTGATGGCAGGCAGGCAGACCTAGGTGATGGCAGGCAGGCAGGCAGACCTAGGTGATGGCAGGCAGGCAGGCAGGCAGACCTAGGTGATGGCAGGCAGGCAGGCAGACCTAGGTGATGGCAGGCAGGCAGACCTAGGTGATGGCAGGCGCCTAGGTGATGGCAGGCAGGTAGACCTAGGTGATGGCAGGCAGGCAGACCTAGGTGATGGCAGGCAGGCAGACCTAGGTGATGGCAGGCAGGCAGACCTAGGGTGCCATGGCTGGGTGACGTGGGTGACGTGGGTGACGTGGGTGACGTGGGTGACGTGGGTGACGTGCGGTGACGTGGTGACGTGGGTGACGTGGGGACGTGGGTGACAGCAATCCGATGGTGACTGCGGTGAGGCAGGCAGGCAGGCAGGCAGACCTAGGTGATGGCAGGCAGGCAGACCTAGGTGATGGCAGGCAGGCAGGCAGACCTAGGTGATGGCAGGCAGGTAGACCTAGGTGATGGCAGGCAGGCAGACCTAGGTGATGGCAGGCAGGCAGACCTAGGTGATGGCAGGCAGGCAGACCTAGGGTCCCATGGCTGGAAGACGTGGGTGACGTGGGTGACGTGGGTGACGTGGGTGACCAGCAATCCGATGGTGACTGCGGTGAGGCAGGCAGGCAGGCAGGCAGACCTAGGTGATGGCAGGCAGGCAGGCAGACAGACCTAGGTGATGGCAGGCAGGCAGACCTAGGCGATGGCAGGCAGGCAGGCAGACCTAGGTGATGGCAGGCAGGCCGGCAGACCTAGGTGATGGCAGGCAGGCAGGCAGACCTAGGTGATGGCAGGCAGGCAGGCAGACCTAGGTGATGGCAGGCAGGCAGGCAGACCTAGGTGGTGGCAGGCAGGCAGGCAGGCAGACCTAGGTGATGGCAGGCAGGCAGGCAGACCTGGTTCCTGACCAGCACGGGCGGGGGAGGTAGGGGTGGAGCGGCAGATGAGGCGCACCGAGTCTCCCCGGAGACCCCCCCCCGCCCGCACCAAGGCGTGGGCGGGGAGTGTCGGGGGCCTGCGTCCGCGCAGGAGGGCCTCGGCGTGGCCAGGGCGGTCGTCCGGGAGCCCTTGCCTTGTCCTGGCATGCTTGGGGCGGCCTGAGGAGTTGCAGCGGTCCGAGGTGGAGTCCGGCGAGGTGAGGTCCAAAGCAGAAGAAAGGCGGTGTGGTGGAAGCTTGGAGGCGAGTGGCTGAGGGAGGCCGGTGGGCGGCCTTATAAGGGACCAGGGTGAGCAGTGGCAGGGGAGGCGTGAACGCTCAGGGCCGGGGGAGGGTGAGAGGTGAGCAGCGGGCGTCGCGCGAGGCGCGAATGCTGAGCGAGCGGCGGATGGGGGGGGGGGGAGGGTCTCTTCCTCTCCTCGCATCAAGCGCAATGCTACGCATTACGTCCAATTGTAATGAATCTCCTCTCTTTTTACATACATACTAAGAACACAGGGAAAAATAGAGTGACACAGAGAGAGAAAGGGGGAGACGAGAGGGAGGGAGGGAGGGAGGGAGGGAGGGGAGAAGAGATAGAGTGAGGGAGGGAGACAAGAGATAAAGGAAGAGAGGGAGAGAAGAGATAGAGGGAGGGAGGAATGGAGGGAGGGAGAGGGAGGAAGAGAGATAGAGAGAGGGAGGAAGAGAGATAGAGGGAGGGAGGGGAGGGAGGAGATGGAGGGAGGGTGGGAGGGGATAGAGGGAGGGAGGAGATGGAGGGAGGGGATAGAGGGAGAGAGGGAGGGAGGGGAGGGAGGGAGGGGATAGAGGGAGGGAGGAAGAGAGATAGAGAGAGGGAGGAAAAGAGATAGAGAGAGGGAGGAAGAGAGATAGAGAGAGGAAGAGAGAGGGAAGAGAGAGAGAAGGAGGAAAGGGAGAAAGGGGAAGGAGAAACATTATAATAAATATTTTAAATTTAAAGTTTGTATTTATGTTTTAATTTTAATGTTAATTGTACTTTAATATATAACAATTAAATGATGGCATGCCTTTACTGAACACGGACACAAAATTAAAATTGACAGTATATTTATTTATTTTAGCATCTTGACATATAAATGTACAAACAATATATAAACATACAATATATATACATATATACATACAAATGTACAAAGATAAATAAAAACTAAGACTACATATATACACATATTTACAATCACTTCTCTCCCTTGCCATTAGAAGTGGCATCAGCTGGCGACTGTGTGGCCGACGAGGGGAATAAGTCCAAATTTGCGCCCAACATGCCAGATATGCCGGACAGCCCCGACAAGTTCAATAGTCCTTCTGGGCTGGCCGACTCAGACAAGTTCACTTGGGTGGGGTCGACATGTGTCGGAGTCACAATGTCTGCAGCAGCGCAAGTCCCTGGCCATGCCGCACCCACAGTGGGCGGAGCACCCATGCGCACCACGACTCCGGGAGAGCCCCTCGTGTGCCCCGCCATCCCTAATGTCCGTAGTTGTCCAGCAGTGTGTGACGGTGACGGCCGTACCACCAGCGGAGCTGCGGGCGCCTCGTGACCTACGGAGGTTGGAGGTAGAGGCTGAGGCGGAAGACTTGGCAGAGGCGCCTGTGGCTGTGGCTGATGAGGAATCTGCGGCTGCCCCATATAGTGCTGCACATACTCGTGTGTCTGTGAAGCCCATGGTGATGCCGGTGGTGGCTGGTGAGTCCACTGGTGGGGTTGAGGCTGGTATGCCTCACTTGCAGACAAACGAGCAGGTCCAGGAGCAGGTGCAGGAGCAGGTGCAGGAGCAGGAGCAGGTGCAGGAGCAGCCACACGAACCACCGGGGCCACGAATGTTCCTTCC